>JAEOAD010000022.1:0-472500 GCA_036365145.1 Orientallactaga sibirica
TTCTATATCTTGTTAGATTACACTAACTAGGAATGTTTGAACTTGATGCACTCAAGCCTCTTTGTAAGAAAGCAACTGATTCCGACAACTGAACTAGCTCATTTCACACAATACAGATTTCTGAAATGAAGATGATTGTTTTCTAAACAAACTACTTTAGAAGTGAGGTGAATCTACTACTTTGTACATCTTGTTAGATTACACAAAAAAGGAAATTTTGAACTTGCTGCGCTCAACCCATCTTCGTTAGAAAGCAACTGATTCGAGGATAGAACTAGCTCATTTCACACAGTATTGTGTTCGGAAATGAAGATGTTTGTTTTCTAAACAAACTACTTTAGAAATGAGGTGAATCTACTACATTTTACATCTTGTTAGATTACACAAAAAAGGAAAGTTTGAACTTCCTGCACTCAACCCTTCTTCGGAAGAAAGCAACTGATTCTGAGAACAGAACTAGCTCATTTCACACAGTATTGTGTTCGGCAATGAAGATGTTTGTATTCTAAACAAACTACTTTAGAAATGAGGCGAATCTACTACGTTTTTACATCTTGTTAGATTACACAAACAAGGAAAGTTTGAACTTGCTGCACTCAACCCTCTTAAGAAAGCAACTGATTCCAAGAACAGAACTAGCTCATTTCACACAGTACTGTGTCAGCAATGAAGATGTTTGTTTTCTAAACAAACTACTTTAGAAGTGAGGCGAATCTACTTTTTTTCATCTTGTAGGATTACACTAACAAGGAAAGTTTGAACTTGCTGCACTCAAACCTCTTTGTAAGAAAGCAACTGATTCTGAGAACAGACCTAGCTCATTTCACACAGTACTGTGTTCAGCAATGAAGATGTTTGTTTTCTAAACAAACTACTTTAGACATGAGGCGAATCTACTACTTTGTACATATTGTTTGATTACACAAAGAAGGAAAGTTTGAACTTCCTGCACTCAACCCTCTTTGTTAGAAAGCAACTGATTCCGAGAACAGAACTTGCTCATTTCACACAATACTATGTTGGCAATGAAGATGTTTCTTTTCTAAACAAACTACTTTAGAAATGAGGTGAATCTACTGCGTTTTACATATTGTAGTTTACACAAACAAGGAAAGTTTGAACTTGCTGCACTCAGCCTTTTTCATAAGAAAGCAACTGATTCTGAGAACAGGACCAGCTCATTTCACACAGTACTGTGTTCGGCAATGAAGATGTTTGTTTTCTAAACAAACTACTTTAGAAGTGAGGCGAATCTGCTACTTTGTACATCTTGTTAGATTAAACAAACAAGGAAAGTTTGAACTTGCTCTGCTCAACCCTCTTTGTAAGAAAGCAACTGATTCAAAGAACAGAAATTGCTTATTTCACAGATTACAGTGCTCAGAAAATGGAGATGTTTGTTTTCTAAACAAAGTACTTTAGAAATGAGGTGAATCAACTAAGTTGTATATCTTGTTAGATTACACAACAAGGAAAATTTGAACTTGCTGCACTCAACCCTATTCTTAAGATAGCTGCTGATTCAGAGAACAAAAACTACCTCATTTCACACAGTGCAGTTTTCAAAAACGAAGAGTATTGTTTTCTAAACAAATTACTTTAGAAATGAGTTGAATCTAATATGTTGTACATATTGTTGGATTACACTAACTGGGAATGTTTTAACGTGCTGCACTCAAGCCTGTTTTTAAGAAAGCAAGTGATTCCAAGAACCGAACTAGCTCATTTCACACAATACAGTTTTCGGAAATGAAGATGATTGTTTTGTAAACAAACTACTTTAGAAGTGAGGCAAATCTACTAAGTTGTACATCTTGTTAGATTACACAAACAAGGAAAGTTTGAACTTGCTGCACTCAACCCACTTCATAGGAAAGCAACTCGTTTCAAGAAGAGAACTAGCTTATTTAACACAGCACAGTGTGCAGCAATGAAGATGTTTGTTTCCTAAACAAACTACTTTAGAAATGAAGTGAATCTACTAAGCTGTACATCTTGTTAGAGATGAGACGAACTAGAAAGTTTGAACTTGCTGCACTCAACCTTCTTCGTGAGAAAGCAACTCATTCCAACAGCAGAACTAGCTTACTTCACACAGTAAGTACAGTGTCCCGAAATGAAAATGTTTGTTTATTAAACAAACTACGTTAGAAATGAGGTGAATCTACTTAGTTGTACATATTGTTAGATTACACAAACAAGCAAAGTTAGAACTTGCTGCACTCCACCCTCTTCATAGGGAAAGCAACTCATTCCAAGAACAGAACTAGCTTATTTAACACCTTACAGTGTTTGGCAATGAAGATGTTTGTTTTCTAAACAAACTACTTTAGAAATGAAGTCAATCTACTGATTTGTACATCTTGATAGATGACACAAACTAGGAAAGTTTGAATGTGCTGCTCTCTACCTTCTTTGTGGGAAAGCAACTCATTCGAAGAACAGAACTAACTTACTTCACACAGTACAGTGTTTGTAATGAACATGTTTGTACAGTGTTCAGCACTGAAAATGTTTTTTTTTCCTAAACAAGCTACTTTAGAATTTAGGTGAATGTACTAAGGTGTACATCTTGTTAGAATACACAAACAAGGAAAGTTTGAACGTGCTGCACTCAACCTTCTTTGTGGGAAAGCAACTCATTCAAAGAACAGAACTAACTTACTTCACACAGTACAGTGTTCGTAATGAACATGTTTGTACAGTGTTCGGCACTGAAACTGTTTTTTTTCCTAAACAAACAACTTTAGAATTTAGGTGAATGTACTAAGGTGTACATCTTGTTACATTACACAAACAAGGAAAGTTTGAACTTGCTGTACTCAACCTTCTCTGTGAGAAAGCAACTCATTCCAAGACCAGAACTACCTTAATTCACACAGCAAGTACACTGTTCAGAAATGAACACGTTTGTTTTCTAAACAAACTACGATAGAAATGACCCGAATCTAATAAGTTGTACATCTTCTCAGATTACACAAACGAGGAAAGTTTTAACTTGCTGGGCAAAATCCTCTTCATAGAAAAGCAACTCATTCGAAAAACAGTGCTAGCATATTTAACACTGTACAGTGTTCATCATTGAAGATGTTTGTTTTCTAAACATATTATTTTAGAAATGAAGCGAATATATTAAGTTGTTCCTCTTATTATATTGCACAAACTAGGAAAGTTTGAACTTGCTGCACTCAACCTTCTTCTTGGGAAAGCAACTCATTCCAAGAGCAGAACTAGCTTACTTCACACAGTAAGTACAGTGTTTGAAATGAACATGTTTGCTTTTTAACAAACTAGGGTAGAAATGAGGGAAATCTACTAAGTTATACATCTTTTTTACATTACACAACCAATGAAAGTTTGAACTGGCTGCACTCAACCCACTTCATAGGAAAGCAACTCATTCCGAGAACAGAAAATGCTTATTTAACACAGTATAGTGTTCGGCAATGAAGATGTTTGTTTTCTAAACTAACTATGTAAGAAACGATGTGAATCTACTAAGTTGTACATCTTGTTAGATTACAAAAACAAGGAAAGTTTGAACTTCCTGTACTCAACCGTCTTAGTGGGAAAGCAACTCATTCTGAGAACAGAACTTGCTTATTTAACACAGTACAGTGTCCGGCAATGAAAATGTTTGTTTTTTCTGAATAAACTACTTTAGAAATGAAGGAATCTACTAAGTTGTACAGCTTGATAGATGACACAAACTAGGAAAGTTTGAACTTGCTGCACTCAACGTTTTTCATAGGAAAGCAACTCATTCCAAGAGCACAACTATCTTACTTCACACAGCACAGTGTTCGGCAATGAAGATGTTTGTTTTCTAAACAAACTACGTTAGAAGTGAGGTGAATGTACTAAGTTGTACATATTGTTAGATTACAAAAACGAGGAAAGTTTGAACTTGCTGCACTCAACCTTCTATCGTGGGAAAGCAACGCATTCCAAGAGCAGAACTAGCTTACTTCACACAATGCAGTGTTCAGAAATGAATATGTTTGTTTTCTAAACAAACTACCTTAGAAATGAGGAGAATCTACACAGTTGTATATTTTGTTAGATTACACAAACAAGGAAAGTTTGAACTTTCTGCACTCAGCCCTCTTTGTAGGAAAGCAACTCATTACAAGAACAGAACTACCTTATTTACCACAGTACTGTGTTCGAAATGAAGGTGTTTCTTTTCTAAAGAAACTACTTCAGAAATGTAGCAAATCTAGTAAGTTGTATATCTTGTTAGATGACACAAACTAGGAATGTCTGAACTTGCTGCACTCAAGCTTCTTCTGTAGGAAAGCAACCTATTCAAAGAGCAGAACTAGCTTACATCACACAGTACAGTGTTCGGCAATGAAGATGTTTGTTTTCTAAACAAAGTACGTTAGAAGTGAGGTGAATCTATTAAGTTGTACATCTTCTTAGATTACACAAACTAGGAAAGTTTGAATTTCCTGCACTCAGCCTTTTCGTGGAAAGCAACTCATTCCAATAACAGAACTTAGAAGTGAGGTGAAGCTATTACGTTTTACATCTTGTTAGATTACACTAAACAAGGAAAGTTTGAAGTTGCTGCACTCAACCCTCTTTGTAGAAAGCAACTGATTCTGAGAACAGAAATAGTTCATTTCACACAGTACTCTGTTCGGAAATGAAGATGTTTGTTTTCTAAACAAACTACTTTAGAAGTGAGGCGAAGATACTACTTTGTACATCTTGTTAGATTACAAAAATAAGGAAAGTTTGAACTTCATGCACTCTATCCTCTTCATAAGAAAGCAACTGATTCCAATAACAGAACTAGCTTATTTCACAGAGTACAGTGTTCGGCAAATGAAGATGTCTGTTTTCTAAACAAACTACTTTAGAAGTGAGGGGAATCTACTACTTTGTACATCGTGTTAGATTACACAAACAAGGAAAGTTTGAACTTGCTGCACTCAACCCTCTTCCTAAGAATGCTACTGATTCAGAGAACAGAACTACCTCATTTCACACAGTATTGTGTTTCAAAAATGAAGGTTATTGTTTTCTTAAAAAATTACGTTAGAAATGAGGTGAATCTATTAAGTTCTATATCTTGTTAGATTACACTAACTAGGAATGTTTGAACTTGATGCACTCAAGCCTCTTTGTAAGAAAGCAACTGATTCCGACAACTGAACTAGCTCATTTCACACAATACAGATTTCTGAAATGAAGATGATTGTTTTCTAAACAAACTACTTTAGAAGTGAGGTGAATCTACTACTTTGTACATCTTGTTAGATTACACAAAAAAGGAAATTTTGAACTTGCTGCGCTCAACCATCTTCGTTAGAAAGCAACTGATTCCGAGAACAGAACTAGCTCATTTCACACAGTATTGTGTTCGGAAATGAAGATGTTTGTTTTCTAAACAAACTACTTTAGAAATGAGGCGAGTCTACTACATTTTACATCTTGTTACGTTACACAAAAAAGGAAAGTTTGAACTTCCTGCACTCAATCCGCTTCGGAAGAAAGCAACTGATTCTGAGGATAGAACTAGCTCATTTCACACAGTATTGTGTTCGGCAATGAAGATGTTTGTATTCTAAACAAACTACTTTAGAAATGAGGCGATTCTACTACTTTGTACATCTTGTTAGATTACACAAACAAGGAAAGTTTGAACTTGCTGCACTCAACCCTCTTAAGAAAGCAACTGATTCCGAGAACAGAACTAGCTCATTTCACACAGTACTGTGTTCGGCAATGAAGATGTTTGTTTTCTAAACAAACTACTTTAGAAGTGAGGCGAATCTACTATGTTTTTCATCTTGTAGGATTACACTAACTAGGAAAGTTTGAACTTGCTGCACTCAACCCTCTTCGTAGAAAGCAACTGATTCTGAGAACAGACCTAGCTCATTTCACACAGTACTGTGTTCAGCAATGAAGATGTTTGTTTTCTAAACAAACTAATTAGACATGAGGCGAATCTACTACTTTGTACATATTGTTTGATTACACAAAGAAGGAAAGTTTGAACTTCCTGCACTCAACCGTCTTCGTTAGAAAGCAACTGATTCCGAGAACAGAACTTGCTCATTTCACACAATACTATGTTCGGCAATGAAGATGTTTCTTCTCTAAACAAACTACTTTAGAAATGAGGTGAATCTACTGCGTTTTACATATTGTAGTTTACACAAACAAGGAAAGTTTGAACTTGCTGCACTCAGCCCTTTTCATAAGAAAGCAACTGATTCTGAGAACAGGACCAGCTCATTTCACACAGTACTGTGTTCGGCAATGAAGACGTTTGTTTTCTAAACAAACTACTTTAGAAGTGAGGCGAAGCTGCTACTTTGTACATCTTGTTAGATTAAACAAACAAGGAAAGTTTGAACTTGCTCTGCTCAACCCTCTTCGTAAGAAAGCAACTGATTCAAAGAACAGAAATTGCTTATTTCACAGATTACAGTGCTCAGAAAATGGAGATGTTTGTTTTCTAAACAAAGTACTTTAGAAATGAGGTGAATCAACTAAGTTGTATATCTTGTTAGATTACACAACAAGGAAAATTTGAACTTGCTGCACTCAACCCTATTCTTAAGATAGCTGCTGATTCAGAGAACAAAACTACCTCATTTCACACAGTGCAGTTTTCAAAAACGAAGAGTATTGTTTTCTAAACAAATTACTTTAGAAATGAGTTGAATCTAATATGTTGTACATATTGTTGGATTACACTAACTGGGAATGTTTTAACGTGCTGCACTCAAGCCTGTTTTTAAGAAAGCAAGTGATTCCAAGAACCGAACTAGCTCATTTCACACAATACAGTTTTCGGAAATGAAGATGATTGTTTTGTAAACAAACTACTTTAGAAGTGAGGCAAATCTACTAAGTTGTACATCTTGTTAGATTACACAAACAAGGAAAGTTTGAACTTGCTGCACTCAACCCACTTCATAGGAAAGCAACTCGTTTCAAGAAGAGAACTAGCTTATTTAACACAGCACAGTGTGCAGCAATGAAGATGTTTGTTTCCTAAACAAACTACTTTAGAAATGAAGTCAATCTACTAAGCTGTACATCTTGTTAGATGAGACGAACTAGGAAAGTTTGAACTTGCTGCACTCAACCTTCTTCGTGAGAAAGCAACTCATTCCAACAGCAGAACTAGCTTACTTCACACAGTAAGTACAGTGTCTCGAAATGAAAATGTTTGTTTATTAAACAAACTACGTTAGAAATGAGGTGAATCTACTTAGTTGTACATATTGTTAGATTACACAAACAAGCAAAGTTAGAACTTGCTGCACTCCACCCTCTTCATAGGAAAGCAACTCATTCCAAGAACAGAACTAGCTTATTTAACACCTTACAGTGTTTGGCAATGAAGATGTTTGTTTTCTAAACAAACTACTTTAGAAATGAAGTCAATCTACTGATTTGTACATCTTGATAGATGACACAAACTAGGAAAGTTTGAATGTGCTGCTCTCTACCTTCTTTGTGGGAAAGCAACTCATTCGAAGAACAGAACTAACTTACTTCACACAGTACAGTGTTTGTAATGAACATGTTTGTACAGTGTTCAGCACTGAAAATGTTTTTTTTCCTAAACAAGCTACTTTAGAATTTAGGTGAATGTACTAAGGTGTACATCTTGTTAGAATACACAAACAAGGAAAGTTTGAACGTGCTGCACTCAACCTTCTTTGTGGGAAAGCAACTCATTCAAAGAACAGAACTAACTTACTTCACACAGTACAGTGTTCGTAATGAACATGTTTGTACAGTGTTCGGCACTGAAACTGTTTTTTTTCCTAAACAAACAACTTTAGAATTTAGGTGAATGTACTAAGGTGTACATCTTGTTACATTACACAAACAAGGAAAGTTTGAACTTGCTGTACTCAACCTTCTCTGTGAGAAAGCAACTCATTCCAAGACCAGAACTACCTTAATTCACACAGCAAGTACACTGTTCAGAAATGAACACGTTTGTTTTCTAAACAAACTACGATAGAAATGACCCGAATCTAATAAGTTGTACATCTTCTCAGATTACACAAACGAGGAAAGTTTTAACTTGCTGGGCAAAATCCTCTTCATAGAAAAGCAACTCATTCCGAAAACAGTGCTAGCATATTTAACACTGTACAGTGTTCATCATTGAAGATGTTTGTTTTCTAAACATATTATTTTAGAAATGAAGCGAATATATTAAGTTGTTCCTCTTGTTATATTGCACAAACTAGGAAAGTTTGAACTTGCTGCACTCAACCTTCTTCTTGGGAAAGCAACTCATTCCAAGAGCAGAACTAGCTTACTTCACACAGTAAGTACAGTGTTTGGAAATGAACATGTTTGCTTTTTAACAAACTAGGGTAGAAATGAGGGAAATCTACTAAGTTATACATCTTTTTACATTACACAACCAATGAAAGTTTGAACTGGCTGCACTCAACCCACTTCATAGGAAAGCAACTCATTCCGAGAACAGAAAATGCTTATTTAACACAGTATAGTGTTCGGCAATGAAGATGTTTGTTTTCTAAACTAACTATGTAAGAAACGATGTGAATCTACTAAGTTGTACATCTTGTTAGATTACAAAAACAAGGAAAGTTTGAACTTCCTGTACTCAACCGTCTTAGTGGGAAAGCAACTCATTCTGAGAACAGAACTTGCTTATTTAACACAGTACAGTGTTCGGCAATGAAAATGTTTGTTTTCTGAATAAACTACTTTAGAAATGAAGCGAATCTACTAAGTTGTACAGCTTGATAGATGACACAAACTAGGAAAGTTTGAACTTGCTGCACTCAACGTTTTTCATAGGAAAGCAACTCATTCCAAGAGCACAACTATCTTACTTCACACAGCACAGTGTTCGGCAATGAAGATGTTTGTTTTGTAAACAAACTACGTTAGAAGTGAGGTGAATGTACTAAGTTGTACATATTGTTAGATTACAAAAACGAGGAAAGTTTGAACTTGCTGCACTCAACCTTCTTCGTGGGAAAGCAACGCATTCCAAGAGCAGAACTAGCTTACTTCACACAATGCAGTGTTCAGAAATGAATATGTTTGTTTTCTAAACAAACTACCTTAGAAATGAGGAGAATCTACACAGTTGTATATTTTGTTAGATTACACAAACAAGGAAAGTTTGAACTTTCTGCACTCAGCCCTCTTTGTAGGAAAGCAACTCATTACGAGAACAGAACTACCTTATTTACCACAGTACTGTGTTCGGAAATGAAGGTGTTTCTTTTCTAAAGAAACTACTTCAGAAATGTAGCAAATCTAGTAAGTTGTATATCTTGTTAGATGACACAAACTAGGAATGTCTGAACTTGCTGCACTCAAGCTTCTTCGTAGGAAAGCAACCTATTCAAAGAGCAGAACTAGCTTACATCACACAGTACAGTGTTCGGCAATGAAGATGTTTGTTTTCTAAACAAAGTACGTTAGAAGTGAGGTGAATCTATTAAGTTGTACATCTTCTTAGATTACACAAACTAGGATAGTTTGAATTTCCTGCACTCAGCCTTTTTCGTGGGAAAGCAACTCATTCCAATAGCAGAACTAGCTTACTTCACACAGTACAGTGTTCGGCAATGAACATATTTGTTTTCTAAACAAAGTACGGTAGAAGTGAGGTGAAGGCATTAGGTTGTACATCTTCTTAGATTACACAAACAAGGAAAGTTTGAACTTGCTGCACTCAACCCTATTTGTAGGAAAGCAACTCAATCCGAGAACAGAACTAGCATATTTAACACAGAAAAGTGTTCGGAAGTGAAGATGTTTGTTTTCTAAACAAACTACTTTAAAAATGAAGTGAATCTACTAAGTTGTACATCTTGTAAGATGAAACAAACTCGGAAAGGTTGAACTTGCTGCACGCAACCTTTGCTGTGGGAAGGCAACTGATTCCAAGAGCATAATTAGCTTACTTCACACACTACAGTGTTTGGGAATGAAGATGTTTCCTTTTTATAGAAACGACATTAGAAATAAAATGAATCTACTAATTTGTACATCTTGTTAGAATACACAAAATAGGAAAGTTTGAACTTCCTGCACTCAACCTTCTTCGTGGGAAAGCAACTGATTCCAACAGCAGAACTAGCTTACTTCACACAGTACAGTGTTCGGCAATGAACATATTTGTTTTCTAAACAAACTACGTTAAAAGTGAGGCGAATCTACTAAGTTGTACATCTTGTTAGATTACACAAACAAGAAAAGTTTGATCTTGCAACACTCAACCTTCTTCGTGTGAAAGCAACTGAATTCAAGAGCAGGACTAGCTTACCTCACACAATACAGTATTCTGCAATGAACATGTTTGTTTTCTAAACAGTCTACTTTAGATTTGAAGTGAATCTGCTAAGTTTTACATGTTGTTAGATGACACAAACTAGGAAAGTTTGAACTTGCTGCACTCAACCTTCTTCGTGGGAAAGCAACTTATTCCAAGAGCAAAACTAGCTTACTTCACACAGTAAGTACAGTGTTCAGAAATGAACATGTTGTTTTCTAAACAAACTAGGTTAGAAATGAGGTGAATCTACGAAGCTGTATGTCTTGTTAGATTACTCAAACAAGGAAAGTTTGAACTTACTGCACTCAACCCTAATCGTCGGAAAGCAACTCATTCCCAGATCCAAACTACCTTATTTAACACAGTACAGTGTTCGGAAATGAAGATGTTTGTTTTCCAAACAAACTACTTTAGAAATGAAGCGAATCTACTAAGTTGTACATCTTGTTAGATGGACCAAACGAGGAAAGTTTGAACTTGCTGCACTCAGTCTTATGCGGAGGAAAGCAACTCATTCCAAGAGCAGAACTAGCTTACTTCACACAGTACAGTGTTTGGCAATGAACATATTTGTTTTCTAAACAAACTATGTTAGAAGTGAGGCCAATCTACTAAGTTGTACATCTTGTTAGATTATACAAACAAGGAATGTTTGATCTTGCTGCACTCAACCTTCTTCGTAGGAAAGCAATGTATTCAAAGAGCAGAACTAGCTTACTTCACACAGTACAGTGTTCGGTAATGAAGATGTTTGTTTTTTAAACAAACTATGTTAGAAGTCAGGTGAATCTAGTAAGTTGTACATCTTGTTAGATTACACAACCTAGGAAAGTTTGAACTTGCTGCACTCAACCTTCTTCGTGGGAAAGCAACTCATTCCAAGAGCAGAACTAGCTTACTTCACACAATGCAGTGTTCAGCAATGAAGATGTTTGTTTTCTATACAAACTAAGTTAGAAATGAGGTGAATATCCCAAGTTGTATATCTTGTTAGATTACACAAACAAGGAAAGTTAGAACTTTCTGCACTCAACCCTCTTATTAGGAAAGCGACTCATTCTGAGAACAGATCTAGCTTATTTCACAGAGTATAGTGTTCGGCAATGAAGATGTTTGTTTTCTGTACAAACTGCTTTAGAAATGAGGCGAATCTGCTAAGTTGTACATCTTATTAGATTACACAAAGAAGAAAAGTTTGATCTTGCAGCACTCAACCTTCTCCTTGCGAAAGCACCTCAATTCAAGAGCAGAACTAGCTTACTTCACACAATACAGTATTTGGCAATGAAGACTTTTGTTTTCTAAACAATCTACTTTAGATTTGAGGAGAATCTGCTAAGTTGTTCATGTTGTTAGATGACACAAACTTGGAAAGTTTGAACTTGCTGCACTCAACCTTCTTCGTGGGAAAGCAAGTTATTCCAAGAGCAAAACTAGCTTACTTCACACAGTAAGTACAGTGTTCAGAAATGAACATGTTGTTTTCTAAACAAACTAGGTTAGAAATGAGGTGAATCTACGAAGCTGTATGTCTTGTTAGATTACTCAAACAAGGAAAGTTTGAACTTACTGCACTCAACCCTAATCGTCGGAAAGCAACTCATTCCCAGATCCAAACTACCTTATTTAACACAGTACAGTGTTCGGAAATGAAGATGTTTGTTTTCCAAACAAACTACTTTAGAAATGAAGCGAATCTACTAAGTTGTACATCTTGTTAGATGAACCAAACGAGGAAAGTTTGAACTTGCTCCACTCAGTCTTACGCGGAGGAAAGCAACTCATTCCAAGAGCAGAACTAGCTTACTTCACACAGTACAGTGTTTGGCAATGAACATATTTGTTTTCTAAACAAACTACGTTAGAAGTGAGGCCAATCTACTAAGTTGTACATCTTGTTAGATTATACAAACAAGGAATGTTTGATCTTGCTGCACTCAACCTTCTTCGTAGGAAAGCAATGTATTCAAAGAGCAGAACTAGCTTACTTCACACAGTACAGTGTTCGGTAATGAAGATGTTTGTTTTTTAAACAAACTATGTTAGAAGTCAGGTGAATCTAGTAAGTTGTACATCTTGTTAGATTACACAACCTAGGAAAGTTTGAACTTGCTGCACTCAACCTTCTTCGTGGGAAAGCAACTCATTCCAAGAGCAGAACTAGCTTACTTCACACAATGCAGTGTTCAGCAATGAAGATGTTTGTTTTCTAAACAAACTAAGTTAGAAATGAGGTGAATATCCCAAGTTGTATATCTTGTTAGATTACACAAACAAGGAAAGTTAGAACTTTCTGCACTCAACCATCTTATTAGGAAAGCAACTCATTCTGAGAACAGATCTAGCTTATTTAACACAGTACAGTGTTCGGCAATGAAGATGTTTGTTTTCTAAACAAACTACTTTTAGAAAGTTGTACATCTTATTAGATTACACAAAGAAGAAAAGTTTGATCTTCTCAACTGCGAAAGCACCTCAATTGTACTTACTTTGTATTTTAGACTTTTGTTTTCTAAACAACTACTTTAGATTTGAGGAGAATCTGCTAAGTTGTTCATGTTGTTAGATGACACAAACTTGGAAAGTTTGAACTTGCTGCACTCAGCCTTCTTTGTGGTAAAGCAACTCATTCCAAGTGAAGATCTAACTTACTTCACACAGTACAGTGTTCAGCAATCAACAGGTTTGTTTTCTAAACAAACTAGGTTAGAAATGAGGTGAATCTACTGTATGTCTTGTTACATCTTTTTAGATTACTGCACTCAAATAATTAAACTCATTTGAAATTACTTATTTAACACAGTACAGTGTTGGAAATGAAGATGTTTGTTTTCCAAACAAAACTTTATGAAGCGAATCTACTAATACATCTTGTTAGAGAACAAACGAGGAAAGTTTGAACTTGCTGCACTCACAATGCAGTGCTTACTTCACACAATGCAGTGTTAGGCAGTGAAGATGTTTGTTTTCTGAACAAACTACGTTAGAAATGCGGCGAAGCTACTAAGTTGTATATCTTGTTACATTACACAAACTAGGAAAGTTTGAACTTGCTGTACTCAGCCTTCTTTGGGGGAAAGAAACTCGTTCCACGAGCCTAACTAGTTTCCTACAAAGAGAAAAGTGTTCAGGAATGAAGATGTTTCCTTTCTATAGAAACGACATTAGAAATGAAGTTAATGTACTAAGTTGTACATCTTGTTAGATTACACAAACTAGGAAAGTTTTAACTTCCTCCACTCAACCTTCTTCGTAGGAAAGCAACTCATTCCAATAGCAGAACTAGCTTACTTCACGCAGTACGGTGTTCGGCAATGAACATATTTGTTATCTAAAAAAAGTACGTTAGAAGGGACTCAGATCTTCAAAGTTGTACATCTTGTTAGATTTCACAAAAAAGGGCAGTTTGATCTTGCTGCATTCAACCCAATTCGTAGGAAAACAACTCATTCTGAGAACAGAACTAGCTTATTTAACACAGTACAGTGTTTGGCAATGAAGATGTTTGTTTTATAAACAAACTACTTTAGAAATGACGCGAATCTACTCAGTTGTACATCTTGTTAGATGACACAAAATAGGAAAGTTTGAACTTGCTGCACTAACCTTCTTCGTGGGAAAGCAACTCATTCCAAGAGCAGAACTAGCTTACTTCAAACAGTACACTGTTCGGCAATGAAGATGTTTCTTTTCTATGGAAACTACATTTGAAATGAAATGAATCTACTATGTTGTACACCTTTTTAGATTACACAAACGAGGAAAGTTTGAACTTGCTGCACTCAACACTCTTCGTAGAAAAGCAACTAATTCCGAGAGCAGAACTAGCTTATTTCACACAGTACAGTGTTTGGGAATGAAGATGTTTGTTTTCTAAAGAACTACTTTAGAATTGAGGTGAAACTACTAAGTTGTACAGCTTGTTAGATTACACAAACGAGGAAATTTTGAACTTGATGCACTCAACTTTCCTCGTAGGAAAGCAACTCAATCCGAGAGCAGAACTAGCTTATTTCTTCCAGTACAGTGTTTGGTAATGAGGATGTTTCTTTTCTAAACAAACTACTGTAGAATTGAGGTGAAACTACTAAGTTGTACATCTTGTTAGATTACACAAACTGGGAAAGTTTGAACTTGCTGCACTCAACACTCTTCGTAGAAAAGCAACTCCTTCCAAGAGTAGAACTTGCTTACTTCACACAGTACAGTGTTTGGGAATGAATATGTTTCTTTTCTATAGAAACGACATTTAAAATGAAATGAATCTTCTAAGTTGTACATCATGTTATGTTACACAAACTAGGAAAGTTTGAACTTGCTGCACTCAACCTTCTTCGTGGGAAAGCAACTCCTTCCAAGAGCAGAACTAGCTTACTTCACACAGTACATTGTTCAGCAATGAACATATTTGTTTTCTAAACAAACTATGTTAAAAGTGAGGCGAATCTACTAAGTTGTACATCTTGTTAGATTACACAAACAAGGACAGTTTGATCTTGCTGCCTTCAACCCACTTCTTAGGAAAACATCTCATTGTGAGAACAGAACTAGCTTATTTCACACAGTACAGTGTTCGGCAATGAAGATGTTTCCTTTCTAAACAAACTACTTTAGAAATGAAGAGAATCTGCTAAGTTTTCCATCCTGTTAGATGACACCAACTAGGAAAGTTGGAACTTGCTGCATTCCACTTCTTCGTAGGAAAGCAACTCATTCCAAGAGCAGAACTAGCTTACTTCACACAGTACAGTGTTTGGCAATGAATATGTTTGTTTTCTAAACACACTACGTTAGAAATGAGGCAAAACTACTAAGTTGTACATCTACACAGATTACACAAACTAGGAAAGTTGAACTTTCTGGACTCAACCCTCTTTGGAGGAAATCAACTCATTCGGAGAACAGAACAAGCTTACGTAACACAGTACAGTGTGCGGCAATGAAGATGTTTGTTTTCTAAACAAACTACTTTAGAAAGGATGCGAATCTACTAAGTTGTACATCTTGTTAGGTGACTGTGGTAGTTTGAATATATGTCCCCCAATATATTCAATGTTTTATTACTTTATAGTTTGCATCTGCAATCACCTTGCTAGAGACAAGGTCACTGGGGGCCGGACTTAAGGTGTGGTGATGGTTTGAGATTCCATTGTAAAGATATGCAAATGTGCCTAGCAGGAGTTCCTGAAGTGTGCTGTGTGACCTTTTGGCTGTAGTTTTGCTCTGTGTGCTGTGGTGGCTGGTTGGTTTCTCTCTCTCTGCTTGGCCCTATGGAGAGCAGGCCGCTTCTCTTGCCATTATGGAACTTCCCCTGGATCTGTAAGCTTCAATAAATAATATCCCTTCCTCCATAATTGTGCCTGGTCTGGAAGTTCATCTCAGCGAACCTGAAGCTGTCTGCTACAGTAAAGTGGTACCGAGGAGTGTGGGGTGAGATGAACCTGACCGTGTGGATATTCGTCTTTTGGAACCTTTGTTTTGGAGGAATGGGCATGGACTTGGTGCTTGCAACTGAAGATGCCTTCTGGAGTGGTAAGCCAAGTTTTATGGACTATTCTGATGAGAGTTTGAGAATGCTAAGTGCAGATAGTACTGAACTTCGAGGCTTGGCTTATGAGGTTTCTAAGGGGAAGGAAAGACTGCAGAGGACTTTGTTGGAACTGGGCTACTGGCATAAGGGATGGCTACGTTCTGCTATCCAGGCCCGGAAAGTTTGATCAAGGTTAAATTTGTAATGGACTGATGTGCTTGGCTAAAGATATTGGACTGAGATTTTAAGATTTTAAGTTGGAAAACCTGAAGCAAGTTAAAAGTAGAGGCACTGAGACTGATTTTAGGTTAATGGAGCTGCTATTGTCAACGCATTAGCAATCTTAAGGAAGGTGGAAGGAAGGTTCTTTACATTAAAACAATAGAGAGGATCCCTGAGGAAAGACTGTTAAAAATGCAAATTCTTGGAAAGAGCTGACTGGAGAAGGAACCTGCTTTTCAAGGCTGTGGTTTATTTCATCCCTGGATTAAGAATATGGCTGTGTCCTGCACACCTGGTATTAGTTTTGGAAGCATGAAAAATGCATGGAGTGGTCATGAATTGCACACGGTTCCAGGAGCCGCTGCTGAGATGCGGCATGAGGCAGGGCATGAAGACCCTCAGTAATAGGCTGGAAGAGCCTTTTGGAAGATGGACCGTGGTTTGCATGGAGACCTGAAGATGTTTTGGATATACCAGAACTGTGCAAAAGGGCTACCATGGAATGCAGTGTTGGCATGGGATGAAAGTTTTCCCTGGCGACTCTGCCCAGCTGGAGGGGCAGAATTTGAAAACCTGGAGACTGGCAGTCTCTGGTTATATTGAACTTGAACTGCAGAAGTTTGATGACTGCTGATGGTGGTTGAGTTTGCATTATTCTAGTCTCTCTTTGCTATGCCTTATACCAGTTAAAAATGTTTACTCTGTGCCTTTACATGTTGAAAGTATTTAACTTGTTGATTTTACAGGACTCACTATCTTAAGTTGATCAAGACTATGAGAACCTTTGAAATTGGACTGAGTACAATTTACAATGTGTGATAGTTATAAATCTATTGGGGGCCAGGAACTAAATATATTGGGGGCCAGGGGCGGAATGTGGTAGTTTGAATATATGTCCCCCAATATATTCAATGTTTTATTACTTTATAGTTTGCATCTGCAATCACCTTGCTAGAGGCAAGGTCTCTGGGGGCCGGTCTTAAGGTGTGGTGATGGTTTGAGATTCCATTGTAAAGATATGCAAATGTGCCTAGTAGGAGTTCCTGAAGTGTGCTGTGTGACCTTTTGGCTGGAGTTTTGCTCTGTGTGCTGTGGTGGCTGGTTGGTTTCTCTCTCTCTGCTTGGCCCTATGGAGAGCAAGCCACTTCTCTTGCCATCATGGAACTTCCCCTGGATCTGTAAGCTTCAATAAATAATATCCCTTCCTCCATAATTGTGCCTGGTCTGGAAGTACATCTCAGCGAACCTGAAGCTGTCTGCTACAGTGACACAAGCTAGGAAAGTTTGAACTTTCTGCATTCTACCTTCTTCAACAAACTACGTTGGAAATGAGGCAAAACTACTAAATTGTACATCTAGATAGATGACACAAACTAGGAAAGTTTGAACTTCCTGCACTCAACCTTCTTCGTGGGAAAGTAACTCATTCCAAGAGAAAAACTAACTTACTTCACACAGTACAGTGTTCATAAATGAACATGTTTGTTCTCTAAACAAACTATTTTAGAAATGAGGCAAAACTACTAATGTGTACATCTTTTTAGATTACACAAATAATGAAAGTTTGAAATTGCTGTACTCAACCTTCTTAGTGGCAAAGCAACTCATTCCAAGAGCAGAACTAGCTTACTTCACACAGTATAGTGTTCGACAATGAACATGTTTGTTTTCTAAACAAACTATGTTGGAAATGAGTTGAAACTACTAAGTTGTCCATCTTGTTAGATTACAGAAACGAGGAAAGTTTGAATTTCCTGCTCTCAACTCTCTTCGTACAAAAGCAACTCATTCCGAGAACAGAACTTGCGTATTTAACACAGTACAGTGTTAGGCAAAGAAGATGTTTGTTTTCTAAACAAACTACTTTAGAAATGATGCGACTCTAATAAGTTGTACATCTTGTTAGATTACATAAACTAGTAAGGTTTGAACTTGCTACACTCAACCTTCTTCGTGGGAATGCAATGCATTCCAAGAGCAGAACTAACCTACTTAACACAGTACAGTGTTCGGCAATGGACATGTTTGTTTTCTAAACAAACTACTTTAGAAATGAAGAGAATCTACTAAGTTGTACATCTGGTTAGATGACACTAACTAGGAAAGTTTGACCTTGCTGCACTCAACCTTCTTAGTAGGAAAGCAACTGATTCCAAGAGTAGAACTAGCTTACTTCACACAGTACAGTGTTCGACAATGAACATGTTTGTTTTCTAAACAAACTACGTTGGAAATGAGGCAAACCTACTAAGTTGTACATCTATATAGATTACACAAACTAGGAAAGATTGAACTTGCTGCATTCAATCCTCTTTTTTGGAAAGGTACCCATTCAGAGAGCAGAACTAGCTTACTTCACAAAGTAAGTACAGTGTTCAGAAATGAACATGTTTGTTTTCTAAACAAACTACGTTAGAAATGAGGTGAATCTACTAAGCTGTATATCTTGTGAGATTACACAAACAAGGAAAGTTTGAACATGCTGCACTCAACCCTCTTCCTAGGAAAGCAACTCATTCCGATAACAGAACTAGCTTACTTCACACAGTACAGTGTTCGGCAATGAAGATGTTTGTTTTCTAAACAAACTACTTTAGAAATGAAGCAAATCTACTCAGTGGAATATCTTGGTAGATGACACAAACTAGGAAAGTTTGAACTTGCTGCACTCAACTTTCTTCGTGGGAAAGCAACTCATTCCAAGAGCAGAACTAGCTTATTTAACACAGTACAGTATCCGGCAATGAACATGTTTCTTTTCTAACGAAACTACTTTAGAATTGAGCCCAATCTACCAAGTTGTACATCTTGTTAGATGACACAAACTAGGAAAGTCTGAACTTGCTGTACTCAATCTCCTTTGTAGGAAAGCAACTCATTCCAAGAGCAGAACTAGCTTAATTCACACAGTACAGTGTTTGGCAATGAAGATGTTTGTTTTCTAAACAAACTACTTTCCAAATGATGCGAATCTACTTAGTTGTGCATCTTGGTAGATGACACAAACTAGGAAATTCTGAACTTTCTGCTTTCAACCTTCGTAGGAAAGCTACTCATTCCAAGTGCAGAAATAGATTACTTCACACAGTACAGTGTTTGGGTATGAAGATGTTTCTTTTCTATAGAAACTACATTTGAAATGAAATGAATCTACTATGTTGTACATCTTGTTAGAATACACAAACAAGGGAAGTTTGAACTTGCTGCACTCAACCCTCTTCATAGGAAAGCAACTCATTCCGAAAACAGAACTAGCTTATTTAACAAAGTACAGTGTTTGGCAATGAACATGTTTGTTTTCTAAACAAACTACTTTAGAATTCAGGTGAATCTGTTAAATTGTACATCTGGTTAGGTGACACAAATAGGAAAGTCTGAACTTGCTGCACACAACCTCTTTCGGAGGAAAGCAACTCAATCCAAAAGCAGAACTAGCTTACTTAACATAATACAGTGTTCGGCAATGAACATGTTTGTTTTCTAAATAAACTACTTTAGAAATGGGTTCAATCTAAGTAAGTTGTATATCTTGTTAGATTACACAGACGAGGAAAGTTTGAACATGCTGCACTCAACCCTCTTAGTAGGAAAGCAACTCATTCTGACAGCAGAAGTGGAGTGTTTAACACAGTACAGCGTTCAGCAATGAAGATGTTTGTTTTGCAAACAAACTAATTTAGAAATGAAGCGAATCTACTAAGGTGTATATCTTGTTAGAAGACACAAACTTGGAAAGTTTGAACTTGCTGCACTCAACCTTCTTCGTAGGAAAGAAACTCATTCCAAGGGTAGATCTAGCTTATTTCACACAGTACAGTGTTCGGGAATGAAGATGTTTCTTTTCTGTAGAAATGACATTAGAAATGAAAGGAATCTATTAAGTTGTACATCTTGTTAGATTACACAAACGAGGAAAGTTTGAACTTACTGCACTCAACCTTCTTCGTGGGAAAGCAACTCATTCCAATAGCAGAACTAGCTTACTTCACACAGTACAGTGTTAGGCAATGAACATATTTTTTTTCTAAACAAACTACGTTAGAAGTGAGGCAAATCTACTAAGTTGTCCATCTTGTCAGATTACACAAAGAAGGAAAGTTTGAACTTACTGCACTCAACCCTTTTCGTAGGAAAGCAACTCATTCTGAAAACAGAACTAGCTTATTTAACAAAGTACAGTGTTCAGCAATGAACATGTTTGTTTTCTAAACCAGCTACGTTAGAAATGAGGCGAATCTACTAAATTGTACATCTTGTTAGATTTCACAAACAAGGAAAGTTTGAAATTGCTGCACTCAACCCTGTTCATAGGAAAGACACTCATTCCGAGAAAAGAACTAGCTTATTTAACACAGTACAGTGTTCGACAATTAAGATGTTGGTTTTTTAAACAAACTACTTTAGAAATGAAGCGAATCTACTAAGTTGTACATCTTGTTAGATGACACAAACTAGGAAAGTTTTAACTTCCTCCACTCAACCTTCTTCATAGGCAAGCAACTCATTCCAAGAGCAGAACTAGATTACGTCACATAGTACAGTGTTCGGCAATGAACATATTTGTTTTCTAAACAAACTATGTTGGAAATGAGGGGAAACTATTAAGTTGTACATCTAGATAGATTACACAAACTAGGAAAGATTCAACTTGCTGCATTCAATCCTCTTCGTGGGAAAGCAACTCATTCCAATAGCAGAACTAGCTTACTTCAAAAAGTAGAGTGTTCAGCAATGAACGTATTTGTTTTCTAAACAAACTACGTTAGAAGTGATGTGAATCTACTAAGTTGTATATCTTGTTAGATTACACAAACAAGGAAAGCTTTATCTTGCTGCTCTCAACCCACGTTGTAGGAAAGCAACTCATTCTGAGAACTGAACTAGCTTATTTAACACAGTACCATGTTTGGCAATGAAGATGTTTGTTTTCTAAACAAACTACTTTAGAAATGAAGCGAATCTACTAAGTGGAACACCTCATTAGATGACACAAACGAGGAAAGTTTGAACTTACTGCACTCAACTTTCTTTGTAGGAAAGCAACTCATTCCAAGAGCAGAACTAGCTTATTAAACACAGTACATTGTTTGGCAATGAACATGTTTCTTTTCTCAACAAACTACTTTAGAATTGAGCCGAATCTACCAAGTTGTACATCTTGTTACATGACACAAACTAGGAACGTCTGAACTTGATGCACTCAAGCCGCTTTGTAGGAAAGCAATTCATTCCGAGAATAGAACTAGCTCATTTCACAAAGTAAAGTGTTCAGCAATGAAGATGTTTGTTTTCTAAACATACTACTTTAGAAATGAGGTGCATCTACTAAGTTGTACATCTTGTTAAATGACGTTAACTAGGAGAGTTTGAACTTGCTGCACTCAACCTTCTTCGTAGGGAAGCAACTCATTCAAAGAGCACAACTAGCTTACTTCACACGGTACAGTGTTTGGGAATGAAGATGTCTCTTTTCTATAGAAACGACATTAGAAATGAAATGAATCTACTAAGTTGTACATCTTGTTAGATTACAGAAACTTGGAAAGTTTGAACTTGCTCCACTCAACCATATTTGTGGGAAAGCAACTCATTCCAAGAACAGAACTTGCTTACTTCACACAATAAGTACAGTGTTCACAAATGAACATGTTTGTTTTCTAAACAAACTATGTTAGGAGTGAGGCGAATCTACTATGTTGTACATCTTGTTAGATTACACAAACAAGGAAAGCTTGAAATTGCTGCACTCAACCCTCTTCATAGGAAAGCAACTAATTCCGAGAAAAGAACTAGCTTATTTAACACAGTACAGTGTTCGGCAATGAAGATTTTTCTTTTTTATAGAAACGACATTAGAAATGAAATGAATCTATCATTTCTAAAGTAGTTTGTGTAGAAAATAAACATCTACATTGCGGAACACTGTACTGTGGGAAATGCGCTAGTTCTGTTTGGATAAGTTGCTTTCTTTCGAAGAGTGTTGAGGGCAGCAAGTTCAGACTTTCCAAGTTAGTGTAATCTAAGAAGATGTACAATTTAGTAGATTCGCATGATTTCTAAAGTAGTTTGTTGAGAAAACAAACATCTTCATGGCCGAACACTGTACTGTGTGAAATGAGCTAGTTCTGTTGTCGGGATAAGATCCTTTCTATTGAAGAGCGATGAGTGCAGCAGGTTCTAATTTTCCTTGTTTGTGTAATCTAACAAGATGTACAACTTAGTAGATTTGCCTGATTTCTAAAGCAGTTTGTTTAGAAAACAAACATCTTCATTGCCGAACACTGAACTGTGTGAAATGAGCTAGTTCTCTTGCCAGGAACAGTTCCTTTCTTAAGAAGAGTGTTGAGTGCAGCAAGTTCAAACTTTCCTTCTTTGTTTAATCTAACAAGGTGTATAACTTAGTAGATTCACCTCATTTCTAAAGTAGTTTGTTTAGAAAACAAACACCTTCATTGCGGAACCCTGTACTGTGGGAAATGAGCTAGTTCTGTTGGGATCAGTTGCTTTCTTAAAAAGACGCTTGAGTGCAGCAAGATCAAACTTTCTTCATTTGTGTAATCTAACAAGATGTACAATTTAGTAGATTCGCCTTATGTCTAAAGTAGTTTCTTTAGAAAACAAACATCCACATTTAAAAACACTGTACTGTGTGAACTGAGCTACTTCTGTTCTCGGAATGAGTTGCGTTCTTACGAAGAGGGTTGAGTGCAGCTAGTTCAATCTTTCCTTTTTTGTGTAATCTAACAAGATGTACAACTTAGTAGAATCGGCTGATTTCTATGGTTGTTTGTTTACAAAACAAACATCTTCAGTGCCAAACACTGTACTGTGTGATATAAGCTGGTTTTGTTGTCGGGATCAGTTGCTCTCTTACGAAGAGTGTTTAGTGCAGCAAGCTCAATCTTTCCCTGTTCGTGTAATCTAACAATATGTACAACTTAGTAGTTTCGCCTGATTTCTAAACAACTTTGATTAGAAATCAAACATCTTCATTAGCTGAACACTGTACTGTGTGATATAAGCTAGTTCTGTTCTTGGAATCAGTTGCTTTCTTACGAAGAGAGTTGAGTGCAGCAAGTTCTAACTTTCCTAGTTTGTGTAATCTAACAAGATGTACAACTTAGTAGTTTAGCCTGATTTCTAAAGTCGTTTCTTTAGAAAACAAAAATCTTCATTGCTGAACACTGTACTGTATGACATGAGCTAGTTCTGTTCTCAGAATCAGTTGCTTTCTTATGAAAGGAGTTGATGGCAGCAAGTTCAACATTCCTGTTTAGTGTAATCTAACGAAGATGTACAATTTAGTAGATTCACCTGATTTGCTAAAGTAGTTTGTTTAGAAATCAAACATCTTCATTGCCGAACACTGTAGTGTTTGAATAAGCTAGTTCTGTTGGTATCAGTTCCTTTCTTACGAAGAGTGTTGAGTACAGCAAGTTCTAACTTTCCTAGTTTGTGTCATCTAACAAGATGTACAATTTAGTAGATTCGCCTGATTTCTAAAGTCGTTTGTTTAGAAAACAAACATCTTCATTTCCAAACACTGTACTGTGTGAAATGAGCTAGTTCTGTTGCTGGGATCAGTTCCTTTCTTACGAAGATTGTTGTGTGCAGCAAGTCCAAACTTTCCTTGTTTGTGTAATCTAACAAGATGTACAACTTAGTAGATTCGCCTTATTTCTAAAGTAGTTTGTTTAGAAAACAAACATCTTCATTGCGGAACACTGTACTGTGGAAAATGAGCTAGTTCTGTTGGGATCAGTTGCTTTCTTTCGAAGAGTGTTGAGTGCAGCAAGTTCAAACTTTCCTAGTTAGTGTAATCTAAGAGGATGTACAATTTAGTAGATTCGCCTCATTTCTAAAGTAGTTTGTTTAGAAAACAAACATCTTCATTGCCGAACACTGTACTGTGTGAAATGAGGTAGTTCTGTTGCCGGGATCAGTTCCTTTTTTACAAAGAGGGTTGAGTTCACCAAGTTCAAACTTTCCTTGTTTGTGTAATTTAACAAGATGTACAACTTAGTAGATTCGCCTGATTTCGAAGGTTGTTTCTTTAAACATACATCTTCATTTCAAAACACTGTACTGTGTGAACTAAGCTAGTTCTGTTCTCGGAATGAGTTGCTTTCTTACGAAGACGTTTGAGTGCAGCAAGTACAAACTGTCCTTGTTTCTGTCATCTAACAAGATGTACAACTTAGTAGATTCACCTGATTTCTAAGGTTGTTTGTTTAGAAAACAAACATCTTTATTTCAAAACACTGTACTGTGTGAACTAAGCTAGTTCTGTTCTTGGAATCAGTTGCTTTCTTATGAACAGAGTGGATGGCAACAAATTCAAATATTCCTACTTAGTGTAATCTAAGAAGATGTACAATTTAGTACATTCGCCTGATTGCTAAAGTGGTTTGTTTAGAAATCAAACTTCTTCATTGCTGAACACTGTATTGTGTGAAATAAGCTAGTTCTGTTGTCGGGATCAGTTCCTTTCTTACAAAGAACGTTGAGTGCAGCAAGTTCAAACATTCCAAGTTAGTGTAATCTAAGAAGATGTACAATTTAGTAGATTCACCTCATTTCCAAAGAAGTTTGTTTGGAAAACAAACATCTTCATTTCAAAACAGTGTACTGTCTGAACTAAGCACGTTCTGTTTCGGAATGACTTGCTTTCTTACGAAGATGGTTGAGTGCAGCAAGTACAAACTTTCCTTGTTTGTGTAGTCTAACAAGATTTACTCCTTAGTAGATTCGCCTGATTTCAAAGGTTGTTTGTTTAAACAAACATGTTCATTTCAAAACACTATACTGTGTGATCTAAGCTAGTTCTGTCCTCGGAATCAGTTGCTCTCTTACGAAGAAGGTTGAGTGCAGCAAGTTCAAACGTTCCCTGCTTGTGTAATCTAACAAGATGTACAACTTAGTAGATTCACCTCATTTCTAAAGTAGTTTGTTTAGAAAACAAACATCTTCCTTGTGGAACACAGTACAGTGTGAATTGAGCTAGTTCTGTTCTCAGAATCAGTTGCTTTCTTACAAAGACTGTTGAGTACAGCAAGTTCAAATATTCCTAGTTAGTGTAATCTAAAAAGATGTACAACTTAGTAGATTCACCTGATTTCTAAAGTAGTTTGTTTAGAAAACAAACATCTTCATTGCCGAACACTGTACAGTGTGTGAAATGAGCTAGTTCTGTTGTCAGGATCAGTTCCTTTCTTACAAAGACTGTTGAGTGCAGCAAGTTCAAACTTTCCTTGTTTTTGTAATCTAAGAAGATGTACAACTTAGTAGATTCACCTGATTTCTAGAGGAGTTTGTTTAGAAAACAAACATCTTCTTTCCGAAAACTGTACTGTGTGAAATCACTCAGAATCAGTTGTGAAATGAGCAAGTTCGTTGTTTGTGTACAACTTAGTCGGGATTTCTAAAGTAATTTGTTAAGAAAACAAAAGATTGCCGAACACTGTACTATGAGTGCAGCAAGTTCAAACAGTTGGTTTCTTTGTTTGTGCAGCAAGTTGAAACTTTGCAAGGTTGTGTAATCTAACAAGATGTACAATTTAGTAGATTCGCCTCATATCTAAAGTAGTTTGTTTAGAAAACAATCATCTTCATTTCAAAAAACTGTACTGTGTGAAATGAGCTAGTTCTGTCCTCAGAATCAGTTGCTTTCTTATGAAGAGGGTTTAGTGCAGCAAGTTCAAACTTTCCCTGTTTGTGTAATCTAACAAGATGTTAGTAGATTCTCCTCATTTCTAAAGTAATTTGTTAAGAAAACAAACATCTTCATTGCCGAACAATGTACTATTTGAAATAAGATAGTTCTGTTGTCAGGATCAGTTGTTTTCTTACGAAGAGTGTTGAGTGAAGCAAGTTGAAACTTTCCCTGTTTGTGTAATCTAACAAGATGTACAACTTCATATATTCACCTCATTTCTAAAGTAGTTTGTTTAGAAAACAAACATCTTCATTTCCAAACACTGTACTGGGTGAACTAAGCTTTCTCTGTTCTTGGAATATGTTGCTTTCTTACGAAGACGGTTGATGGCAGCAATTTCAAGCTTTCCTTGTTTGTGTAATCTAACAAGATGTACAACTTCGTAGATTCATCTCATTTCTAAAGTAGTTTGTTTATGAAAAAAACATCTTCATTGCCGAACACTGTACTGTGTGAAATGAGCTAGTTCTGTTGGGATCAGTTGCTTTCTTACGAAGAGTGTTGAGTGCAGCAAGTTCAAACTTTCCTTGTTTGTGTAATCTAACAAGATGTACAACTTAGTATATTTCTTATTGTTAATGTACGTTGTTTAGAAAACAAACATCTTCATTTCAAAACACTGTACTGTGTGAAATAAGCTAGTTCTGT
Organism: Orientallactaga sibirica; assembly: GCA_036365145.1. NCBI lineage: Eukaryota > Metazoa > Chordata > Mammalia > Rodentia > Dipodidae > Orientallactaga > Orientallactaga sibirica. Next base: position 26,425 of record JAEOAD010000022.1, read on the forward strand.
TCTCGGAATGAGTTGCTTTCTTACGAAGAGGGTTGAGGGCACCAAGTTCAAACTTTCCTTGTTTGTGTAATCTAACAAGCTGTATAACTTAGTAGATTCACCTCATTTTTAAAGTAGTTTGTTTAAAAAACAAACATCTTCCATACCAAACAATGTACTGTGTGTTATAAGCTAGTTCTGTTCTTGGAATCAGTTGCTTTCCTACGAAGAAGGTTGAGTGCAGCAAGTTCATACAATCCCAGTTAGTGTATTCTAAGAAGATGTACAATTTTTTAGATTCCCTTTATGTCTGAAGTAGTTTGTTTAGAAAACAAACATCTTAATTGCCGAGCACTGCACTGTGTGAAATGAGTTATTTCTGTTCTCGGAATGAGTTGCTTTCTTACAAAGTCCTTTGAGTGCAGAAAGTTCAACCTTTCCTTGTTTGTGTAATCTAACAAGATGTACAACTTAGTAGATTCACCTCATTTTTAAAGTAGTTTGTTCAGAAAACAAATATCTTCATTGCCGAACACTGTACTCTGTTAAATGAGCTTGTTCGGTTCTCCCAATCAGTTGCTTTTTTACAAAGAGTCTTGGGTGCAGCAAGTTCAAACATTCCTAGTTAGTGTAATCTAAGAATATGTACAACTTATTAGATTCACCTCATTTCCAAACTACTTTGTTTAGAAAGCAATCATCTTCATTTCCGAAAACTGTATTGTGTGAAATGAGCTAGTTCTGTTCTCTGAATCAGTAGCTTTCTTAAGAAGAGGGTTGAGTGCAGTAAGTTCAAACTTTCCTTGTTTGTGTAATCTAACATGATATACAACTTAGTAGATTCACCTCATTTCTAACACAGATTGTTTAGAAAACAAACTTCTTCATTGCCGAACACTGTACTCTTTGAAATGAGCTTTTTCGGTCCTCCCAATCAGTTGCTTTCTTACAAAGAGGCTTGGGTGCAGCAAGTTCAAACATTCCTAGTTAGTGTAATCTAAGAAGATGTACAACTTATTATATTCACCGCATTTCCAAACTACTTTGTATAGAAAACAATCATCTTCATTTGCCGAACACTGTACTCTGTGAAATGAGCTAGGTCTATTCTTGGAATCCGTTGCTTTCTTACAAAATCGCTGGAGTGCAGCAAGTTCAAACTTTCCTTCTGTGTGTAATCTAACAAGATGTACAAAGTAGTAGATTCGCCGCACTTCTAAAGTAGTTTGTTTAGGAAACAATCATCTTCATTCCCGAAAACTGTATTGTGTGAAATGAGCTAGTTCTGTTCTCGGAATCAGTTGCTTTCTTACGAAGAGGGTTGAGTGCAGCAAGTTCAAACTTTCCTTGTTTGTGTAATCTAACAAGATGTACAAAGTAGTAGATTCGCCTCACTTCTAAAGTAGTTTGTTTACAAAACAATCATCTTCTTTCAAAAAACTCTATTGTGTGAAATGAGCTAGTTCTGTTCTCAGAATCAGTAGCTTTCTTAATAAGAGGGTTGAGTGCAGCAAGTTCAAACTGTCCTTGGTTGTGTAATCTAACAAGATATACAACATAGTAGATACCCCTCATTTCTAAAGTAGTTTGTTTAGAAAACAATCATCTTCATTTGCCAAACAGTGTACTCTGTGAAATAAGCTAGTTCTGTTCTTGGAATCAGTGGCTTTCTTACAAAACCACTTGAGTGCAGCAAGTTCAAACTTTCCTTGTTGGTGTAATCTAACAAGATGTACAATGTAGTAGCTTCGCCACACTTCTAAACTTGTTTGATTAGAAAACAATCATCTTCATTTCTGAAAACTGTATTGTGTGAAATGAGCTTGTTCTGTTCTCTGAATCAGTTGCTTTCTTACGATGAGGGTTGAGTGCACCAAGTTCAAACTTTCCTTTTTTGTGTAATCTAACAAGATGTAAAACGTAGTAGATTCACCTCATTGCTAAAGTAGTTTGTTTAGAAAACAATCATCTTCATTTCCAAAAACTTTACTGTGTGAAATGAGCTAGTTCTGTTCTCTGAAACAGTCGCTTTCTTAAGAAGAGTGTTGAGTGCAGCAAGTTCAAACTTTCCTTGTTTGTGTAATCTAACAAGATGTAAAACGTAGTAGATTCGCCTCATTTCTAAAGTAGTTTGTTTAGAAAACGAACATCTTCATTTGCCGAAAACTGTACTCTGTGAAATAAGCTTGTTATGTCCTTGGAATCAGTTACTTTCTTACAAAATCGCTTGAGTGCAGCATGTTCAAACTTTCCTCGTTTGTCTAATCTAACAAGATGAACAAAGTAGTAGATTCGCCTCACTTCTAAGTAGTTTGTTTAGAAAACAATAATCTTCATTTCTGAAAACTGTATTGTGAGAAATGAGCTACTTCGGAACTCGGAATCAATTGCTTTCTTACAAAGAGGCTTGAGTGCATCAAGTTCAAACATTCCTAGTTAGTTTAATCTAACAAGATGTACAACTTATTAGATTCACCTCATTTCTATAGTAGTTTGTTTAGAAAACAGACATCTTTGTTTTTGAAAACTGTATTGTGTGAAATGAGCTAGTTCTGTTCTCTGAATCAGTAGCTTTCTTAATAAGAAGGTTGAGTGCAGCAAGTTCAAACTTTCCTTGTTTGTGTAATCTAACAAGATACACAACTTAGTAGATACTCCTCATTTCTAAAGTAGTTTGTTTAGAAAACTATCATCTTCTTTTGCCGAACAGTGTACTCTGTGAAATAAGCTAGTTCTGTTCTTCGAATCAGATGCATTCTTACAAAATCGCTGGAGTGAAGCAAGTTCAAACTTTCCTTGTTTGTGTAATCTACAAGATATACAAAGTAGTAGCTTCACATCACTTATAAAGTAGTTTGTTTAGAAAACAAACATCTTCATTGCCGAACACAGTACTGTGTGAAATGAGCTAGTTCTGTCTTCAGAATCAATTGCTTTCTTACGAAGAGGGTTGAGTGCAGCAAGTTCAAACTTTCTTTGTTTGTGTAATCTAACAAGATGTACAAAGTAGTAGATTCACCTCACTTCTAAAGAAGTTTGTTTAGAAAACCATCACCTTCATTTCCGAAAACTGTATTGTGTGAAATGAGCTAGTTCGGTTCTTGGAATCAGTTGCTTTCTCACAAAATCGCTTGAGTGCAACAAGTTCAAACTTTCCTAGTTTGTGTAATCAAACAAGATGTAAAACTTAGTAGATTCGCCTCGTTTCTAAAGTAGTTTGTTTAGAAAACAAACATCTTCATTGCCGAACACTGTACTGTATGAAATGAACTAGTTCTGTTCTCAGAATCAGTTGCCTTCTTACAAAGACAGTTCAGGCTAGCAAGTTCAAACTTTCCTTATTTGTGTAATCTAACAAGATGTACAACTTAGTAGATTCGCCTCATTTCTAAAGTAGTATGTTTAGAAAACAAACATCTTCACTGCCAAAAACTGTACTGTGTCAAATAAGGTGGTTTTTTCTCGCAATCAGTTGCTTTCTTACGAACAGGGTTGATGGCAGCAAGTTCAAACATTCCTAGTTAGTGTAACCTAACAAGATGTACAATTTAATAGATTCAGTTCATTTTTAAAGTACTTTGCGTAGAAAACAAGTATCATCATATCAAAACATGGTACTCTGTGAACTAAGCTATTTCTTTTCTCGGAATCAGTTGCTTTCTTACAAAGGCAGTTTAGGGCAGCAAGTTCAAACTTTCCTTGTTTGTGTATTCTCACACGATGTACAACGTAGTAGATTCACCTCATTTCTAACACAGTTTGTTTAGAAAACAAACTTCTTCATTGCCAAACACTGTACTCTGTGAAATGAGCTTGTTCGGTTGTCCCAATCACTTGCTTTCTTACAAAGAGGCTTGGGTGCAGCAAGTTCAAACATTCATAGTTAGTGTAATCTAAGAAGATGTTAAACTTATTAGATTCACCTCATTTCTAAACTAGTTTCTTTAGAAAACAATCATCTTCATTTCTGAAATCAGTACTGTGTGAAATGAGCTAGTTCTGTTCTCTGAATCAGTAGCTTTCTTAAGAAGATGGTTGAGGGCAGCAAGTTCAAACTTTACTTGTATGTGTATGGAGGAAGATATACAACTTAGTAGAGTCACCTCATTTCTAAAGTAGTTTGTTTAGAAAACAAACATATTCATTTGCTGAACACTGTCCTCTGTGAAATAAGCTCGTTCTATTCTCAGAATCAGTTGCTTTCTTACAAAATCGCTTGAGTGCAGCAAGTTCAAACATTCCTTGTTTGTGTAATCTAACAAGATGTACAACTTATTAGATTCACTTCATTTCTAAAGTAATTTGTTTAGAAAACAATCATGTTCATTTTTGAAAACTTTTCTGTGTGAAATGAGCTATTTCTGTTCTCTGAATCAGTAGCTTTCTTAAGAAGGGGGTTGTGTGCAGCGAGTTCAAATTTTCCTTGTTTGTGTAATCTAACAAGATGTACAACTTAGTAGATTCACCTCATTTCTAAAGTAGTTTGTTTAGAAAACAAACATCTTCATTTGCCGAACACTGTACTCTGTGAAATAAGCAGGTTCTGTTCTTGGAATCAGTTCCTTTCTTACAAAATCGCTTGATTGCAGCAAGTTCAAACTTTCCTTGTTTGTGTAATCTAACAAGATGTATAAAGTAATAGATTCGCCTCACTTCTAAAGTTGTTTGTTTAGAAAACAATCATCTTCATTGCCGAACAGTGTACTGTGTTAAAGGAGCTATTTATGTACTCGGAATCAGTTGCTTTCTTAGGAAGAGGGTTGAGGGCAGCAATTTCAAACTTTCCTTGTATGTGTAATCTAACAAGATGTAAAACGTAGTAGATTCGCCTCATTTCTAAAGTAGTTTGTTTAGAAAACAAACATGTTCATTGCCGAACACATTACTGTGTGAAATGAGCTAGTTCTGTTCTCAGAATCAGTTGCTTTCGTACGAAGAGGGTTGAGCGCAGCAAGTTCAAACTTTCCTTGTATGTGCAATCTAACAAGATGTAAAACGTAGGTGATTCGCCTCACTTCTAAAGTAGTTTGTTTAGAAAAAAATCATCTTCATTTCTGAAAACTGTATTGTGTGAAAGGATCTAGTTTGGTTCTCAGGATCAGTTGCTTTCTTACAAAGTGCCTTGAGTGCAGCAAGTTCAAACATTCCTACTTAGTGTAATCTGACAAGATGTACCACTTAATAGATTCACCTCATTTCTAATGTAATTTGTTTAGAAAGCAACCATCTTCGTTTTGGTAAACTGTACTTGTGAAATGAGCTAGTTCTGTTCTCTGAATCAGTAGCATTTTTAAGAAGAGGGTTGAGTGCAGCAAGTTCAAACTTTCTTTGTGTAATCTAACAAGATATACAACTTAGCACATTCACCTCATTTCTAAAGTAGTTTGTTTAGAAAACAAATATCTTCATTTGCCGAACACTGTGCTCTGTGAAATAATCTAATTCTGTTCTTGGAATCAGTTGTTTTTGTACAAAATCGCTTGAGTGCAGCAAGTTCAAACTTTCCTTTTTTGGGTAATCAAACAAGAAGTACAAAGTAATAGATTCGCCTCACTTCTAAAGTTGTTTGTTCAGAAAACAATCATCTTCAATTCTGAAAACTGTATTGTGTGAAATGAACTAGTTCTGTTCTCGGAATCAGTTGCTTTCTTACAAAGACGGTTGAGCGCAGCAAGTTCAAACTTTCCTTTTTTGTGTAATCTAACAAGATGTACAAAGTAGTAGATTCGCCTCACTTCTAAAGTAGTTTGTTTAGAAAACAATCATCTTCATTTCTGAAAAGTGTATTGTGTGAAATGAGCTGGTTCGGTTCTCGGAATCAGTTGCTTTCTTTCAAAGAGGTCTGAGTGCACCAAGTTCAAACATTCCTAGTTAGTGTATTCTAACAAGATGTACAACTTATTAGATTCACCTCATTTTTAACGTAATTTGTTTAGAAAACAATCATCTTCGTTTTTGAAAACATTACTGTGTGAAAAGAGCTATTTCTGTTCTCGGAATCAGTTGCTTTCTTACGAAGAGGGTTGAGTGCAGCAAGTTCAAACTATCTTTCTTTGTGTAATGTCACAAGATATACAACTTAGTGGATTCACCTCATTTCTAAAGTAGATTGGTTAGAAAACAAACATCTTCATTTGCTGAACACTGTACTCTGTGAAATAAGCTATTTCTGTTCCTGTAATCAGTTGCTTTCTTACAAAATCGCTTGAGTGAAGCAAGTTCAAACTTTCCTTTTTGTGTAATATAACAAGATGTAAAAGGAATAGCTTCACCTCACTTCTAAAGTAGTTTTTTTGCAAACAATCATCTTCATTTCCGAAAACTGTATTGTGTGAAATGAGCTAGTTCTGTTCTCTGAATCAGTAGCTATCTTATGAAGAGGATTGAGTGCAGCAAGTTCAAACTTTCCTAGTTTGTGTAAACTAACAAGATATACAACTTAGTAGATTCACGTCATTTCTAAAGTAGTTTGTTTAGAAAACAAATATCTTCATTTGCCAACCGCTGTACTCTGTGAATTAAGCTAGTTCTGTTCTTGGAATCAGTTGCTTTCTTACAAAATCGCTTGAGTGCAGCAAGTTCGAACTTTCCTTGTTTGTTTAATCTAACAAGATGTACGAAGTAGTAGATTCGCCTCACTTCTAAAGTAGTTTGTTTAGAAAACAAACATCTTCATTGCTGAACAGAGTACTGTGCGAAATCAGCTAGTTCTGTTCTCAATCAATTGCTTTCTTTTGAAGAGGGTTGAGTCCTGCAAGTTCAAACTTTCCTTCCTTGTGTAATCTAACAAGATGGACAAAGTAGTAGATTCGCATCACTTCTAAACTAGTTTGTTTAGAAAACAATCATCTTCGATTCCTAAAACTGTATTGTGTGAAATGAGCTAGTTCGGTTTTCGGAATCAGTTAATTTCTGACAAAGAGGCTTGAGTGCAGCAAGTTCAAACATTCCTACTTAGTGTAATCTAACAAGATGTACAACTTAATGGATTCACCTCATTTCTCAAGTAATTTGTTTAGAAAACAATCATCTTGGTTTTTGAAAACTGTACTGTGTCAAATGACCTAGTTCTGTTCTATGAATCAGTAGCATTCTTAAGAGGGTTGAGTGCAGCAAGTTCAAATTTACTTCTGGTGTAATCTCACAAAATATACAACTTAGTAGATTCATCTCATTTCTAAAGTAGTTTGTTTAGAAAACAAACATCTTCATTTGCCAAACACTGTACTCTGTGAAATAAGCTAGTTCAGTTCTTGGAATCAGTTGCTTTCTTACAAAATCGCTTGAGTGAAGCAAGTTCAAACTTTCCTTGTTTGTGTAATCTAACAAGCTGTACAAAGTAGTATATTCGCCTAACTTCTAAAGTAGTTTGTTTAGCAAATAATCATCTTCATTTCAGAAAACTGTACTGTGTGAAATGAGCTAGTTCTGTTTCTGGAATCAGTTGCTTTCGTACGAAGAGGGTTGAGGGCAGCAAGTTCAAACTTTCCTTGTTTGTGTAATCTAAAAAGATGTACAAAGTAGTAGATTCGCCTCATTTCTAAAGTAGTTTGTTTGGAAAACAATCATCTTCATTTCCAAAAACTGTATTGTGTGAAATGAGCTAGTTCAGTTCTTGGAATCACTTCCTTTCTTACAAAGAGGCTTGAGTACAGCAAGTTCAAACATACTTAGTTAGTGTAATCTAACAAGATGTACAACTTAATCGATTCACCTCATTTCTGAAGTAATTTGTTTAGAAAACAATCATCTTGTGTCTCTGAATATGTACTGTGTGAAATGAGCTAGTTCTGTTCTCTGAATCAGTCAGCTTTTTCTTGTTGTGAGGGTTGAGTGCAGTAAGTTCAAACTTTCCTTGTTTGTGTTTTCTAACAAGATTTCAGCTGGTGAGGTGTAGATTCACCTGATTTCTAAAGTAGTTTGTTTAGAAAACAAACATCTTCAAAGCCTGAACACTGTTCTGTGTGAAATGAGCTAGTTCTGTTCTAGAATCAGTTGGGATAACGGTTGATTGTATAGTCATCTTAGAAAGAATAATATATGTTTTGGAGGGAACTTTATATGCATTGGCTCTCTTGTTTAACAAGATGTACAAAGCCACTAGATCTTGGACTTCTAAAGCTCATTTTTGTTTAGAAAACAAACATCTTCATTTATGAAAACAGTACTCCAGAAATGAGTTCCACTTTGTTCTGAGTGAATCAGTTGCTTTCTTAATCAAGAAGGGTTGGTTGCCCCAAGTGGCTGTTTTCCTTGTTTGTGTAATCTAACAAGATGTAAAACGTCAGATGGTTTCCTGCTGGGTATCTTCTAAAGCAGTTTGTTTGAAAACAAACATCTTCATTTTCGAACACAGTTGCTGAAATGAGCTAGTTCTGTTCTAGAATCAGTTGCTTTCTTGGGGACTGAGAAGGTTCTTGCAGCAAGTTCAAACTTTCTCTTGTTTGTGTAATCTAACAAGATGTACAACTTAGTAGATTATAAAGTAGCTCTTCATTTGTCAAAAACTGTACAGTAGTCTGTTCTCTGAATCAGTTGCTTAAAATTAACAGTTCAAACTTTGGTGGGTGTAACCAACAAGATACTCTGACAGAAGTCTGTCTTTTTCAGAAACCTTGTAGGGTGTTTCAGATCAACAGGTTCATTGTGCAAGTTAAAACTTGTTCTGGCACTTGTTTGTGTCAAATAACAGGAAGTTCAAAACTTCCTTGTTTGTGTAACAGTGATGATTCACCTCATTTCTAAAGTAGCTTGTTTAGAAAACAAACATCTTCTTTCTCAGAACACAGTACTGTGTGAAATGAGCTTTTTCTGTTCTGGAATCAGTTGCTTTCTTACAAAGAGGCTTGAGTGCAGCAAGTTCAAACTTTCCTTGTTTGTGTAATCTAACAAGATGTACAACGTAGTGGATTCACCTTATTTCTAAAGTAGTTTGTTTAGAAAACAATCATCTTCATTGCCAAAAAACTGTACTGTGTGAAATGAGCTAGTTCTGTTCTCTGAATCATTTGCTTTCTTAAGAAAGGGTTGAGTGCAGCAAGTTCAAACTTCCTTGTTTGTGTAATCTAACAAGATATACAACTTAGTAGATTGACCTCATTTCTAAAGTAGTTTGTTTAGAAAAAAAACAAACATCTTCATTTGCCAAACACTGTACTGTGTGAAATGAGCTAGTTCTGTTCTCAGAATCAGTTGCTTTCTTACAAAAGGGTTGAGTGCAGCAAGTTCAAACTTTCCTTGTTTGTGTAATCTAACAAGATGTACAAAGTAGTAGATTCGCCTCATTTCTAAAGTAGTTTGTTTAGAAAACAAACATCTTCATTGCCGAACACAGTACTGTGTGAAATGAGCTAGTTCTGTTTTCGGAATCAGTGGCTTTCTTACCACGAGGGTTGAGTGCAGCAAGTTCAAACTTTCCTTTTTTGTGTAATCTAACAAGATGTAAAACGTAGCAGATTCGGTTATTTCTAAAGTAGTTTGTTTAGAAAACAAACATGTTCATTGCCGAACACAGTACTGTGTGAAATGAGCTAGTTCTGTTCTCGGAATCAGTTGCTATCTTACAAAGAGGGTTGAGTGCAGCAAGTTCAAACTTTCCATGTTTGTGTAATCGAAGAAGATGTACAAAGTAGTAGCTTCGCCTCACTTCTAAAGTAGTTTGTTTGAAAACAAACATCTTCATTGCCGAACACAGTACTGTGTGAAATGAGCTATTTCTGTTCTCAGAATCAGTTGCTTTCTAACAAAGAGGGTTGAGCGCAGCAAGTTCAAAATTTCCGTGTTTGTGTAATGTAACAAGATGTACAAAGTAGTAGATTTGCCTCACTTCTAAAGTAGTTTGTTTAGAAAACAATCATCTTCATTTCCGAAGACTGTATTGTGTGAAATGAGCCAGTTCTGTTCTTGGAATCAGTTGCTTTTCTAAGAAAGGGTTGAGTGCAGCAAGTTCAAACTTTCCTAGTTTGTGTAATCTAACAAGATATACAATTTAGTAGATTCACCTCATTTCTAAAGTAGTTTGTTTAGAAAACAAACATCTTCATTTTGAAAACTGTACTGTGTGAAATAAGCTAGTTCTGTTCTCTGAATCAGTTGCTTTCTTACAAAGAGGGCTTGAGTGCAGCAAGTTCAAACTTTCCTTGTTTGTGTAATCTAACAAGATGTACAAAGTAGTAGATTCACCTCATTTCTAAAGTCATTTGTTTAGAAAACAATCATCTTCATTGCCAAACACAGTACTGTATTGAAATGAGCTAGTTCTGTTCTTTGAATCAGTTGCTTTCTTAAGAAGAGGGTTGAGTGCAGCAAGTTCAAACTTTCCTTGTTTGTGTAATCTAACAAGATGTACAAAGTAATAGATTCACCTCATTTCTAAAGTAGTTTGTTTAGAAAACAATCATCTTCATTTTTGAAAAACTATTTCTGTGTGAAATGAGTTAGTTCTGTTTCTGAATCAGTTGCTTTAATATGTACAAAGAGGGTTGAGTACAGCAAGTTCAAACTTTCCTTTTTTGTGTAATCTAACAAGATATACAACTTAGTAGATTCACCTCATTTCTAAAGTAGTTTGTTTAGAAGACAAACATCTTCATTTGCCGAACACTGAACTCTGTGAAATAAGCTAATTCTGTTCTTGGAATCAGTTGCTTTCTCACAAAATCGCTTGAGTGCAGCAAGTTCAAACTTTCCTAGTTTGTGTAATCTAACAAGATGTACAAAGTAGTAGCTTTGCCTCACTTCTGAAGTAGTTTTAGAAAACAAACATCTTCATTGCCTAACACAGTACTGTGTGAAATGAGCTAGTTCTGTTCACGGAATCAGTTGCTTTCATATGAAGAGGGTTGAGTGCAGCAAGTTCAAACTTTCCTTCTTTGTTTAATATAACAAGATGTAAAACGTAGTAGATTTGCCTCATTTCTAAAGTAGTTTGTTTAGAACACAAACATCTTCATTGCCGAACACAGTACTGTGTGAAATGAGCTAGTTCTGTTCTCGGAATCAGTTGTTTTCCTACGAAGAGGGTTGAGTGCAGCAAGTTCAAACTTTCCTTGTTATTGTAATCAAACAAGATGTACAAAGTAGTAGATTCGCCTCACTTCTAAAGGAGTTTGTTTAGAAAACAATCATCTTCATTTCCGAAAATTGTATTATGTGAAATGAGCTAATTCGGTTTTCAGAATCAGTTGCTTTCTTACAAACAGGCTTGAGTGCATGAAATTCTAATATTCCTAGTTAGTGTAATCTAACAAGATGTACAACTTAATGGATTAACCTCATTTCTAAAGTAATTTGTTTAGAAAACAATCAGCTTCGTTTTTGAAAACTACTGTGTGAAATGAGCCAGTTCTGTTCTCTGAATCAGTAGCTTTCTAAACAAGAGGGTTGAGTGCAGCAAGTTGAAACTTTTTTTGTTTGTGTAATCTAACAAGATATACAACTTAGTAGATTAACCTCATTTCTAAAGTCGTTTGTTTAGAAAACAAACATCTTCATTTGCCGAAGACAGCACTCTGTGAAATAAGCTAGTTATGTTCTTGGAATCAGTTCTTTTCTTACAAAATTGCTTGAGTGTAGCAATTTCAAACTGTCCTTGTTTTTGTAATCTAATAAGATCTACAAAGTAGTAGCTTCGCCTCACTTCTAAATAGTTTGTTTAGAAAACAAATATCTTCATTGCTGCACACAATACTGTGTGAAATGAGCTAGTTCTCTTTTCTGAATCAGTTGCTTTCTTACGAAGAGGGTTGAGTGCAGCAAGTTCAAACTTTCCTTGTTTGTGCATTCTAACAAGATGTAAAACATAGTAGATTTGCCTCATTTCTAAAGTAGTTTGTTTAGAAAACAAACATCTTCATTGCCGAACACAATTCTGTGTGAAATGAGCTAGGTCTGTTCTCGGAATCAGTTGTTTTCTCACGAAGAGTGTTGACCGTAGCAAGTTCAAACTTTCCTTGTTTGTGTAATCTAACAAGATGTACAAAGTAGTAGCTTCGCCTCACTTCTAAAGTAGTTTGTTTAGAAAACAGACATATTCATTCCCGAACACATTACTGTGTAAAATGAGCTAGTTCTGTTCTCTGAATCAGTAGCTTTCTTAAGAAGAGGGTTGAGTGCAGCAAGGTCAAAATTTCCTTCTTTGTGTAGTGTAACAAGATATACAACTTAGTAGATTCACCCCATTTCTAAAGTCGTTTGTTTAGAAAACAAACATCTTCATTTGCTGAACACTGTACTCTGTGAAATAAGCTAGTTCTGTTCTTGGAATCAGTTGCTTTCTTACAAAATCGCTTGAGTGCAGCAAGTTCAATCTTTCTTTGTTTGTGTAATCTAAGAAGATGTACAAAGTAGTAGCTTCAACTCACTTCTAATGTAGTTTGTTTAGAAAACAATCATCTTCAACACCGAACACAATACTGTGTGAAATGAGCTAGTTCTGTTCTCAGAATCAGTTGCTTTCTTACAAAGAGGGTTGAGTGCAGCAAGTTCAAACTTTCCTTGTTTGTGTAATCTAACAAGATGCACAAAGTAGTAGATTCGCCTAACTTCTAAAGTAGTTTGTTTAGAAAACAATCATCTTCATTTCCAAAACTGTGCTGTGTGTAATGCACTAGTTCGGTTTTCGGAATCATTTGCTTTCTTACAAAGAGGGTTGAGTGCAGCAAGTTCAAACATTCCTAGTTAGTGTAATCTAACAAGATGTACAACTTAATGGATTCACCTTATTTCTAAAGTAATTTGTTTAGAAAACAATCATCTTCGTTTTTGAAAATTGTACTGTGTGAAATGATCTAGTTCTGTTCGCTGAATCAGTAGCTTTCTTAAGAACAGGGTTGAGTGCAGCAAGTTCAAACTTTCCTAGTTTGTGTAATCTAACAAGATATACAACTTAGTAGATTCACCTCATTTCTAAAGTGGTTTGTTTAGAAAACAAACATCTTCATTTGCCGAACACTGTACTATGTGAAATAAGCTAGTTCTGTTCTTGAAATCAGTTGCTTTCTTACAAAATCGCTTGAGTGCAGCAAGTTCAAACTTTCTTTGTTTGTGTAATCTAACAAGATATACAAAGTAGTAGATTCACCTAACTTCTAAAGTATTTTGTTTAGAAAGCAATCATCTTCATTTCTGAATACTGTATTGTGTGAAATGAGCTAGTTTGGTTCTTGGAATCAGTTGCTTTCTTAAAAAGAGGCTTGAGTGCAGCAAGTTCAAACATTCTTAGTTAGTGTAATCTAACAAGATGTACAACTTATTAGATTCACCTCATTTCTGAAGTAATTTGTTTAGAAAACAATCATCTTCGTTTTTCAAAACAGTACTATTTGAAATGAACTAGTTCTGTTCTCTGAATCAGTAGCTTTCTTAAGAAGAGGGTTCAGTGCAGCAAGTTCAAACTTTCCTTGTTTGTGTAATCTAACAAGATATACAACTTAGTAGATTCACCTCATTTGTAAAGTAGTTTGTTTAGAAAACAAACATCTCCATTTGCCGAACACTGTACTCTGTGAAATAAGCTAGTTCTGTGCTTGTAATCAGTTGTTTCTTACAAAATCGCTTGAGTGCAGCAAGTTCAAACTTTCCTTGTTGGTGTAATCTAACATGATATACAAAGTAGTATCTACGCCTTACTTCTAAAGTAGTTTGTTTAGAAAACAAAGATCCTCATTGCCAAACACAGTACTGTGTCAAATGAGCTAGTTCTGTTCTCGGAATCAGTTGCTTTCTTATGAAGAGGGTTGAGTGCAGCAAGTTCAAACTTTCTTTGTGTTTGTAATCTAATAAGATGTACAAAGTAGTAGCTTCGCCTCACTACTAAAGTACATTGTTCAGAAAACAAATATCTTCATTGCCGAACACAATAATGTGTGAAATGAGCTAGTTCTATTCTCTGAATCAGTTGCTTTATTATGAAAAGGGTTGAGTGCAGCAAGTTCAAACTTTCCTTGCTTGTGTAATATAACAAGATGTACAAAGTAGTAGATTCGCCTCACTTCTGAAGTAGTTTGTTTAGAAAACAAACATCTTCATTGCCGAACACAGTACTGTGTGAAATGGGCTAGTTCTGTTCTCCGAATCAGTTGCTTTCTTGCAAAGAGGGTTGAGCGCAGCAAGTTCAAACTTTCCTTGTTTGTGTAATGTAACAAGATGTACAAAGTCGTAGATTCGCCTCACTTCTAAAGTAGTTTGTTTAGAAAACAATCATCTTCATATCCGAAAACTGTGTTGTATGAAATGAGCTAGTTTGGTTCTCGGAATCAGTTGCTTTCTTACAAAGAGGCTTGAATGCAGCCAGTTCAAACATTCCTAGTTACAGTAATCTAACAAGATGTACAACTTAATAGATTCACCTCATTTCTAAAGTAATTTGTCTAAAAAACAATCATGTTCGTTTCTGAAAACTGTTCTGTGTGAAATGAGTTAGTTCTGTTTTCTGAATCAGTAGCTTTCTTAAGAAGAAGGTTGAGTGCAGCAAGTTCAAACTTTCCTTGTTTGTGTAATATAACAAGATGTAAAACGTAGTAGATTCGCCTCATTTCTAAAGTAGTTTGTTTAGAAAACAAACAAATTCATTGCCGAACACAGTACTGTGTGAAATGATCTAGTTCAGTTCTCGGAATCAGTTGCTTTCTTACCATGAGGGTTGAGTGCAGCAAGTTCAAACTTTCCTTGTCTGTGTAATCTAACAAGATGTACAAAGTAGTAGCTTCGCCTCACTTCTAAATTGGTATGTTTAGAAAACAAACATCTTCATTGCTGAACACTGTACTCTGTGAAATAAGTTTTTTCTGTTCTTGGACTCAGTTGCTTTCTTACAAAATCGCTTGACTGCAGCAAGTTTAACATTCCTTGTTTGTGTAATCTAACAAGATGTAAAACGTAGTAGATTCGCCTCATTTTTAATGTAGTTTCTTTAGAAAACAAACATCTTCATTGCCGTACACAGTACTGTGTGAAATGAGCTAGTTCTGTTCTCAGAATCAGTTGCTTTGTTACGAAGAGGGTTGAGTGCAGCAAGTTCAAGCTTTCCTTGTTTGTGTAATCTAACAAGATGTACAAAGTGGTAGATTGACTGACTTCTAAAGTAGTTTGTTTAGAAAACAATCATCTTCATTGCCGAACACAGTACTGTGTGAAATGAGCTAGGGAAATAGGAAGAATTATTAGGACTTATTTCAAAAACCTCTACTCCATAAAACAGGAGAATATGGAGGAAATGGATGAATTCCTAGACACATACCACCTACTAAAGCTAAGCCCAGAGCAGATTAATTTCTTAAACAGACCCATCACACCCTTCAAGATTGAAGAAGTAATAAAACACCTCCCCAAAAAGAAGTGTCCACGACCAGATGGATTCTCAGCGGAGTTCTACCAAACCTCCATGGAAGAACTGAAACCAATACTTCTCAAACTGTGCCACACAGTAGGAGAACAGGGAGAGATCCCCAACTCCTTCTATGAAGCTAGTATCACCATAATTCCAAAACCAGGCAGGGACACCACAAGAAAAGAAAATTATAGGCCCATTTCTCTGATGAACATAGACGCAAAGATCCTGAAAAAAATTCTTGCAAACCGAATTCAACAGTACATCAAAAGCATTATCCACCTCGATCAAGTAGGCTTCATCCCTGGAACACAGGGGTGGTTCAACATCCGGAAATCGGTCAATGTAATACACCATATAAACAAGCTGAAACACAAAAACCACATGATCATCTCGATAGATGCAGAAAAGGCCTTTGACAAAATACAACATCACTTCATGATCAAAACATGGAGAGAATAGGCATGGAGGGCCTATATCTCAACATAATAAAGGCGATATATAAAGCACCTAAGGCCCAAGTAATTCTTAATGGGGAGAGACTGAAGGAATTCCCATTGAGATCAGGAACAAGGCAGGGGTGTCCACTCTCACCTCTGCTCTTCAACATAGTGCTAGAAGTATTAACTCAAGCAATAAGACAGGAGAAAGAAATCAAAGGGATACAAATTGGAAATGAAGAAGTTAAGTTAGCCCTATTTGCAGATGACATGATTCTATACATTAGTGACCCGAGAACTTCCATCTCAAATCTCTTAAAGGTGATTAGCGCCTTCAGCAAAGTTGCAGGATACAAAATCAATGCACAGAAATCAGTAGCCTTTCTGTATGCAAAGGACAGAGACCGAAAAGGAAATAACTAACATCGTCCCATTTTCAATTGCAACAAAGAAAATAAAATACCTTGGAATAACATGAACTAAGGAAGTGAAAGACCTATACAATGAAAACAGAAAAACTCTCCAAAAAGAAATTGAGGACGTCCTACAAAAATGGAAAGACCTCCCATGTTCCTGGATTGGTAGAATTAACATTGTGAAAATGGCAATTTTACCAAAAGCACTTTATAGATTCAATGCAATGCCAATAAAAATCCCAACTTCCTTCTTCAATGAGATAGAAAAAACTATCTCAAAATTCATATGGAAAGGCAGAAGGCCTCGGATATCCAAGCTCATCCTCAGCAAAAGAAGCACCTCTGGAGGCATCACCATACCTGATCTAAAGTTATACTACAAAGCCATTGTAATAAAAACAATCTGGTACTGGCACAAAAACAGGAATATAGACCAATGGAACAGAATTGAAGACCCAGATTTTGGGTCAAGAAACTACAGCTACTTGATATTTGACAAAGGCCCTAGCAATGTAGAATGGAAAAAGGACAGCATCTTCAACAAATGGTGCTGGACAAACTGGACAACCATATGTAGGAAAATGAAACTCGACCCACACATCTCTCCATGCACAAAAATTCAGTCCAAATGGATCAAAGACCTTAATATAAAACCAGAAACTATGATGCTACTGGAAGAAAAAAATAGGAGGAACCTTCCACAATATAGGCGTGGGAAAAGATTTCCTGAACAAAACCCCAACAGCTCAGGAAATCAAACAATCACTCAACCACTGGGATCACATGAAGCTGAAAAGCTTTTTCACTGACAAAAATACTGTACCCAAAGCCAGCAGATTACCTACAGAATGGGAGAAAATTTTCAGCAGCTATACAACTGACAGAGGCCTGATTTCTAGAATCTACAAAGAACTCCAAAACCTAAAAAACAAATCATCAAACAACCCACTCACAAAGTGGGGCAGACAACTGCACAGGGAGTTCTCAGAGGAAGAAATACAAACAGCAAATGCACATTTAAGAAAATGTTCAACATCCCTAATCATCAGGGAAATGCAAATTAAAACAACTATGAGATTCCACCTTACCCCAGTAAGGATGGCTAGCATTAAAAAAAAATAATGAAAACAAATGCTGGCGAGGCTGTGGAGAAATAGGAAACACCTTTCACTGCTGGTGGGAATGTAAAATGGTTCAACCAGTACGGAAAGCTATATGGAGACTCCTGAAAAGGATGACCATAGACCTACCAATGGACCCAGTTATTCCCTTATTGGGCATATACTGTAAAGGCCCCAAGCCTCAGATCAGAGACATTTGCTCAACCATGTTTATAACTGCTCAATTCATAATAGCAAAGAGCTGGAATCAACCCAGGTGTCCATCACTAGATGAATGAATAACAAAGATGTGGTATATCTATACTATGGAATTCTACGTAGCAGTAAGGAAAGATGAAATAAGGAAATTTGAAAAAAATGGTCAAACATGGAAAAGATCATCCTCAGTGAGCTCACCCAAGCACAAAAAGATAATCGTCGCATGGTCTCGTTTATCTGTCGCTCCTAACCTGAAACCATGTGGCAGGTGGCCAAACCAAATAAACACTCTGAAGCCCAGACAAAAGGGAGGGTGAGAGGGAGGGAGGGTAAGGGTGAGAGGGAACGAGAGGGTGGGAGGGAGAACAAGGGGGGATACAAATTGGGACCCAAAAGGAAAAGTTACTATAAAACCCTTTATTCTGAACAACAGCTGAAAATATTGATCCTTCAGCAGGCCCGCAGAGGGAACACCCAAACCACAGGAACCTGGAGAGAGCATCATGAAGGCCAACCTTAATCTTGTCCTGCTTCTCTCTCTCTCTCTCTCTCTGTCTTGTTCTCTCTCCCTCCCCTCTCTATACTCACTTTCTCCTCTATATTATCATTTTCTTCCCTCACCTTCCTAGGTCCAGACTTATAACTCCCAGTGCCAGCATGGGGTGAACTTCCACAACGAGCTGTTGATCTGAAACACCTACAAGGTTTCCCAAAATAGACAGACTTCTGTCAGAGTTCTTGGTGACCCACCAAAGGTTAATGGCAAGACCCTACTGTTGAAGACAGCTTACGTGTGTGAGACCAAACACGGAGAGATATGTTCAGAATCTGGAAGAGGGTCATTCCCCAGACAGTTAGCTAGTCTAGTACCAGAGGGCGCTATACAAGCAACTGGGGGAAAATGACCGACATCTGTCCAAATAACTGGCAGTCTAAGATACCCAGCAGGAAACAACTTGATGTAATGCTCATACAAGTGCAGTAGTGGCAATCAGCCATGGTGGGTAACTAACTGCTCTTGATTTGGCTAATAGATCCACTCAGTGGAATGGAACTCATTGCTGGAACTGGGAAATAAGTCAAAACCAGGTACAAAAAATGAGCTCAGTCTCCAAGATCAAGATACCAGCAAATGTGGGCTAGAAGAGAGCCAACACATATAAATTTCCCTCCAAAACATAGATGGTCATCCCTTCTACATAGTACTAACTTTTCTCTCCGATCGAGAATTTGCTTATCTTTTTTCAGGTGGACATCGAACCTGAAGGGAGGATCAGCTAAACACACCTCACCAGGGCCGTAGCTGAAACCATAGAACAACGCAGGGGAAGGGCAAGAGTTCAGTATTCATGGAGATCATGACACCAGCAAAAGGCCGAAGGAGATAAACACAGAGAACATCCAACTCCAACTAAGCCAGATATCCAGAGACACAGAGGCTCCCAAAAACGCATCACTGAAGCATAACTAAAATGACCCAATTGTGGCTCAGGGAAACTTGCGGAAGAGGGGGCGGAAAGATTGTTAGAGTCATAGTTGGGGCATTATGCACAGAGACTGGGACCAACCCCCCAGAACTCTTAACTAGCCGCACAATGCTTGACCCACATTCCCCATTGACAAGGGTCCCTTTGAAAGAGGGAGGACAGGGAAGAGGACAATAGAACCTTTACTATGAATTTAAAATCAAAATAATATAAATAAAAATATACTTATATTAAAAAAATGAAATAAAATTAAATTAAATTAAAAAAAAGAAAACAATCATCTTCATTTCTGAAAAATGTATTGTGTAAATGAGCTAGTTCGGTTTTCGCAATCAGTTGCTTTCTTACAAACAGGCTTGAGTGCAGCAAGTTCAAACATTCCTAGTTAGTGTAATCTAACAAGATGTACAACTTAATGGATTCACCTCATTTCTAAAGTAATTTGTTTAGAAAACAATCATGTTCGTTTTTGAAAACTGTACTGTGTGAAATGAACCAATTCTGTTCTCTGAAACAGTAGCTTTCTTAAGAAGAGGGTTGAGTGCAGCAAGGTCAAACTTTCCTTGTCTGTGTAATCAAACAAGATATACAACTTACAAGATTCACCTCATTTCTAAAGTAGTTTGTTTAGAAAACAAACATCTTCATTTGCCGAACAGAGTACTCTGTGAAATAAGGTAGTTCTCTTCTTGGAATCAGTTGCTTTCTTACAAAATCACTTGAGTGCAGCAAGTTCAACCTTTCCTTGTTTGTGTAATCTAATAAGGTGTACAACATAGTAGCTTCTCATCACTTCTAAAGTAGTTTGTTTAGAAAACACATATCTTCATTGCCGAACACAATACTGTGTGAAATGAGATAGTTCGGTTCTCTGAATCAGTTGCTTTCTAACGAACAGGGTTGAGTGCAGCAAGTTCAAACTTTCCTTGTTTGTGTAATCTAACAAGATGTAAAACGTAGTAGATTCACGTCATTTCTGAAGTAGTTTGTTTAGAAAACAAACATCTTCATTGCCGAACACAATACTCTGTTAAATGAGCTAGGTCTGTTCTTGGAATCAGTTGTTTTCTTACAAAGAGTGTTGAGCGTAGCAAGTTCAAACTTTCCTTGCTTGTGTAATCTAACATGGTGTACAAAGTAGTAGCTTTGCCTCACTTCTAAAGTAGTTTGTTTAGAAAACAAAGATCTTCATTGCATATGACAGTGCTGTGTGAAATGAGCTAGTTCTGTTCTCGGTATCAGTTGCTTTCTTACAAAGAGGGTTGAGCCCAGCAAGTTCAACCTTTCCTTGTTTGTGTAATCTAACAAGATGTATGAAGTAGTAGCTTCGCCTCACTTCTATAGTAGTTTGTTTACAAAACAGACATCTTCATTGCCGAACAGAGTACTGTGTGAAATGAGCCAGCTCTGTTCTCGTAATAAGTTGCTTTCTTATGAAGAGGGTTGAGTGCAGCAAGTTCAAACTTTCCTTGTTTGTGTAATCGAACAAGATGTACAAAGTAGTAATGTCGCCTGACTTCTGAAGTAGTTTGTTTAGAAAACAAACATCTCCATTGCCGAACCCAGTACGGTGTGAAATGACCTAGTTCTGTTCTCGGAATTAGTTGCTTTCTTACAAAAAGGGTTGAGCGTAGGAAGTTCAAACTTTCCTTGTTTGTGTAATCTAACAAGATGTACAAAGTAGTAGATTCGCCTCACTTCTAAAGTAGTTTGTTTAGAAAATAATCATCTTCATTTCCAAAAACTGTATTGTGTGAAATGAGCTAGTTCGGTTCTTGGAATCGGTTGCTTTCTACAAAGAGGCTTGAGTGCAGCAAGTTAAAACATTCTTAGTTAGTGTAATCTAACAAGATGTACAACTTATTAGATTCACCTCATTTCAAAGGAATTTGTTTAGAAAACAATCATCTTCGTTTTTGAAAACTGTACTGTGTGAAATGAGCTAGGTCTGTTCTCTGAATCAGTAGCTTTCTTGAAAAGAGGTTGAGTGCAGCAAGTTCAAACTTTCCTTGTTTGTGTATTCTAACAAGATATACAACTTAGTAGATTCACCTCATTTCTAGAGTAGTTTGTTTAGATAACAAACATCTTCATTTGCCGAACACTGTACTCTGTGAAATAAGCTAGTTCTGTTCTTGAAATCAGTTGCTTTCTTACAAAGATGATTGAGTGCAGCAAGTTCAAACATTCCTAGTTAGTGTAATCCAACAAGATGTGCAACTAAATAGATTCACCTCATTTTTAAAGTAATTTGTTTAGAAAACAATCATCTTCGTTTTTGAAAACTGTACTGTGTGAAATGAGCTAGTTCTGTTCTCTCAATCAGTAGCTTTCTGAAGAAGAGGGTTGAGTGCAGCAATGTCAAACTTTCCTTCTTTGTGTAATCTAACAAGATATACAACTTAGCAGATTCACCTCATTTCTAAAGTAGTTTGTTTAGAAAACAAACATCTTCATTTGCCGAACACTGTACTCTGTGAAATAAGCTACTTCTGTGCTTGGAGTCAGTTGTTTCTTACAAAATCACTTGAGTGCAGGAAGTTCAAACTTTCCTTGTTGGTGTAATCTAACAAGATGTACAAACTAGTAGCTTCACCTCACTTCTAAAGTTGTTTGTTCAGAAAACAACCATCTTCATTGTCGAAAACAGTACTGTGTGAAATGAGCGAGTTCTTTTCTCGGAATCAGTTGCCTTCTTATGAAGAGGATTGAGTGCAACAAGTTCAAACTTTCCTTGTGTGTGTAATCTAACAAGATGTTCAAAGTAGTAGATTCGCCTCACTTCTAAAGTAGTTTGTTTAGAAAACAAACATCTTCATTGCTGAACACAGTACTGTGTGAAATTAGCTAGTTCTGTTCTCGGAATCAGTTCCTTTCTTACAAAATGTTGAGCATAGCGATTTCAAACTTTCCTTGTTTGTGTAGTCGAACAAGATATACAAAGTAGTAATTTCGTCTGACTTCTGAAGTAGTTTGTTTAGAAAAAAATCATCTTCATTTCTGAACACAGTACTGTGTGAAATGAGCTAGTTATTTGTCGGAATCAGTTGCTTTCTTACGAAGAGGGTTGTGTGCAGCAAGTTCGAACTTTCCTTGTTTGTGTAATCTCACAATATGTAAAATGTAGTAGATTCGCCTCATTTCTAAAGTAGTTTGCTTAGAAAAAAAACATCATCATTTCTGAACACAGTACTGTGTGTTATAAGGTAATTCTGTTCTCGGAATCAGTTGCTTAATACGAAGAGGGTTGAGCACAGCAAGTTCAAACTTTCCTTGTTTGTGTAATCTAACATGATGTAAACCGTAGTAGATTTGCCTCATTTCTAAAGTAGTTTGTTTAGAACAGAAACATCTTCATTGTCAAACACAATAATGTGTGAAATGAGCTAGTTCTATTCTCGGAATCAGTTGCTTTCTTACAAAGAGGGTTGAGCGCAGCAAGTTCAAACTTTCCTTGCTTGTGTAATCTAACAAGATGTACAAAGTAGTAGCTTCGCGTAACTTCTAAAGTATTTGTTTAGAAAACAGACATCTTCACTGCCGAACATAGTACTGTGTGAAATGAGCTAGTTCTGTTTTCGGAATCAGTTGCTTTCTAATGAACAGGGTTGAGTGAAGCAAGTTCAAACTTTCATTGTTTGTGTAATTTAACAAGATGTAAAACATAGTAGTTTCGCCTCTTTTCTAAAGTAGCTTGTTTAGAAAACAAACATCTTCATTGCCGAACAGAGTACTGTGTCAAATGAGCTAGTTCTGTTCTCGGAATCAGTTGCTCTCTTACGAAGACGGTTGAGTGCAGCAAGTTCAAACTTTTCTTCTATGTGTAATCTAACAAGATGTACAAAGTAGTAGCTTCACCTCACTTCTAAAGTAATTTGTTTAGAAAACAAACATCTTCATTGCTGAACACTGTACAGTGTGAAATGAGCTAGTTCTGTTCTCGAAATCAGTTGCTTTCTTGCAAAGAGGGTTGAGTTCAGCAAATTGAAACTTTCCTTGTTTGTGTAATATAACAAGATGTAAAACGCAGTAGATTTGCATCATTTATAAGGAGTTTCTTTAGAAAACAAACATCTTCATTGGCGAACACAGTACTTTGTCAAATGAGCTAGTTCTGTTCTCGGAATAAGTTGCTGTCTTACCACGAGGGTTGAGTGAAGCAAGTTCAAACTTTCCGTGTTTCTGTAATCTTACAAGATGTAAAACGTAGTAGATTTGCCTCATTTCTAAAGTAGTTTGTTTAGAAAACATACATGTTCATTGCCAAACATTGTACTGTGTGAAATGAGCTAGTTCTGTTCTCGGAATCAGTTGCTTTCTTACAAAGAGGGTTGAGTGCAGCAAGTTCAAACTTTCCTTGTCTGTGTAATGTAACATGATGTACAAAGTAGTAGCTTCGCCTCACTTCTAAAGTAGTATGTTTAGAAAACAAACATCTTCATTGCCAAACACAGTACTGTGTGAAATGAGCTAGTTCTGATCTCAGAATCAGTTGCTCTCTTAAAAGGAGGGTTGAGCGCAGCAATTTCAAACTTTCCTTGTTTGTGTAATCTAACAAGATGTACAAAGTAGTAGCTTTGCCTCACTTCTATCATAGTTTGTTTAGAAAACAAACATGTTCAAGGCCAAACACAGTACTGTGTGAAATGAGCTAGTTCTGGTCTCGGAATCAGCTGCTTTCTTATGAAAAGTGTTGAGTGCAGCAAGGTCAAACTTTCCTTGTTTGTGTAATATAACAAGATGTAAAACGCAATACATTCGCCTCATTTCTAAAGTAGTTTGTTTAGAAAACAAACATCTTCATTGCCGAACACAGTACTGTGTCAAATGAGTTAGTTCTGTTCTCTGAATCAGTAGCTTTCTTAAGAAGAGGGTTGAGTGCAGCAAATTCAAACTTTCCTTGTTTGTGTAATCTAACAAGATATACAACTTAGTAGATTCACCTCATTTCTGAAGTAGTTTGTTTAGAAAACAACATCTTCATTTGCCAAACACTGTACTCTGTGAAATAAGCAATTTATGTTCTTGGAATCAGTTGCTTTCTTACAAAATCGCTTGAGTGCAGCAAGTTCAAACTTTCCTGGTTTGTGCAATCTAACAAGATGTACAAAGTAGTAGCTTCGCCTCACTTCTAAAGTAGTTTGTTTAGAAAACAAACATCTTCATTGGCAAACACAGCACTGTGTGAAATGAGCAAGTTCTGTTCTCAGAATCAGTTGCTTTCTTATGAAAAGGGTAGAGTGCAGCAAGTTCAAACTTTCCTTGTTTGTGTAATATACCAAGATGTACAACACAGTGGATTCGCCTCAAATCTAAAGTAGTTTGTTGAGAAGAGAAACATCTTCACTGCCGAACACAGTGCTGTGTGAAATGGGCTAGTTCTGTTCTCTGAATCAGTTGGTTTTTACCACGAGGGTTGAGTGCAGCAAGTTCAAACTTTCCTTGTTTGTGTAATCTAACAAGATGTAAAACGTAGTAGATTCGCCTCACTTCTAAAGGAGTTTGTTTAGAATACAATCATCTTCATTTCCGAAAACTGTATTGTGTGAAATGAGCTAGTTCGGTTTTCGGAATCAGTTGCTTTCTTCCAAACACGCTTCAGTGCAGCAAGTTCAAACGTTCCTAGTTAGTGTAATCTAACAAGATGTACAACTTAATGGATTCACCTCATTTCTAAAGTAATTTGTTTAGAAAACAATCATCTTCGTTTTTGAAAACTGTACTGTGTGAAATGAGCTAGTGCTGTTCGCTGCATCAGTAGCTTTCTTAAGAAGAGTTTTGAGTGCAGCAAGTTCAAACTTTCCTAGTTTGTGTAATCTAACAAGATATACAACTTAGTAGATTCACCTCATTTTACAAAGTCGTTTGGTTAGAAAACAAACATCTTCTTTTGCCAAATACTGTACTCTGTGAAATAAGATAGTTCTCTTCTGGGAATCAGTTGCTTTCTTACAAAATCGCTTGAGTGCACCAAGTTCAAACTTTCCTTGTTTGTGTAATCGCACAAGATGTACAAAGTAGTAGATTCGCCTAACTTCTAAACTATTTTGTTTAGACAACAATCATGTTCATATCCGAACACTGTATTGTGTGAAATGAGGTACTTTGGTTCTTGGAATCAGTTGTTTTTTACAAAGAGGCTTGAGTGTAGCAAGTACAAACATTCTTAGTAATTGTAATCTAACAAGATGTACAACTTATTAGATTCACTTCATTTCTAAAGTAATTTGTTTAAAAAACAATCATCTTCGTTTTTCAAAACTGTACTGTGTGAAATGAGCTAGTTCTGCTCTCTGAATCACTAGCCTTCTTAAGAAGAGGGTTGAGTGTAGCAAGTTCAAACTTTCCTTGTTTGTGTAATCTAACAAGATATACAACTTAGTAGATTCACCTCATTTCTAAAGTAGTTTGTTTAGAAAACAAACATCTTCATTTGCCGAAAACTGTACTCTGTGAAATAAGCTAGTTATGTTCTTGGAATCAGTTGCTTTCATACAAAACCACTTGAGTGCAGCAACTTCGAACTTTCCTTGATTGTGTAATCTAACAAGATGTACAAAGTAGTAGCTTTGCCTCACTTCTAATGCAGTTTGTTTAGAAAACAAACATCTTCATTACCGAACACAATACTGTGTGAAATGAGCTAGTTCTGTTCTCGGAATCAGTTGCTTTCTTACAAAGAGGGTTGAGTGCAGCAAGTTCAAACTTTCCTTGTTTCTGTAATCTAACAAGAAGCAGAAAGTAGTAGATTCGCCTAACTTCTAAAGTACTCTGTTTAGAAAACAATCATCTTCATTTCTGTATTGTGTGAAATGAGCTAGTTCGGTTTTCAGAATCAGTTACTTTCTCACAAAGAGGCTTGAGTGCAGCAAGTTCAAACATTCCTAGTTAGTGTAATCTAACAAGATGTACAACTTAATGCATTCACCTCATTTCTAAAGTAATTTGTTTAGAAAACAATCATCTTCGTTTTTGAAAACTGTACTGTGTGAAATGAGCTAGTTCTGTTCTCTGAATCAGTAGCATTCTTAAGAAGAGGGTTCATTGCAACAAGTTCAAACTTTCCTTGTTTGTGTAATCTCACAAGATATACAACTTAGAAGATTCGTCTCACTTCTGAAGTAGTCTGTTTAGAAAACAAACATCTTCATTTGCCAAACATAGTACTCTGTGAAATAAGCTAGTTCTCTTCTTGGAATCAGTTGCTTTCTTACAAAATCGCTTGAGTGCAGCAAGTTCAAGCTTTCCTTGTTTGTGTAATCTAGTAAGATGTACAAAATAGTAGCTTCGCCTCACTTCTAAAGTAGTTTGTTTAGAAAACACATATCTTCATTGCCGAACACAATACTCTGTGAAATGAGCTAGGTCTGTTGCTTGTTTGTGTAATCTAACAAGATGTACAAAGTAGTAGATTAGCCTCACGTCTAAAGTAGTTCGTTTAGAAAACAATCATCTTCATTTCTGAAAACTGTACTGTGTGAAATGTGCTAGTTCTGTTCTCTGAATCAGTAGCTTTCTTAAGAAGAGGGTTGAGTTCAGCAAGGTCAAACTTTCCATCCTTGTGTAATCTAACAAGATATACAGCTTAGTAGATTCACCACATTTCTAAAGTAGTTTGTTTAGAAAACAAACATCTTCCTTTGCCAAACACTGTGCTCTGTGAAATAATCTAGTTCTGTGCTTGGAATCAGTTTCTTCTTACAAAATCACTTGAGTGCAGGAAGTTCAAACTTTCCTTGTTTTTGTAATCTAACAAGATGTACAAGGTAGTAGCTTCGCCTCACTTCTAAGGTAGTTTGTTTAGAAAACAAACATCTTCACTGACGAACACAGTACTGTGTGAAATGAGCTAGTTCTGTTCTCGGAATCAGTTGCTTTCTTAATAAGAGGGTTGTGCGCAGCAAGTTGAACTTTGCTTGTTTGTGTAATCTAACAAGATGTACAAAGTAGTAGATTCGACTCACTTCTAAAGTAGTTTGTTTAGAAAACAATCATCTTCATATCCGAAAACTGAATTGTATGATATGAGCTACTTCGGTTCTCAGAATCAGTTGCTTTCTTACAAAGAGGCTTGAGTGTAGCAAGTTCATACATTCCTAGTTAGTGTAATCTAACAAGATGTACAACTTAATAGATTCACCTCATTTCTAAAGTAATTTGTTTAGAAAACAATCATCTTCATTTTTAAAAACTGTTCTGTGTGAAAAGAGATAGTTCTGTTCTCAGAATCAGTTTCTTTCTTACAAAGAGGGTTGAGTGCAGCAAGTTCAAACTTTCCTTGTTTGTGTAATCTAACAAGATATACAATGTAGTAGATTCACCTCATTTCTAAAGTAGTTTGTTTAGAAAACAAACATCTTCATTTTCCGAACACTGTACTCTGTGAAATAAGCTAGTTCTCTTCTTGGAATCAGTTGCCTTCTTACAAAATCGCTTGTGTAATCTAACAAGATGTACAAAGTAGTAGCTTTACCTCACTTCTAAAGTAGTTTGTTTAGAAAACAAACATCTTTATTGCCAAACACAATACTGTGTGAAATGAGCTAGTTCTGTTCTCGGAATCAGTACCTTTCTTACCACGAGGGCTGAGTGCAGCAAGTTCAAACTTTCCTTGTTTGTGAAATCTAACAAGATGTAAAACGTACTAGATTCGCCTAATTTCTAAAGTAGTTTGTTTAGAACACAATCATCTTCATTTCCGAAAACTGAATTGTGAGAAATGAGCTAGATCGGTTCTCGGAATCAGTTGCTTTCTTATAAAGAGGCTTGAGTGCAGCAAGTTCAAACATTCGTAGTTCGTGTAACTTAAAAATTTGTACAACTTAACAGATTCACCTCATTTCTGAAGTAATTTGTTTAGAAAACAATCATCTTCGTTTTTGAAAACAGTACTGTGTGAAATGAGCTAGTTCTGTTCTCTGAATCAGTAGCTTTCTTAAGAACAGTGTTGAGTGCAGCAAGTTCAAACTTTCTTTGTTTGTGTAATCTAACAAGATATAAAACTTAGTAGATTCACCTCATTTCTAAAGTAGTTTGTATAGAAAACAAACATCTTCATTTGCCGAACACTGTACTCTGTGAAATAAGCTAGTTCTATTTTCGGAATCAGTTGCTTTCTTACCAAGAGGGTTGAGCACAGCATGTTGAAACTTTCCTTGTTTGTGTCATCTAACAAGGTGTAAAACGTAGTAGATTCGCCTCACTTCTAAAGTAGATTGTTAGAAAACAAACATCTTCATTGCCGAACACAGTACTGTGTGAAATGAGTTAGTTCTGTTCTTGGAATCAGTTGCTTTCTTATGAAAAGGGTTGAGTGAAGCAAGTTCAAACTTTCCTTGTTTGTGTAATGTAGCTAGATTTAAAACATAGTAGATTCGCCTCATTTCTAAAGTAGTTTGTTTAGAAAACAAACATCTTCATTGCCGAACACAGTACAGTGTGAAATGAGCTAGTTTTGTTCTCGGAATCAGTTGCTTTCTTACGAAGAGGTTGAGTGCAGCATGTTCAAACTTTCCGTGTTTCTGTAATCTAACAAGATGTACAAAGTAGTAGCTTCACCTCATTTCTAAAGTAGTTTGTTTAGAAAGCAAACATCTTCATTGCCGAACACAGTACTGTGTGAAATGAGCTAGTTCTGTTCTCGGAATCAGTACCTTTCTTACCACGAGGGTTGAGTGCAGCAAGTTCAAAATTTCCTTGGTTGTGTAATCTAACAAAATGTACAAAGTAGTAGCTTCGCGTCACTTCTAAAGTAGTTTGTTTACAAAACAAACATCTTCATTGCCGAACCCAATACTGTGTGAAATGAGCTAGTTCTGATATTAGAATCAGTTGCTGTCTTACAAAGAGAGTTGAGTGCAGCAACTTCAAACTTTCCTTGTTTGTATAATCTAACAAGATGTACAAAGTAGTAGCTTCGCCTCACTACTAAAGTAGTTTGTTGAGAAAACAAACATCTTCATTGCCGAACACAGTACTGTGTGAAATGAGCTAGTTCTGTTCTCAGAATCAGTTGCTTTCTTATGAAAAGGGTTGAGTGCAGCAAGTTCAAACTTTCCTTGTTTGTGTAATATAACAAGATGTAAAATACAGTACCTTCACTTCACTTCTAAAGTAGTTTGTTTAGAAAACAAACATCTTCATTGCCGAACCCAGTACTGTGTGAAATGAGCTAGTTCTGATCTCAGAATCAGTTGCTCGCTTAAAAGAGAGTTGAGCGCAGCAACTTCAAACTTTTCTTGTTTGTGAAATCTAACGAGATGTACAAAGTAGTAGCTTCGCCTCACTTCTAAAGTACATTGTTTAGAAAACAAACCTATTCAATGCCGAACACAGCACTCTGTGAAATGGGCTAGTTCTGTTCTCGGAATCAGTTGCTTTATTATGAAAAGGGTTGAGTGCAGCAAGTTCAAACTTTCCTTGTTTGTGTAATATAACAAGATGTAAAATGTAGTAGATTCGCCTCATTTCTAAAGTAGTTTGTTTAGAAAACAAACATCTTCATTGCCGAACACAGTACTGTGTGAAATGAGCTAGTTCTGTTGTCGGAATCAGTTGCTTTCTTATTAAAAGGGTTGAGTGCAGCAAGTTCAAACTTTCCTTGTTTGTGTAATATAACGAGATGTAAAATGCAGTAGATTGGCCTCACTTCTAAAGTAGTTTGTTTAGAAAACAAATATCTTCATTGCAGAACACAGTACTGTGTGAGATGAGCCAGTTCTGTTCTCAGAATCAGTTGCTTTCTTAGAAAGAGGCTTGAGTGCAGCAAGTTCACACATTCCTAGTTAGTGTAACTTAACAAGTTGTACAACTGAATAGATTCACCTCATTTCTGAGGTAATTTGTTTAGAAAACAATCATCTTCATTTTGGAAAACAGCACTGTGTGAAATGAGCTAGTTCTGTTCTCTGAATCAGTAGTATTCTTAAGAAGAGGGTTGAGTGCAGCAAGTTCAAACTTTCCTAGTTAGTGTAATCTAACAAGATGTAAAACGTAGTAGATTCACCTGATTTCTAAAGTTGTTTGTTTAGAGAACAAACATCTTCATTTGCTGAACACTGTACTCTGTGAAATAAGCTAGTTGTGTTCTTGGAATCAATTGCTTTCTTACAAAATCTCTTGATTGAAGCAAGTATAAACTTTCCTTGTTTCTGTACTCTAACAAGATATGCAAAGTAGTATCTACGCCTTACTTCTAAAGTAGTTTGTTTAGAAAACAAACATCTTCATTGCCGAACACAGTACTGTGTGAAATGAGCTAGTTCTACTCTCGGAATCAGTTGCTTGCTTATGAAGAAGGTTGAGTGCAGTATGTTCAAACTTTCCTTGTTTGTGTAATCTAGCAAGATGTAAAACGTAGTAGATTCTCCTCATTTATAAAGCAGTTTGTGTGGAAACCAACGCATTCATTGCGGAACACAGTACTGTGTCAAATGAGCTAGTTCTGTTTTCGGAATCAGTTGCTTTCTTACGAAGAGGGTTGAATGCAGCATGTTCAAACTTTCCTTGTTTGTGTAATCTACCAAGATGTACAAAGTAGTAGCTTTGCCTCACTTCTAAAGTAGTTTGTTTAGAAAACAAACATCTTCACTGCTGAACACAGTACTGTGGGAAATGAGCTCTTCTGTTCTCGGAATCAGTTGCTTTCTTAGCACAAGGGTTGAGTGCAGCAAGTTCAATCTTTCATTGTTTGATTAATCTAACAAGATGTAAAACGTCTTAGAGTCGCCTCCCTTCTAAAGTAGTTTGTTCAGAAAACAAACATCTTCATTACCCAACCCAGTACTGTGTTAAATGAGCTAGTTCTGTTCTCAGAATCAGTTGCTTTCTTGCAAAGATGGTTGAGCGAAGCACGTTCAAACTTTCCTTGTTTGTGTAATGTAACAATATGTACAAAGTAGGAGTTTCGCCTCACTTCTAAAGTAGTTTGTTTAGAAAACAAACATCTTCATTGCCAAACACAGTACTGTGTCAAATGAGCTAGTTCTGTTATCAGAATCATTTGCTTTCTTATGAAAAGGGCTGAGTGCAGCAAGTTCAAATTTTCCTTGTTTGTGTAATATAACAAGATGTAAAACGCAGCAGATTCGACTCATTTCTAAAGCAGTTTGTTTAGCAAAGAAACATCTTCATTGCCGAACACAGTACTGTGTGAAATGAGCTAGTTCTGTTCTTGGAATCAGTCGCTTTCTTACAAAATCGCTTGAGTGCAGCAAGTTCAAACTTTCCTTGTGTGTGTAATCTAATAAGATGTACAAAGTAGTAGCTTCACCTCACTTCTAAAGTAGTTTGTTTAGAAAACTAATATCTTCATTGCCAAACACAATACTGTGTGAAATGAGCTAGTTCTGTTCTGTGAATCAGTTGCTTTCTTACAAAGAGGGTTGAGTGCAGCAAGTTCAACCTTTCCATGTTTGTGTAATCTAACAAGATGTAAAAACTAGTAGGTTCGCCTCATTTCTAAAGTAGTTTGATTAGAAAACAAACATCTTCAATGACGAACACAATGCTGTGTGAAATGAACTAGGTCAGTTCTCGGAACCAGTTGTTTTCTTACGAAGAGTGTTGAGCATAGCAAGTTCAACCTTTCCTTGTTTGGTAATCCAACAAGATGTACAAAGTAGTAGCTTCGCCTCACTTTTAAAGGAGTTTGTTTAGAAAACAAACACCTTCATTGCCGAACGCAGTTCTGTGTGAAATGAGTTAGTTCTGTTCTTGGAATCAATTGCTTTCTTACGAAGAGGGTTGAGCACAGCAAGTTCAAACTTTCCTTGTTTGTGTAATCTAACAAGATGTACAAAGTAGTAGCTTCCCCTCACTTCTATAGTAGTTTGTTTACAAAACAGACATCTTCATTGCTGAACACAGTACTGTGTGAAATGAGCTAGTTCTGTTCTCTGAATCAGTAGCTTTCTTAAGAAGAGGGTTGAGTTCAGCAAGGTCAAAATTTCTTTCTTTGCGTAATATTACAAGATATACAACTTAGTAGATTCACCTCATTTCTAAAGTAATTTGTTTAGAAAACAAACACCTTCATTTGCCGAACACTGCACTCTGTGAAATGAGCTAGTTCTGTGCTTGGAATCAGTTGTTTCTTACGAAATCACTTGAGTGCAGCAAGTTCAAACTTTCCTTGGTGGTGTAATCTAACAAGATGTAAACAGCAGTAGGTTCGCCTCACTTCTAGAGTAGTTTGTTTAGAAAACAAACATCTTCATTGCCAAACACAGTACTGTGTGAAATGAGCTAGTTCTGTTCTCGGAATCAGTTGCTTTCTTACCATGAGGGTTGAGTGCAGCAAGTTCAAACTTTCCTTGTTTGTGTAATCTAAAAAGATGCAGAAAGTAGTAGATTCGCCTCACTTCTAAAGTAGTTTGTTTAGAAAACAATCATCTTCATTTCTGAAAACTGTATTGTGTGAAATGAGCTAAATAGGTTTTCGGAATAAGTTGCTTTCTTACAAACAGGCTTGAGTGCAGCAAGTTATAATATTCCTAGTTAGTGTAATATAACACGATGTACAACTTCATGGATTCACCTCATTTCTAAAGTAATTTGTTGAGAAAACAATCATCTTCGTTTTTGAAAACAGTACTGTGTGAAATGAGCCAGTTCTGTTCTCTTAATCAGTAGCTTTCTTAAGAAGAGGGTTGGTGTAGCAAGTTCAAACTTTCCTTGTTTGTGTAATCTAACAAGATATACAACTTAGTAGATGCACCTCATTTCTAAAGTAGTTTGTTTAGAAAACAAACATCTTCATTTGCCGAACACTGTACTCTGTGAAATAAGCTAGTTCTGTTCTTGGAATCAGTTGCTTTGTTACAAAATCGCTTGAGTGCAGCAAGTTCAAACTTTCCTTGTTTGTGCAATCTAATGTGATGTACAAAGCAGTAGCTTCGCGTCACTTCTAAAGTAGTTTTTTTAGAAAACAAATATCTTCATTGCCGATCACAATACTGTGTGAAATGAGCTAGTTGTGTTCTCTGAATCACTTGCTTTCTAACGAAGAGGTTTGAGTGCAGCAAGTTTATACTTTCCTTGTTTGTGTAATCTAACAACGTGTAAAACGTAGTAGATTCACCTCATTTCTAAAGTAGTTTGATTAGAAAACAAACATCTTCATTGCCGAACACAATACTGTGAGAAATGAGCTACGTCTGTTCATGGAATCAGTTGCTTTCTTACGAAGAGTGTTGAGCGTAGCAAGTTCAAACTTTCCTTGTTTGTGTAATCTAGCAAGATGTACGAAGTAGTAGCTTCGACTCACTTCTAAAGTAGTTTGTTTAGAAAACAAACATCTTCATTGCCGAACACAGTACTTTGTGAAATGAGCTAGTTCTGTTCTCGGAATCAGTTGCTTTCTTATGAACAGGGTTGAGTGAAGCAAGTTCAAACTTTCCTTGTTTGTGTAATCTAGCAAGATGTAAAACATAGTAGATTCACCACATTTCTAAAGTAGTTTGTTTAGAAAATAAGCAACTTCATTGCCGAACACAGTACTGTGTCAAATGAGCTAGTTCTGTTCTCGTAATCAGTTGCTTTCTTACGAAGAGGGTTGAGTGCAGGATGTTCAAACTTTCCTTGTTTCTGTAACCTAACAAGGTGTACAAAATAGTAGCTTCGCCTCACTTCTAAAGTAGTTTGTTTAGAAAACAAACATCTTCATTGCCGAACACAGTACTGTGTGAAATGAGCTAGTTATGTTCTCGGGATCAGTTGCTTTCTTATGAAAAGGGTTGAGTTCAGGAAGTTCCAACTTTCCTTGTTTGAGTAATATAACAAGATGTAAAATGCAGTAGATTCGCCTCATTTCTAAAGTAGCTTGTTTAGAAAACAAACATCTTCATTGCCGAACACAGTACTGAGTGAAATGAGCTAGTTCTGTTCTCGGAATCAGTACCTTTCTTACCACGAGGGTTGAGTGCAGCAAGTTCTAACTTTCCTTGTTTGTGTAATTTAACAAGATGTAAAACGTACTAGATTCGACTACATTCTAAAGTAGTTTGTTTAGAAAAGAATCATCTTCATTTCCGAAAACTGTATTGTGCGAAATGAGGTAGTTCTGTTCTCGGAATCAGTTGTTTTATTACAAAGAGGGTTGAGTGCAGCAAGTTCAAAGTTTCCTTGTTTGTGTAATCTAACAAGATATACAAAGTAGTAGCTTCACCTCACTTCAAAGTAGTTTGTTTAGAAAACAAACATCTTCATAGCCGAACACAGTACTGTGTGAAATGAGCTAGTTCTATTCTCGGAATCAATGTCTTTCTTACCCAGAGGGTTGAGTGCAGCAAGTTCAAACTAGCATTGTTTGTGTAATCTAATAAGATGTACAAAGTAGTAGCTTCGCCTCACTCCCAAAGTAGTTTGTTTAGAAAACAAACATCTTCATTTCCTACCCCAATACTGTGTGAAATGAGCTAGTTCTGATCTCAGAATCAGTTGCTCTCTTACAAAGAGAGTTGAGCGCAGCAACTTCAAACTTTCCTTGTTTGTATAATCTAACAAGAGGTACAAAGAAGTAGCTTCGCCTCACTTCTAAAGGAGTTTGTTTAGAAAACAAACATCTTCATCGCGGAACACAGTACTGGGTGAAATGAGCTAGTTCTGTTGTCAGAATCAGTTGCTTTCTTATGAAAAGGGTTGAGTGCAGCAACTTCAAACTTTCCTTGTTTGTGTAATATAACAAGATGTAAAACACAGTAGCTTCGCCTCACTTCTGAAGTAGTTTGTTTAGAAAACAAACATCTTCCTTGCCCAACCCAGTACTGTGTGAAATGGGCTAGTTCTCTTCTCGGAATCAGTTGCTTTCTTTACAAAGAGGGTTGAGTGCAGCATCTTCAAACTTTCCTTGTTTGTGTAATCTAACAAGATGTACAAAGTAGTAGATTCGCCTCATTTCTAAAGTAGTTTGTTTAGAAAACAAACATCTTCAATGCCGAACACAGCACTGTGTGAAATGAGCTAGTTCTGTTCTCGGAATCAGTTGCTTTATTATGAAAAGGGTTGAGTGCAGCAAGTGCAAACTTTACTTGTCTGTGTAATCTAACAAGATGTGCAAAAGTAGTAGAACAAGCCTCACTTCTAAAGTAGTTTGTTTAGAACA
Source organism: Orientallactaga sibirica (assembly GCA_036365145.1). Taxonomy (NCBI): domain Eukaryota; kingdom Metazoa; phylum Chordata; class Mammalia; order Rodentia; family Dipodidae; genus Orientallactaga; species Orientallactaga sibirica. The sequence goes on from JAEOAD010000022.1 coordinate 61,496, forward strand.
CAATCATCTTCATTTCACAAAATGTTGTATTGTGTGAAATGAGCTAGTTCAGTTCTCAAGAATCAGTTGCTTTCTTAACAAGAGGCTTGATTTGTTTGCATCAAGTTCAAACATTCCTAGTTAGTGTAATCTAACAAGATGTACAACTTAATAGATTCACCTCATTTCTAAAGTAATTTTTTTAGAAAACAATCATCTTCATTTTTGAAAAACAATACTGTGTGAAATGAGCTAGTTCTGTTCTCTGAATCAGTAGCTTTCTTAGGAAGAGGGTTGAGTGCAGCAAGTTCAAACTTTCCTTGTTTGTGTAATCTAACATGATGTACAAAGTAGTAGATTCCCCTCATTTCTAAAGTAGTTTGTTTAGAAAACAAACATCTTCATTTGCCGAACATTGTACTCTGTGAAATAAGCTAGTTCTGTTATTGGAATCAGTTGCTTTCTTACAAAAGGATTGAGTGCAGCAAGTTCAAACTTTCCTTGTTTGTGTAATCTAACAAGATGTACAAAGTAGTATCTTCACCTCACTTCTAAAGTAGTTTGTTTAGAAAACAAACATCTTCATTTCCGAACACAGTACTGTGTGAAATGAACTATTTCTGTTCTCAGAATCAGTTGCTTTCTTAAGAAGAGGGTTGAGTGCAGCAAGTTCAAACTTTCCTTGTTTGTGTAATCTAACAAGATGTAAAACGTAGTAGATTTGCCTCATTTCTAAAGTAGTTTGTTTAGAAAACAAACATCTTCATTGCTGAACACAGTACTGGGTGAAATGAGCTAGTTCTGTTCTCGGAATCAGTTGCTTTCTTATGAAGAGGGTTGAGTGCAGCAAGTTCAAACTTTCCTTGTTTGTGTAATCTAACAAGATGTAAAACGTAGTAGATTCACCTCATTTCTAAAGTAGTTTTTTTAGAAAACAATCATCGTCTTTGCCGAACGCAGTACTGTGTGAAATGAGGTAGTTCTGTTCTCGGAATCTGTTGCTTAATACGAAGAGTATTGAGCAGAGCAACTTCAATCTTTCCTTGTTTGTGTAATCTAACAAGGTTTACAAAGTAGTAGATTCGCCTCACTTCTAAAGTAGTTTGTTTAGAAAAAAATCATCTTCATTTCTGAAAACTGTATTGTGTGAAATGAGCTAGTTCGGTTCTCCGAAACAGTTGCTTTCTTACAAAGAGGTTTGAGTGCAGCAAGTTCAAACATTCCTAGTTAGTGTAATCTAACAAGATGTACAACTTAATAGATTCACCTCATTTCTGAAGTAATTTGTTCAGAAAACATTCATCTTCGTTTTTGAAAACTGTACTGTGTGAAATGAGGTGGTTCTGTTCTCTGAATCAGTAGCTTTCTTAAGAAGCGGGTTGAGTGCAGCAAGTTCAAACTTTCTTGGTTTGTGTAATCTAAGATATACAACTTAGTAGATACAACTCATTTCTAAAGTAGTTTGTTTAGAACAGAAACATCTTCATTTGCCGAACACTGTACTCTGTGAAATAAGCTAGTTCTGTTCTTGGAATCAGTTGCTTTCTTACAAAATCGCTTGAGTGCAGCAGTTCAAACATTTCCTTGTTTGTGTAATCTAACAAGATGTACAAAGTAGTAGATTCGCCTCACTTCTAAAGTAGTTTGTTTAGAAAACAAACATCTTCATTGCCGAACACAGTACTGTGTGAAATGAGCTAGTTCTGTTCTCGGAATCAGTTGCTTTCTTATGAAAAGGGTTGAGTGCAGCAAGTTCAAACTTTCCTTGTTTGTGTAATCTAACAAGATGTAAAACGTAGTAGATTCGCCTCATTTCTAAAGTAGTTTGTTTAGAAAACAAACATCTTCATTGCCGAACACAGTACTGTGTGAAATGAGCTAGTTCTGTTCTCAGAATCAGTTGCTTTCTTACGAAAAGGGTTGAGTGCAGCAAGTTCAAAGTTTCCTTGTTTGTGTAATATAACTAGATGTAAAATGCAGTAGATTCGCCTCATTTCTAAAGTAGTTTGTTTAGAAAACAACAAGCTTCATTGCCAAACACAGTACTGTGTGAAATGAGCTAGTTCTGTTTTCGGAATCAGTGGCTTTCTTACCACGAGGGTTGAGTGCAGCAAGTTCAAACTTTCCTTTTTTGTGTAAACTAACAAGATGTAAAACGTAGTTTATTCACCTCATTTCTAAATTAGTTTGTTTAGAAAACAAAAATCTTCATTGCCGAACACAGTGCTGTGTGAAATGAGCTAGTTCTGTTCTCGGAATCAGTTCCTCTCTTATGAAAGTGTTGAGTGCAGCAAGTTCAAACTTTCCTTGTTTGTGTAATATAACAAGATGTAAAACGCAGCAGATTCACCTCATTTCTAAAGTAGTTTGTTTAGAAAACAATCATCTTCATATCCAAAAACTGTACTGTGTGAAATGATCTAGTTCTGTTCTCTGAATCAGTTGCTTTCTTAGAAAGAGGGTTGAGTCCAGCAAGTTCAAACTTTCCTTGTTTGTGTAATCTAACAAGATGTAAAACTTATTAGATTCACCTCATTTCTAAAGTAATTTGTTGGGAAAACAATCATCTTCGTTTTTGAAAACAGTACTGTGTGAAATGACCTAGTTCTGTTCTTTGAATCAGTTGCTTTCTTTAAAAAGAGGGTTGAGTGCAGCAAGTTCAAACTTTCCTTGTTTGTGTAAACTAACAAGATATACAACTTAGTAGATTCGCCTCATTTCTAAAGTAGTTTGTTTAGAAAACAAACATCTTCATTTTTTGAACACTGTACAGTGTGAAATAAGCTAGTTCTGTTCTTTGAATCAGTTGCTTTCTTACATAGAGGGTTGAGTGCAGCAAGTTCAAACTTTCCTTGTTTGTGTAATCTAACAAGATGTACAAAGTAGTAGCTTCACCTCATTTCTAAAGTAGTTTGTTTAGAAAACAAACATCTTCATTGCCGAACACAGTACTGTGTGAAATGAGCTAGTTCTGTTCTCGGAATCAGTTACCTTTCTTACCAAAAGGGTTGAGTGCAGCAAGTTCAAACTTTCCTTGTTTGTGTAATCTAACAAAATGTACAAAGTAGTAGATTGGCCTCACTTCTAAAGTAGTTTGTTTACAAAACAAACATCTTCATTGCAGAACACAGTACTGTGTGAAATGAGCTAGTTCTGTTCTTAGAATCAGTTGCTTTCTTACAAAGAGGGTTGAGTGCAGCAAGTTCAAACTTTCCTTGTTTGTATAATCTAACAAGATGTACAACTGTCGTAGATTCACCTCATTTCTAAAGTAGTTTGTTTAGAAAACAAACATCTTCGTTTTTTTTTGGAAAACAGTACTGTGTGAAATGAGCTAGTTCTGTTCTCAGAATCAGTTGCTTTCTTATGAAAAGGGTTGAGTGCAGCAAGTTCAAACTTTCCTTGTTTGTGTAATATAACAAGATGTAAAATACAGTACCTTTGCCTCATTTCTAAAGTAGTTTGTTTAGAAAACAAACATCTTCATTGCCAACACTGTACTGTGTGAAATGAGCTAGTTCTGTTCTCAGAATCAGTTGCTTCAAGCAAAAGAGAGTTGAGCACAGCAAGTTCAAACTTTCCTTGTTTGTGAAATCTAACAAGATGTACAAAGTAGTAGATTCGCCTCACTTCTAAAGTAGTTTGTTTAGAAAACAAACATCTTCAATGCTGAACACAGCACTCTGTGAAATGGGCTAGTTCTGTTCTCGGAATCAGTTGCTTTATTATGAAAAAGGTTGAGTGCAGCAAGTTCAAACTTTCCTTGTTTGTGTAATATAACAAGAGGTAAAACGTAGTAGATTCTCCTCATTTCTAAAGTAGTTTGTTTAGAAAACAAACATCTTCATTTGCGAACACAGTACTGTGTGAAATGAGCTAGTTCTGTTTTGGAATCAGTTGCTTTCTTATTAAAATGGTTGAGTGCAGCAAGTTCAAACTTTCCTTGTTTGTGTAATCTAACAAGATGTAAAACGTAGTAGATTGGCCTCACTTCTAAAGTAGTTTGTTTAGAAAACAAATATCTTCATTGCAGAACACAGTACTGTGTGAAATGAGCCAGTTCTGTTCTCAGAATCAGTTGCTTTCTTAGAAAGAGGGTTGAGTGCAGCAAGTTCACACTTTCCTTGTTTGTGTAATCTAACAAGATGTACAACTGAATAGATTCACCTCATTTCTAAAGTAGTTTGTTTAGAAAACTATCATCTTCGTTTTGGAAAACAGCACTGTGTGAAATGAGCTAGTTCTGTTCTCTGAATCAGTAGTATTCTTAAGAAGAGGGTTGAGTGCAGCAAGTTCAAACTTTCCTTGTTTGTGTAATCTAACAAGATGTAAAAAGTAGTAGATTCACCTGATTTCTAAAGTTGTTTGTTTAGAAAACAAACATCTTCATTTGCTGAACACTGTACTCTGTGAAATAAGCTAGTTGTGTTCTTGGAATCAGTTGCTTTCTTACAAAATCTCTTGATTGAAGCAAGTATAAACTTTCCTTGTTTCTGTAATCTAACAAGATATGCAAAGTAGTAGATTCAACTCATTTCTAAAGTAGTTTGTTTAGAAAACAAACATCTTCATTGCTGAACACAGTACTGTGTGAAATGAGCTAGTTCTACTCTCGGAATCAGTTGCTTGCTTATGAAGAAGGTTGAGTGCAGTATGTTCAAACTTTCCTTGTTTGTGTAATCTAGCAAGATGTAAAACGTAGTAGATTCTCCTCATTTCTAAAGCAGTTTGTGTGGAAACCAACGCATTCATTGCGGAACACAGTACTGTGTCAAATGAGCTAGTTCTGTTTTCGGAATCAGTTGCTTTCTTACGAAGAGGGTTGAATGCAGCATGTTCAAACTTTCCTTGTTTGTGTAATCTACCAAGATGTACAAAGTAGTAGCTTTGCCTCACTTCTAAAGTAGTTTGTTTAGAAAACAAACATCTTCACTGCTGAACACAGTACTGTGGGAAATGAGCTCTTCTGTTCTCGGAATCAGTTGCTTTCTTACCACAAGGGTTGAGTGCAGCAAGTTCAATCTTTCATTGTTTGTATAATCTAACAAGATGTAAAACGTCTTAGAGTCGCCTCACTTCTAAAGTAGTTTGTTCAGAAAACAAACATCTTCATTACCCAACCCAGTACTGTGTTAAATGAGCTAGTTCTGTTCTCAGAATCAGTTGCTTTCTTACAAAGATGGTTGAGCGAAGCACGTTCAAACTTTCCTTGTTTGTGTAATCTAACAATATGTACAAAGTAGGAGTTTCGCCTCATTTCTAAAGTAGTTTGTTTAGAAAACAAACATCTTCATTGCCAAACACAGTACTGTGTCAAATGAGCTAGTTCTGTTATCAGAATCATTTGCTTTCTTATGAAAAGGGCTGAGTGCAGCAAGTTCAAATTTTCCTTGTTTGTGTAATATAACAAGATGTAAAACGCAGCAGATTCAACTCATTTCTAAAGCAGTTTGTTTAGCAAACAAACATCTTCATTGCTGAACACAGTACTGTGTGAAATGAGCTAGTTCTGTTCTTGGAATCAGTCGCTTTCTTACAAAATCGCTTGAGTGCAGCAAGTTCAAACTTTCCTTGTGTGTGTAATCTAATAAGATGTACAAAGTAGTAGCTTCACCTCACTTCTAAAGTAGTTTGTTTAGAAAACTAATATCTTCATTGCCAAACACAATACTGTGTGAAATGAGCTAGTTCTGTTCTGTGAATCAGTTGCTTTCTTACAAAGGGTTGAGTGCAGCAAGTTCAACCTTTCCATGTTTGTGTAATCTAACAAGATGTAAAAACTAGTAGGTTCTCCTCATTTCTAAAGTAGTTTGATTAGAAAACAAACATCTTCAATGACAAACACAATGCTGTGTGAAATGAACTAGGTCAGTTCTCGGAACCAGTTGTTTTCTTACGAAGAGTGTTGAGCGTAGCAAGTTCAACCTTTCCTTGTTTGGTAATCCAACAAGATGTACAAAGTAGTAGCTTTGCCTCACTTTTAAAGTAGTTTGTTTAGAAAACAAACACCTTCATTGAAATGAGCTCTTCTGTTCTCGAAACGCAGTTCTGTGTGAAATGAGTTAGTTCTGTTTCTTGGAATCAATTGCTTTCTTACGAAGAGGGTTGAGCACAGCAAGTTCAAACTTTCCTTGTTTGTGTAATCTAACAAGATGTACAAAGTAGTAGCTTCCCCTCACTTCTATAGTAGTTTGTTTACAAAACAGACATCTTCATTGCTGAACACAGTACTGTGTGAAATGAGCTAGTTCTGTTCTCTGAATCAGTAGCTTTCTTAAGAAGAGGGTTGAGTTCAGCAAGGTCAAAATTTCTTTCTTTGCGTAACATTACAAGATATACAACTTAGTAGATTCACCTCATTTCTAAAGTAATTTGTTTAGAAAACAAACACCTTCATTTGCCGAACACTGCACTCTGTGAAATGAGCTAGTTCTGTGCTTGGAATCAGTTGTTTCTTAAGAAATCACTTGAGTGCAGCAAGTTCAAACTTTCCTTGGTGGTGTAATCTACCAAGATGTAAACAGCAGTAGGTTCGCCTGACTTCTAGAGTAGTTTGTTTAGAAAACAAACATCTTTATTGCCAAACACAGTACTGTGTGAAATGAGCTAGTTCTGTTCTCGGAATCAGTTGCTTTCTTACCACGAGGGTTGAGTGCAGCAAGTTCAAACTTTCCTTGTTTGTGTAATCTAAAAAGATGCAGAAAGTAGTAGATTCGCCTCACTTCTAAAGTAGTTTGTTTAGAAAACAATCATCTTCATTTCTGAAAACTGTATTGTGTGAAATGAGCTAAATCGGTTTTCGGAATAAGTTGCTTTCTTACAAACAGGCTTGAGTGCAGCAAGTTATAATATTCCTAGTTAGTGTAATCTAACACGATGTACAACTTCATGGATTCACCTCATTTCTAAAGTAATTTGTTCAGAAAACAATCATCTTCGTTTTTGAAAACAGTACTGTGTGAAATGAGCCAGTTCTGTTCTCTTAATCAGTAGCTTTCTTAAGAAGAGGGTTGGTGTAGCAAGTTCAAACTTTCCTTGTTTGTGTAATCTAACAAGTTATACAACTTAGTAGATTCACCTCATTTCTAAAGTAGTTTGTTTAGAAAACAAACATCTTCATTTGCCGAACACTGTACTCTGTGAAATAAGCTAGTTCTGTTCTTGGAATCAGTTGCTTTGTTACAAAATCGCTTGAGTGCAGCAAGTTCAAACTTTCCTTGTTTGTGCAATCTAATGTGATGTACAAAGTAGTAGCTTCGCGTCACTTCTAAAGTAGTTTTTTTAGAAAACAAATATCTTCATTGCCGATCACAATACTGTGTGAAATGAGCTAGTTGTGTTCTCTGAATCAGTTGCTTTCTAACGAAGAGGGTTGAGTGCAGCAAGTTTATACTTTCCTTGTTTGTGTAATCTAACAACATGTAAAACGTAGTAGATTCACCTCATTTCTAAAGTAGTTTGATTAGAAAACAAACATCTTCATTGCCGAACACAATACTGTGAGAAATGAGCTACGTCTGTTCATGGAATCAGTTGCTTTCTTACGAAGAGTGTTGAGCGTAGCAAGTTCAAACTTTCCTTGTTTGTGTAATCTAACAAGATGTACGAAGTAGTAGCTTCGCCTCACTTCTAAAGTAGTTTGTTTAGAAAACAAACATCTTCATTGCTGAACACAGTACTTTGTGAAATGAGCTAGTTCTGTTCTCGGAATCAGTTGCTTTCTTATGAACAGGGTTGAGTGAAGCAAGTTCAAACTTTCCTTGTTTGTGTAATCTAGCAAGATGTAAAACATAGTAGATTCACCACATTTCTAAAGTAGTTTGTTTAGAAAATAAGCAACTTCATTGCCGAACACAGTACTGTGTCAAATGAGCTAGTTCTGTTCTTGTAATCAGTTGCTTACTTACGAAGAGGGTTGAGTGCAGCATGTTCAAACTTTCCTTGTTTCTGTAACCTAACAAGATGTACAAAATAGTAGCTTCGCCTCACTTCTAAAGTAGTTTGTTTAGAAAAGAAACATCTTCATTGCCGAACACAGTACTGTGTGAAATGAGCTAGTTATGTTCTCGGGATCAGTTGCTTTCTTATGAAAAGGGTTGAGTTCAGGAAGTTCCAACTTTCCTTGTTTGAGTAATATAACAAGATGTAAAATGCAGTAGATTCGCCTCATTTCTAAAGTAGCTTGTTTAGAAAACAAACATCTTCATTGCCGAACACAGTACTGAGTGAAATGAGCTAGTTCTGTTCTCGGAATCAGTACCTTTCTTACCACGAGGGTTGAGTGCAGCAAGTTCTAACTTTCCTTGTTTGTGTAATTTAACAATATGTAAAACGTACTAGATTCGACTACATTCTAAAGTAGTTTGTTTAGAAAACAATCATCTTCATTTCCGAAAACTGTATTATGCGAAATGAGCTAGTTCTGTTCTCGGAATCAGTTGTTTTATTACAAAGAGGGTTGAGTGCAGCAAGTTCAAAGTTTCCTTGTTTGTGTAATCTAACAAGATATACAAAGTAGTAGCTTCACCTCACTTCAAAGTAGTTTGTTTAGAAAACAAACATCTTCATAGCCGAACACAGTACTGTGTGAAATGAGCTAGTTCTATTCTCGGAATCAGTGTCTTTCTTACCCCGAGGGTTGAGTGCAGCAAGTTCAAACTAGCATTGTTTGTGTAATCTAACAAGATGTACAAAGTAGTAGCTTCGCCTCACTCCCAAAGTAGTTTGTTTAGAAAACAAAAATCTTCATTTCCTACCCCAATACTGTGTGAAATGAGCTAGTTCTGATCTCAGAATCAGTTGCTCTCTTACAAAGAGAGTTGAGCGCAGCAACTTCAAACTTTCCTTGTTTGTATAATCTAACAAGAGGTACAAAGCAGTAGCTTCGCCTCACTTCTAAAGGAGTTTGTTTAGAAAACAAACATCTTCATCGCGGAACACAGTATTGGGTGAAATGAGCTAGTTCTGTTGTCAGAATCAGTTGCTTTCTTATGAAAAGGGTTGAGTGCAGCAACTTCAAACTTTCCTTGTTTGTGTAATATAACAAGATGTAAAACACAGTAGCTTCGCCTCACTTCTGAAGTAGTTTGTTTAGAAAACAAACATCTTCCTTGCCCAACCCAGTACTGTGTGAAATGAGCTAGTTCTGATCTCAGAATCAATTGCTCTCTTACAAAGAGAGTTGAGTGCAGCATCTTCAAACTTTCCTTGTTTGTGTAATCTAACAAGATGTACAAAGTAGTAGCTTCGCCTCACTTCTAAAGTACTTTGTTTAGAAAAAAAACATCTTCAATGCCGAACACAGCACTGTGTGAAATGAGCTAGTTCTGTTCTCGGAATCAGTTGCTTTATTATGAAAAGGGTTGAGTGCAGAAAGTGCAAACTTTACTTGTCTGTGTAATCTAACAAGATGTACGAAGTAGTAGATTCGCCTCACTTCTAAAGTAGTTTGTTTAGAACACAATCATCTTCATTTCACAAAATTGTATTGTGTGAAATGAGCTAGATCAGTTCTCAGAATCAGTTGCTTTCTTAACAAGAGGCTTGAATGCAGCACGTTCAAACATTCCTAGTTAGTGTAACCTAACAAGATGTACAACTTAATAGATTCACCTCATTTCTGAAGTAATTTGTTTAGAAAACAATCATCTTCATTTTTGAAAACAGTACTGTTTGAAATGAGCTAGTTCTGTTCTGTGAATCAGTAGCTTTCTTAAGAAGAGGGTTGTGTGCAGCAAGTTCAAGCTTTCCTTGTTTGTGTAATCTAACACGATTAACAACTTAGTATATTCACCTCATTTCTAAAGTAGTTTGTTTAGAAAACAAACATCTTCATTTTCCGAACACTGTACTCTGTGATATAAGCTAGTTCTGTTCTTGGAATCATTTGCTTTCTTACAAAATCGCTTGAGTGCAGCAAGTTCAAAGTTTCCTTGTTTGTGTAATGTAATAAGATGTACAAATTAGTAGCTTCACCTCACTTCTGAAGTAGTTTGTTTAGAAAACCTATATCTTCATTGCCGAACACAATACTGTGTGAAATGAGCTAGTTCTGTTGTCTGAATCAGTTGCTCTCTAGCAAAGAGGGTTGAGTGCAGCAAGTTCAAACTTTCCTTGTTTGTGTAATATAACAAGATGTAAAATGCAGTAGATTTGCCTCATTTCTAAAGTAGTTTGTTTAGAAAACAAACATCTTCATTGCTGAACACAGTACTGTGTGAAATGAGTTAGTTCTGTTCTCGGAATCAGTTGCTTTCTTATGAAAAGGGTTGATTGCAGCAAGCTCAAACTTTCCCTGTTTGTGTAATCTAACAAGATGTAAAAGGTAGTACATTCGCATCATTTCTAAAGTAGTTTGTTTAGAAAACAAACACCTTCATTGCCGAACACAGTACTGCGTGAAATGAGCTGGTTCTGTTCTGAGAATCAGTGGCTTTCTTACCATGAGGGTTGAGTGCAGCAAGTTCAAACATTCCTTGTTTGTGTAATCTAACAAGATGTAAATCGTAATAGATTCGGTTATTTCTAAAGTAGTTTGTTTAGAAAACACACATGTTCATTGCCGAACACAGTACTGTGTGAAATGAGCTAATTCTGTTTTCTGAATCAGTAGCTTTCTTAATAAGAGGGTTGAGTGCAGCAAGTTCAAACTTTCCTTGTTTGTGTAATCTAACAAGATATACAACTTAGTAGATTCACGTCAATTCTAAAGTAGTTTGTTTAGAAAACAAACTTCCTCATTTGCCGAATGCTGTACTTTGTGAAATAAGCTACTTCTGTTCCTGGAATCAGTTGCTTTCTTACAAAATCGCTTGAGTGCAGCAAGTTCAAACCGTCCTTGTTTGTGTATTCTAACAAGATATACAAAGTAGTAGCTTCTTTTCACTTCTAAAGAAGTTTGTTTAGGAAACAGACATCTTAATTGCCGAACACAATACTGTGTGAAGTGAGCTACTTCTGTTCTCGGAATCGGTTGCTTTCTTATGAAGAAGGTTGAGTGCAGGAAGTTCAAACATTTCTTGTTTGTGTAATCTAGCAAGATGTAAAACGTAGTAGATTCGCCTCATTTCTAAAGTAGTTTGTTTAGAAAATAAATATCTTCATTGCCGAACACAGTACTGTGTCAAATGAGCTAGTTCTGTTTTCGGAATCTGTTGCTTTCTGACTAAGAGGTTGAGTGCAGCAAGTTCAAACTTTCCTTGTTTGTGCAATCTAACAAGTTGTACAAAGTAGTAGCTTCGCCTCACTTCCAAAGTAGTTTGTTTAGAAAACAAACATCTTCATTGCTGAACACAGTACTGTGTGAAATGAGCTAGTTCTGTTCTCAGAATCAGTTGCTTCCTTACGAAAAGGGTTGAGTGCAGCAAGTTCAAAGTTTCCTTGTTTGTGTAATATAACTAGATGTAAAACGCAGTAGATTTGCCTCATTTCTCAAGTAGTTTGTTTAGAAAACAAACATCCTCATTGCCGAACACAGTACTGTGTGAAATGAGCCAGTTCTATTCTCGGAATCAGTGGCTATCTTACCACGAGGGTTGAGTGCAGCAAGTTCAAACTTTCCTTGTTTGTGTAAACTAACAAGACGTAAAACGTAGTTTATTTGCCTCATTTCTAAAGTAGTTTGTTTAGAAAACAATAATCTTCATATCCGAAAACTGTATTGTATGAAATGATCTAGTTCGGTTCTCTGAATCAGTTGCTTTCTTACAAAGAGGCTTGAGTCCAGCAAGTTCAAACGTTCTTAGTGTAATCTAACAAGATGCACAACTTATTAGATTCACCTCATTTCTAAAGTAATTTCTTGGGAAAACAATCATCTTCGTTTTTGAAAACTGTACTGTGTGAAATGACCTAGTTCTGGTCTCTGAATCAGTAACTTTCTTAAAAAGAGGGTTGAGTGCAGCAAGTTTAAACTTTCCTTGTTTTTCTAAACTAACAAGATATACAACTTAGTAGATTCACCTCATTTCCAAAGTAGTTTGTTTAGAAAACAAACATCTTCATTTGCCGAACACTGTACTCTGTGAAATAAGCTAGTTCTGTTCCTTGAATCAGTTTCTTTCTTACATAATCGCTTGAGTGAAGCAAATTCAAACTTTCCTTGTTTGTGTAATCTAACAAGATGTACAAAGTAGTAGCTTCGCCTCACTTCTAAAGTTCTTTAGAAAACAAACATCTTCATTGCCGAACACAGTACAGTGTGAAATGAGCTAGTTCTGATCTCGGAATCAGTTGCTTTATTCCACGAGGGTTGAGTGCAGCAAGTTCAAACTTTCCTTGTTTGTGTAGTTTAACAACATGTAAAACGTAGTAGATTCACCTCATTTCTAAAGTAGTTTGTTTAGAAAACAAACATGTTCATTGCCGAACACAGTACTGTGTGAAATGAGCCAGTTGGGTTCTTCGAATCAGTTGCTTTCTTCTGAAAAGGGTTGAGTGCAGCAAGTTCAAACTTTCCTTGTTTGTGTAATATAACAAGATGTAAAATGCAGTAGATTCACCTCATTTATAAAGTAGTTAGTTTAGAAAACAAACATCTTCTTTTGCCAAAAACTGTACTCTGTGAAATAAGCTAGTTCTGTTCTTGGAATCAGTTGCTTTCTTACAAGGAGGCTGGAGTGCAGCAAGTTCAAACTCTCCTTGTTTTTGTGATCTAACAAGATGTAAAATTTAGATTAGCCTCATATCTAAAGTAGTTTGTTTAGAAAACAATCATCTTCATTTCCGATAACTGTACTGTGTGAAATATGCCTGTTCTGTTCTCTGAATCAGTAGCTTTCTAAAGAAGAGGGTTGAGTTCATCAAGTTCAAACGTTCCTTGTTTGTGTAATCTAACAAGATATACAACTTAGTAGATTCACCTCATTTCTAAAGTAGTTTTTTTAGAAAACAAACATCTTCATTTGCGAACACTGTACTCTGTGAAATAAGCTAGTTCTGTTCTTGGAATCAGTTTCTTTCTTAAAAAATCGCTTGAGTGAAGCAAGTTCAAACTTTCCTTGTTTGTGTAATCTAACAAGATGTACAAAGTAGTAGCTTCACCAAACTTCTAAAGTAGTTTGTTTAGAAAACAAACATCTTCATTGCCGAACACAGTACTTTGTGAAATGAATGAGTTCTGTTCTTGGAATCAGTTGCTTTCTTATGAAGAGAGTTGAGTGTAGCAAGTTCAAACTTTCCTTGTTTGGGTAATCTAACAATATGTACAACTTAATAGATTCACCTCATTTCTAAATTAATTTGTTTAGAAAACTATCATCTTCCTTTTTGAAAAGTGTGCTCTGTGAAATGAGCTGGTTCTGTTCTCTGAATCAGTAGCTTTCTTAAGAAGAGGAAAAGCCCAGCAAGTTCAAACTTTCCTTGTTTGTGTAATCTAACAAGATGTACAAAGCACTACCTTCGCCTCACTTCTAAAGTAGTTTGTTTACAAAACAAACATCTTCATTGCCAAACACAGTACTATGTGAAATGAGCTAGTTCTGTTTTCGGAATCAGTTGCTTTCTTATGAAGAGGGTTGATTGCAGCAATTTCAAACTTCCCTTGTTTGTGTAATCTAACAAGATGTAAAACATAGTAGATTGGCCTCATTGCTAAAGTTGTTTGTTTAGAAAACAAACATCTTCATTGCCGAACACAGTACTGTGTGAAATGAGCTACTTCTGTTCTCAGTTTCAGTTGCTTTCTTATGAAGAGGGTTGAGTGCAGCAGGTTTAAACTTTCCTTGTTTGTGTAATCTAACAAGTTGTACAAAGTAGTAGATTCGCCTCATTCCTAAAGTTGTTTGTTTGGAAAACAAACATCGTCTTTGCCGAAAACAGTACTGTGTGAAAGGAGGTAGTTCTGTTCTCGGAATCAGTTGCTTAATACGAAGAGGGTTGAGCACAGCAAGTTCAAACGTTCCTTGTTTGTGTAATCTAACAAGATTTACAAAGTAGTAGATTCCCCTCACTTCTAAAGTAGTTTGTTTAGAAAACAATCATCTTCATTTCCGAAAACTGTATTTTGTGAAATGAGCTAGTTCGGTTCTTGGAATCAGTTGCTTTCTTAAGAAGAGGATTGAGTGCAGCAAGTTCAAACCTTCCTTGTTTGTGTAATCGAAGAAGATATACAAATTATTAGATTCACCTCATTTCCAAAGTAGTTTGTTTAGAAAACAAACATCTTCATTTGCCGAACACTGTACTCTGTGAAATAAGCTAGTTCTGTTCTTGGAAGCAATTGCTTTCTTACAAAATCGCTTGAGTGCAGCAAGTTCGAACTTTCGTTGTTTGTGTAATCTACCAAGAGGTACAAAGTAGTAGCTTCGCCTCACTTCTAAAGTAGTTTGTTTAGAAAACAAACATCTTCAATGCCGAACACAGTACTGTGTGAAGTGAGCTAGTTCTGTTCTCAGAATCAGTTGCTTTCTTACCAAGGGGGTTGAGTGCAGCAAGTTCAAACTTTCCTTGTTTGTGTAATCTAACAAGATATACAAAGTTGTAGATTTGCCTCACTTCTAAAATTTTTTGTTTAGAAAACAACCATCTTCATTCCCGAAAACTGTATTTTGTGAAATGAGCTAGTTCTGTTCTCGGAATCAGTTGCTTTCTTACGAAGAGGGTTGAGTGTAGCAAGTTCAAACCTTCCTTGTTTGTGTAATCTAACAAGATGTACAAAGTAGTAGCTTCACCTCACTTCTAAAGTAGTATGTTTAGAAAACAAACATCTTCATTGCCGAACACAGTACTGTGTGAAATGAGCTCATTGTGTTCTCAGAATCAGTTGCTTTCTTATGAAAATGGCTGAGTGCAGCAAGTTCAAACTTTCCCTGTTTTTATAATCTAACAAGATGTAAAACGTAGTAGATTTGCCTCATTTCTAAAGCAGTTTGTTTAGAAAACAAACATCTTCCTTGCCGAACACAATACTGTGTGAAATGAGCTAGTTCTTTTCTCGGAATCAGTTGCTATCATCTGAATAGGGCTGAGTGCAGCAAGTTCGAAGTTTCCTCGTTTGTGTAATCTAACAATTTGTACAAAGTAGTAGATTCGCCTCACTTCTAAAGTAGTTTGTTTAGAAAACAATCATCTTCATTTCTGAAAACTATATTGTGTGAAATGAGCTAGTTCGGTTCTCGGAATCAGTTGCTTTCTTACAAAGAGGCTTGAGTGCAGCAAGTTCAAACATTCCTTTTTAGTGTAATCTAACAAGATGTACAACTTAATAGATTCACCTCATTTCTAAAGTAATTTCTTTAGAAAACAATCATCTTCGTTTTTGAAAACTGTACTGTGTGAAATGAGCTGGTTCTGTTCTCTGAACCAGTAGCTTTCTTAAGAAGAGGGTTGACTGCAGCAAATTCAAACTTTCCTTGTTTGTGTAATTTAAGAAGATATACAACTTAGTTGATTCACCTCATTTCTAAAGTAGTTTGTTTAGAAAACAAACATCTTCATTTGCCGAACACTGTACTCTGTGAAATAAACTAGTTCTGTTCTTGGAATCAGTTCCTTTTAACAAAATAGATTGAGTGAAGCAAGTTCAAACTTTCCTTGTTTGTGTAATCTCTGCTCTTTGAATGAGTTGCTTTCCCACGAAGAACAGAGAGTGCAGCAAGTTCACACTTTCTTAGTTT
This sequence comes from Orientallactaga sibirica, assembly GCA_036365145.1. Taxonomy (NCBI): domain Eukaryota; kingdom Metazoa; phylum Chordata; class Mammalia; order Rodentia; family Dipodidae; genus Orientallactaga; species Orientallactaga sibirica. Next base: position 77,089 of record JAEOAD010000022.1, read on the forward strand.
GTGTCATCTAACAAGATGTAGAACTTAGTAGATTCACCTCAGTTGTAAAGTTGTAAAGTTGTAAATGAGTTGCATTCCTACGAAGAAGGTTGAGTGCAGCAAGTTCATACTTTCCTAGTTGGTGTCATCTAACAAGATGTACAACTTAGTAGATTCGCTTCATTTCTAAATTAATTTGTTTTGAAAACAAACATCTTCATTCCAGAACACTGTACTGTGTTAAATAAGGTGGTTCTGTTCTCAGAATGAGTTGCTTTTCTATGAAGAGGGTTGAGTGCAGCAAGTTCAAACTTTCCTAGGTTGTGTAATCAATCTAGATATACAACTTAGTAGTTTCACCTCTTTTCTAACGTAGTTTGTTTAGAAAACAAACATGTTCATTTACTAACACTGTACTTACTGTGTGAAGTAAGCTAGTTCTGCGCTTGGAATGAGTTGCTTTCCCACGAAGAAGGTTGAGTGCAACAAGTTCAAACGTTCCTTGTTTGTGTCATCTAACAAGATGTACAACTTGGTAGATTCGCTTCATTTCTAAAGTAGTTTGTTTAGAAAACAACCATCTTCATTGCTGAACACTGTACTGTATTAAATAAGCTAGTTCTGTTCTTGGAATGTGTTGCTTTCTTACGAAGAGGGTTGAGCGCAGCAAGTTCAAACTTTTTTGTTTGTGTAACCTAACAAGATTTATAACTTCGTAGATTCATTTCAATTCTAATGTCGTTTCTATAGAAAAGAAACATCTTCATTCCCGAAGACTGTACTGTGTGAAGTAAGCTAGTTCAGCTCTTGGAATGAGTTGCTTTTCACACAAAGAAGGTTGAGTGCAGCAAGTTCAAACTTTCCTAGTTTGTGTCATCTAACAGGATGTACAATGTAGTAGATTCGCCTCATTTCTAAAGTAGTTTGTTGAGAAAACAAACATCTTCATTGCCGAACATTTTACTGTGTTAAATGAGCTAGTTCGGTTCTCAGAATGAGTTGCTTTCCTACGAAGTGGGTTGGCTTCAGCAAGGTCAATCTTTCCTTCTTTGGGTAATCTAACAAGATATACAACTTAGTAGATTCGCCTCACTTCTCACGTAGTTTGTTTAGAAAAGAAACCTGTTATTTGCCAAACATTGTACCTCCTACAAAGAAGGTTGAGTGCAGCAAGTTCCAACTTTCCTAGTTGTGTCATCTAAAAAGCTGTACAACTTAGTAGATTTGCTTTATTTCTAAAGTAGTTTGATGGAAAACAAACATCTTCATTGCCGAACACTGTACTGTGTTACATAAACTAGTTCTGTTCTCGGAATGAGTTGCTTTCCTACGAAGTGGGTTGAGTGCAACAAATTGAAACTTTCCTTGTTTGTGTCATCTAAAAAGATGTACAACTTAGTAGATTCACTTCATTTCTAAAGTAGTTTGTTTAGAAAACAACTGTCCTCATTGCCGAACACCGTACTGTGTTAAATAAGCTAGTTCTGCTCTTGGAATGAATTGTTTTCTTATGAAGAGGGTTGAGTGCAGCAAGTTCAAACTTTTTTGTTTGTGTAACTTAACAAGATTTACAACTTAGTAGATTCATTTCATTTCTAATGTCGTTTCTATAGAAAAGAAACATCTTCATTCCCGAATACTGTACTGTGTGAAGTAAGCTGGTTGTGCTCTTGGAATGAGGTGCTTTCCTTCGTAGAAGGTTCAGTGCAGCAAGTTAAAACTTTCCTAGTTTGTGTCATCCAACAAGATGTACAACTTAGTAGATTCGTCTCATATCTAAAGTAGTTTGTTTAGAAAACAAACATCTTCATTGCCGAACATTGTACTGTGTGAAATGAGCTAGTTCTGTTCTCAGAATGAGTTGCTTTCCAACGAAGTGGGTTGACTTCAGCAAGTTCAAACTTTCCTTGTTTGGGTAATCTAACAAGATATACAACTTAGTAGATTCACCTCACTTCTCACGTAGTTTGTTCAGAAAACAAACCTGTTCATTGCCAAATATTGTACCTCCTACAAAGAAGGTTGAGTGCAGCAATTTCCAAGTTTCCTAGTTGTGTCATCTACAAAGATGTACAACTTAGTAGATTCACTTTATTTCTAAAGTAGTTTGATGGAAAACAAACATCTTCATTGCCAAACACTGTACTGTGTTACATAAGCTAGTCCTGTTCTCGGAATGAGTTGCTTTCCTACAAAGTGGGTTGAGTGCAGCAAGTTCAAACTTTCCTTGTTTGTGTAATCTAACAAGATGTACAACTTTGTAGATTCGCCTCACTTCTAACTTAGTAGGTTTACAAAACAAACAAGTCCATTAACGAACACTGTACTGTGTGAAGTAAGCTAGTTCTGCTCTTGGAATGAGTTGCTTGCTCACGAACAAGGTTGAGGGCAGCAAGTTCAATCTTTCCTAGATTGTGTAATCTAACAAGGTGTACAACCTAGTAGTTTCACCTCAATTCTCAAGTAGTTTGTTTAGAAAACAAACATCTTCATTATCGAACACTGTATTGTGTGAAATAAGCTAGTTCTGCTCTCAGAATGAGTTGCTTTCTTATGAAATGGGTTGAGTGCAGCAAGTTCAAACTTTCCTTGTTTGTGTAATCTAACAAGATGTACAACTTAGTAGATTCATTTCATTTCTAATGTCGTTTCTATAAAAAAGAAAAATCTTCATTTTCGAGCACTGTTCTGTGTGAAGTAAGCTGGTTCTGCTCTTGGAATGAGTTGCTTTCCTAGGAAGAAGGTTGAGTGCAGCAAGATCAAACTTTCCTAGTTTGTGTCATCTAACAAGAAGTACAACTTAGTAGATTCATTTCATTTCTAATGTCGTTTCTATAAAAAAGAAAAATCTTCATTGCCGAACACTGTACTGTGTTAAATAAGCTAGTTCTTTTCTCGGAATTAGTTGCTTTCCTATGAAGAGGGTTGAGTGCAGCAATTTCAAACTTTCCTTGTTTGTGTAATCTAACAAGATGTACAACATAGTAGATTCGCCTCACTGCTAACATAGTTTGTTTAGAAAACAAACATGTTCATTTGTGAACACTGTACTTATTGTGTGAAGTAAGCAAGTTCTGTTCTTGGAATGAGTTGCTTTCCCACAAATATGGTTGAGTGGAGCAAGTTCAAACTTTCCAAGTTTCTGTAATCTAACAAGATGTACAACTTAGTAGATTCATTTCATTTCTAATGTCGTTTCTATAGAAAAGAGACATCTTCATTCCCAAACACTGTACCGTGTGAAGTAAGCTAGTTGTGCTCTTTGAATGAGTTGCTTCCCTACGAAGAAGGTTGAGTGCAGCAAGTTCAAACTCTCCTAGTTAAAGTCATTTAACAAGATGTACAACTTAGTAGATGCACCTCATCTCTAAAGTAGTATGTTTAGAAAACAAACATCTTCATTGCCGAACACTTTACTTTGTGAAATGAGCTAGTTCTATTCTCGGAATGAATTGCTTTCCTACAAAGTGGCTTGAGTGCATCAAGTTCAGACGTTCCTAGTTTGTGTCATGTAACAAGATGTGCAACTTGGTAGATTTGGCTCAATTCTAAAGTAGTTTGTTGAGAAAAGAAACATGTTCATTGCCAAACAATGTACTGTGTTTAATAAGCTAGTTCTGCTCTTGGAATGAGTTGCTTTCCTACAAAGAAAGTTGAGTGCAGTAAGTTCAAACTTTCCTCGTTTGTGTCATCTAATGAGGTGTTCCACTTAGTAGATTCGCTTCATTTCTAAAGTAGTTTGTTTAGAAAACAAACATCTTCATTGCCGAACACGGTACTGTGTTAAATAAGCTAGTTCAGTTCTCAGAATGAGTTGCTTTCCTACAACGTGGGTTGAGAGCAGCAAGATAAAGCTTTCCTTGTTTGTGTAATCTAACAAGATATACAACTTAGTAGATTCACATCACTTCTAACGTAGTTTGTTTAGAAAACAAATACGTTCATTGCTGAACACTCTACTTTTTGAAGTAAGCTAGTTCTGCTATTGGAATGAGTTGCTTTCCCACGAAGAGGATTGAATGCAGCAAGTTGAATCTTTCCTAGTTTGTGTAATCTATCTAGATGTACAACTTAATAGTTTCCCCTCATTTCCAACATAGTTTGTTTAGAAAACAAATATGTTCATTGCCGAACACTGTACTATGTGACGTAATCTAGTTCTGCTCTTGGAATGAGTTGCTTGCCTACGAAGAAGGTTGAGTGGAGGAAGTTAAAACTTTCCTAGTTTGTGTCATCTAACAAGATGTACAACTTAGTAGATTCGCTTCATTTCTAAAGTAGTTTGTTTAGAAAACCAACATCTTAATTGTCGAACACTGTACTGTGTTAAATAAGCTAGTTCTTTTCTCGGAATGAGTGTCTTTCCTATGAACAGGGTTGAGTGCAGCAATTTCAAACTTTCCTTGTTTGTGAAATCTAACAAGATGTACAACTTAGTAGATTCGCCTCATTTCTAACGTAGCTGGTTTAGAAAACAAACATGTTCATTGCTGAACACTATACTTTGTTAAATAAGCTAGTTCTGTTTTCAGAATGAGTTGCTTTCCTACGAAAAGGGTTGAGTGCAGTAAGTTCAAACTTTCCTTCTTTGTGTAATCTGACAAGATGGACAACTTAGTAGATTTGCCTCACTTCTAACGTAGTTTGTTTAGAAAAAAAATATGTTCATTGCCTAATACTGTACTGTGTGAAGTAAGCTAGTTCTGCTATTGGAATGAGTTGCTTTCCCACGAATAAGGTTGAGTGCAGTAAGTTCAAACTTTCCTCGTTTGTGTAATCTAACAAGATGTACAACTTAATAGATTCCTTTCATTTCTAATGTCATTTCTACAGAAAAGAAACATCTTCATTCCCGAACACTGTACTGTGTGAAATAAGCTAGATCTACCCTTGGAATGAGTTTCTTTCCTACGAAGAAGGTTGAGTGCAGCAAGTTCAAACTTTCCAAGTTTGTGTCTTCTAACAAGATATACACCTTAGTAGATTCGCTTCATTTCTAAATTAGTTTGTTTGCAAAACAAACATCTTCATTGCTGAACGCTGTACTGTGTTAAACTCTCCACTTCTGCTGTCAGAATGAGTTGCTTTCCTACTAAGAGGGTTGAGTGCAGCATGTTCAAACTTTCCTCGTCTGTGTAATCTAACAAGATATACAACTTACTTAGATTGAACCCATTTCTAAAGTAGTTTATTTAGAAAACAAACATGTTCATTGCCGAACACTGTATTGTGTTAAGTAAGCTAGTTCTGCTTTTGGATTGAGTTGCTTTCCTACGAAAGAGGTTGTGTGCAGCAAGTTCAGACTTTCCTATTTGTGTCACCTAACCAGATGTACAATTTAACAGATTCACCTGAATTCTAAAGTAGTTTGTTTAGAAAACAAACATGTTCATTGCCAAACACTGTACTTTGTTAAATAAGCTAGTTCTGTTTTCGGAATGAGTTGCTTTCCTATGAAGAGGGTTGAGTGCAGCAAGTTCAAACTTCCCTTGTTTGTGTATTCTAACAAGATGTACAACATAGTAGATTCATTTCATTTCAAATGTAGTTTCTATAGAAAAGAAACATCTTCATACCCAAACACTGTACTGTGTGAAGTAATCTATTTCTGCACTTGGAATGAGTAGCTTTCCTACGAAGGTTGAAAGCAGAAAGTTCAGAATTTCCTAGTTTGTGTCATCTACCAAGATGCACAACTAAGTAGATTCGCATCATTTGGAAAGTAGTTTGTTTAGAAAACAAACATCTTCATTGCCAAACACTGTACTGTGTGAACTAAGCTAGTTCTGCTCTTGGAATGAGTTGCTTTCCTACAAAGGAGATTGAGTACAGCAAGTTCAGACTTTCCTAGTTTGTGTCATCTAACAAGATGTACAACTTGGTAGATTGGGCTCAATTCTAAAGTAGTTTCATTAGAAAAGAAACATGTTCATTGCCGGATACTGTACTGTGTTAAATAAGCTAGTTCTGCTCTTGGAATGAGTTGCTTTCCCACGAAGAAAGTTGAGTGCAGCAAGTTCAAACTTTCCTAGTTTGTGTCATCTACCAAGATATTCCACTGAGTAGATTTGCTTCATTTCTAAAGTAGTTTGTTTAGAAAACAAACATCTTCATTGCCGAACACTGTACTGTGTGAAGTAAGCTAGTTCTGTTATCGGAATGAGTTGCTTTCCTAAGAAGAGGGTTGAGTGCAGCATGTTCAAACTTTCCTTGTTTGTGTAATCTAACAAGATATACAGCTTAGTAGATTCACCTCATTTCTAACGTAGTTTGTTTAGAAAACAAACATGTTCATTTCCGAACACTGTACTTACTTTGTGAAGTAAGCTAGTTCTGCTCTCTGAATGGGTACCTTTCCAAAGAAGAGGATTGAATGCAGCAAGTTCAATCTTTCCTAGTTTGTGTAATCTATATAGATGTACAACTTAGTAGGTTTGCCTCATTTCCAACATAGTATGTTTAGAAAACAAACATGTTCATTGTCGAACACTGTACTGTGTGAAGTAAGCTAGTGCTACTCTTGGAATCAGTTGCTTTCCTACTAAGAAGGTTGAGTGCAGCAAGGTCAAACTTTCCTAGTTAGTGTCATCTAATCAGATGTACAACTTAGTAGATTCTCTTCATTTCTAAAGTAGTTTGTTTAGAAAACAAACATGTCCATTGCCGAACACTGTACTGTGTTAAGTAGGTTAGTTCTGCTCTTGGAATGCATTGCATTCCCACGAAGAAGGTTGAGTGTAGCAAGTTCAAACCTTACTAGTTTATGTAATCTAACAAGATGTACAACTTATTAGAGTCGCATCATTTCTAAAGTAGTTTGTTTAGAAAACAAACATCTTCTTTGCCTAACACTGTACTGTGTTAAATACGCAAGTTCTGTTCTCGGAATGTGTTGCTTTTGTACGAAGAGAGTTGAGAGCAGGAAATTCAAACTTTCCTCGTTTTTGTAATCTAACAAGATGGACAACTTAGTAGTTTCAACTCATTTCCAACATAGTTTGTTTAGAAAACAAACATGTTCATTGTCGAACACTATACTGTGTGAAGTAAGCTAGTTCTGCTCTTGGAATGAGTTGCTTTCCTACGAATAAGGTTGAGTGCAGCAAGTTCAAACTTTCCTAGTTAGTGTCATCTAACCAGATGTACAACTTAGTCAATTCGCTTCATTTATAAAGTAGTTTGTTTATTAAACAAACATGTTCATTGCCGAACACTGTACTGTGTGAAGTAAGCTAGTTCTGCTCTTGGAATGAGTTGCTTTCCAATGAAGAAGGTTGAGTGCAGCAAGTTAAAACTTTCCTAGTTAGTGTCATCTAACCAGATGTACAACTTAGTAGATTTGCTTCATTTCTAAAGTAGTTTGTTTATAAAACAAACATCTTCATTGCCGAACACTGTACTGTGTTAAATAAGCTAGTTCTGTTCTCGGAATGAGTTGCTTTCCTACGAAGTGGGTTGAGTGCAGCAAGATCAAACTTTCCTAGTCTGTGTAATCTAACAAGAGTTACACCTTTATAGATACACCTCATTTCTAACATAGTTTGTTTAGAAAACAAACATGTTCATTGCTGAACACTGTACTGTGTGAAGTAAGCTAGTTCTGCTCTTGGAATGAGTTGCATTCCCAAGAAGAAAGTTGTGTGCAGCAAGTGCAAACTTTCCTCGTTTGTGTCATCTAACAAGATGTACAACTCAGTAGATTCGCTTCATTTCTAAAGTAGTTTGTTTAGAAAACAAACATCTTCATTACCGAACACTGTACTGTGTTAAATAAGCTAGTTCTGTTCTCAGAATTAGTTGCTTTCATACGAAGAGGGTTGAGAGGAGGAAATTCAAACTTTCCTCGTTTTTGTAATCTAACAAGATGTACAACTTCATAGAATCATTTCATTTCTAATGTCGTTTCTATAGAAAAGAAGTATCTTCATTCCCGAAAATTGTACTGTGTGAAGTAAGCTAGTTCTGCTCTTGGAATGAGTTGCTTTCCTATGAAGAAGGTTGAGTGCAGCAAGTTGAAGCTTTCCTACATTGTGTAATCTAAGAAGATGTACAACTTAGTAGATTAATCTCATTTCTAATGTCGTTGCTATAGAAAAGAAACATCTTGATTCCCGAACACTGTACTGTCTGAAGTAAGCTAGTTCCGCTCTTGGAATGAGTTGATTTCCTACAAAGAAGGTTGAGAGCAGCAAGATCAAACTTTTCTAGTTTATGTCATCTACCAAGATGTACACCTTAGTAGATTCTCTTCATTTCTAAAGTAGTTTGTTTAGAAAAGAATCATCTTCATTGACGAACACTGTACTCTGTTAAATAAGGTAGATATGTTCTCGTAATGAGTTGCTTTTCTATGAAGTGGGTTGAGTTCCGCAAGATCAACCTTTTCTTGTTTGTGTAATCTAACAAGATGTACAACTTAGTAGATTCACCTCCCTTCTAACGTAGTTTGTTTAGAAAACAAATATGTTCATTGGCGAACAGTATACTATGTGAAGTAAGCTAGTTTTGCTCTTGGAATGAGTTGCTTTGCCACTAAGAAGGTTGAGTACAGCAATTTCAAACTTTCATTATTTGTGTAATCTAAAAAGATGTACACATTAGTAGTTTTGCCTCATTTCTAAAATAGTTTGTTTAGAGAACAAACATGTTCATTTATGAACACTGTACTGTGTGAAGTAAGTTAGTTTTTCTCTTGGAATGAGTTACTTTCCCACGAAGAAGGTTGAGTGCAGGAAGTTCAAACTTTCCTAGTTTGTGTCATCTATCTAGATGTACAATTTAGTAGTTTTGCCTCATTTCCAACGTAGTTTGTTGAAGAAGGTAGAGTGCAGAAAGTTCAAACTTTCCTAGCTTGTGTCACTGTAGCAGACAGCTTCAGGTTCGCTGAGATGTACTTCCAGACCAGGCACAATTATGGAGGAAGGGATATTATTTATTGAAGCTTACAGATCCAGGGGAAGTTCCATGATGGCAAGAGAAGTGGCTTGCTCTCCATAGGGCCAAGCAGAGAGAGAGAAACCAACCAGCCACCACAGCACACAGAGCAAAACTACAGCCAAAAGGTCACACAGCACACTTCAGGAACTCCTGCTAGGCACATTTGCATATCTTTACAATGGAATCTCAAACCATCACCACACCTTAAGACCGGCCCCCAGAGACCTTGCCTCTAGCAAGGTGATTGCAGATGCAAACTATAAAGTAATAAAACATTGAATATATTGGGGGACATATATTCAAACTACCACATTCCACCCCTGGCCCCCAATATATTTAGCTCCTGGCCCCCAATAGATTTATAACTATCACACATTGTAAATTGTATTCAGTCCAATTTCAAAGGTTCTCATAGTCTTGATCAACTTAAGATAGTGAGTCCTGTAAAATCAACAAGTTAAATACTTTCAACATGTAAAGGCACAGAGTAAACATTTTTAACTGGTATAAGGCATAGCAAAGAGAGACTAGAATAATGCAAACTCAACCACCATCAGCAGTCATCAAACTTCTGCAGTTCAAGTTCAATATAACCAGAGACTGCCAGTCTCCAGGTTTTCAAATTCTGCCCCTCCAGCTGGGCAGAGTCACCAGGGAAAACTTTCATCCCATGCCAACACTGTATTCCATGGTAGCCCTTTTGCACAGTTCTGGTATATCCAAAACATCTTCAGGTCTCCATGCAAACCACGGTCCATCTTCCAAAAGGCTCTTCCAGCCTATTACTGAGGGTCTTCATGCCCTGCCTCATGCCGCATCTCAGCAGCGGCTCCTGGAACCGTGTGCAATTCATGACCACTCCATGCATTTTTCATGCTTCCAAAACTAATACCAGGTGTGCAGGACACAGCCATATTCTTAATCCAGGGATGAAATAAACCACAGCCTTGAAAAGCAGGTTCCTTCTCCAGTCAGCTCTTTCCAAGAATTTGCATTTTTAACAGTCTTTCCTCAGGGATCCTCTCTATTGTTTTAATGTAAAGAACCTTCCTTCCACCTTCCTTAAGATTGCTAATGTGTTGACAATAGCAGCTCCATTAACCTAAAATCAGTCTCAGTGCCTCTACTTTTAACTTGCTTCAGGTTTTCCAACTTAAAATCTTAAAATCTCAGTCCGATATCTTTAGCCAAGCACATCAGTCCATTACAAATTTAACCTTGATCAAACTTTCTGGGCCTGGATAGCAGAACGTAGCCATCCCTTATGCCAGTAGCCCAGTTCCAACAAAGTCCTCTGCAGTCTTTCCTTCCCCTTAGAAACCTCATAAGCCAAGCCTCGAAGTTCAGTACTATCTGCACTTAGCATTCTCAAACTCTCATCAGAATAGTCCATAAAACTTGCCTTACCACTCCAGAAGGCATCTTCAGTTGCAAGCACCAAGTCCATGCCCATTCCTCCAAAACAAAGGTTCCAAAAGACGAATATCCACACGGTCAGGTTCATCTCACCCCACACTCCTCAGTACCACTTTACTGTAGCAGACAGCTTCAGGTTCGCTGAGATGAACTTCCAGACCAGGCACAATTATGGAGGAAGGGATATTATTTATTGAAGCTTACAGATCCAGGGGAAGTTCCATAATGGCAAGAGAAGCGGCCTGCTCTCCATAGGGCCAAGCAGAGAGAGAGAAACCAACCAGCCACCACAGCACACAGAGCAAAACTACAGCCAAAAGGTCACACAGCACACTTCAGGAACTCCTGCTAGGCACATTTGCATATCTTTACAATGGAATCTCAAACCATCACCACACCTTAAGTCCGGCCCCCAGTGACCTTGTCTCTAGCAAGGTGATTGCAGATGCAAACTATAAAGTAATAAAACATTGAATATATTGGGGGACATATATTCAAACTACCACAGTCACCTAACAAGATGTACAACTTAGTAGATTCGCATCCTTTCTAAAGTAGTTTGTTTAGAAAACAAACATCTTCATTGCCGCACACTGTACTGTGTTACGTAAGCTTGTTCTGTTCTCCGAATGAGTTGATTTCCTCCAAAGAGGGTTGAGTCCAGAAAGTTCAACTTTCCTAGTTTGTGTAATCTGTGTAGATGTACAACTTAGTAGTTTAAGCCTCATTTCTAACGTAGTGTGTTTAGAAAACAAACATATTCATTGCCAAACACTGTACTGTGTGAAGTAAGCTAGTTCTGCTCTTGGAATGAGTTGCTTTCCTACGAAGAAGTGGAATGCAGCAAGTTCCAACTTTCCTAGTTGGTGTCATCTAACAGGATGGAAAACTTAGCAGATTCTCTTCATTTCTAAAGTAGTTTGTTTAGAAAGGAAACATCTTCATTGCGAACACTGTACTGTGTGAAATAAGCTAGTTCTGTTCTCACAATGAGATGTTTTCCTAAGAAGTGGGTTGAAGGCAGCAAGATCAAACTGTCCTTGTTTGTGTAATCTAACAAGATGTACAACTTAGTAGATTCGCCTCACTTCTAACATAGTTTGTTTAGAAAACAAATATGTTCATTGCTGAACAATGTACTGTGTGAAGTAAGCTAGTTCTGCTCTTGGAAGGAGTTGCTTTCCCACGAAGAAGGTTGAGTGCAGCAAGTTCAAACTTTCCTAGTTTGTGTAACATAACATGATGTACAACTTAGAAGATTCATTTCATTTTAAATGTCGTTTCTATAGAAAAGAAACATATTCATTCCCAAACACTGTACTGTGTGAAATAAGCTAGTTCTGCTCTCGGAATTAGTTGCTTTTCTACGAAGAGTGTTGAGTGCAGCAAGTTCAAACTTTCCTCGTTTGTGTAATCTAAAAAGATGTACAACATAGTAGATTCATTTCATTTCAAATGTAGTTTCCATAGAAAAGAAACATCTTCATTGCCGAACAGTGTACTGTTTGAAGTAAGCTAGTTCTGCTCTTGGAATGAGTTGCTTTCCCACGAAGAAGGTTAGTGCAGCAAGTTCAAACTTTCCTATTTTGTGTCATCTAACAAGATGTACAACTGAGTAGATTCGCGTCATTTCTAAAGTAGTTTGTTTATAAAACAAACATCTTCATTGCCAAACACTGTACTGTGTTAAATAAGCTAGTTCTGTTCTCAGAATGAGTTGTTTTCCTACGAATTGGGTTGAATGCAGCAAGATCAAACTGCCCTTTTTTGTGAAATCTAACAAGATGTACAACTTTTCAGATCTGAGTCCCTTCTAACATACTTTGTTTAGATAACAAATATGTTCATTGCCGAACACCGTACTGCGTGAAGTAAGCTAGTTCTGCTATTGGAATGAGTTGCTTTCCTACGAAGAAGGTTGAGTGGAGGAAGTTAAAACTTTCCTAGTTTGTGTAATCTAACAAGATGTACAACTTAGTACATTAACTTCATTTCTAATGTCGTTTCTATAGAAAGGAAACATCTTCATTCCTGAACACTTTTCTCTGTGTAGGAAACTAGTTAGGCTCGTGGAACGAGTTTCTTTCCCCCAAAGAAGGCTGAGTACAGCAAGTTCAAACTTTCCTAGTTTGTGTAATGTAACAAGATATACAACTTAGTAGCTTCGCCGCATTTCTAACGTAGTTTGTTCAGAAAACAAACATCTTCACTGCCGAACACTGCATTGTGTGAAGTAAGCTAGTTCTGCTATTGGAATGAGTTGCTTTCCCACGAAGAAGGTTGAGTGCAGTAATTTCAAACTTTAATTATTTGTGTAATCTAAAAAGATGTACACCTTAGTAGATTCACCTCATGTCTAACGTAGTTTGTTTAGAAAACAAACCTGTTGATTGCTGAACACTGTACTGTGTGAAGTAAGTTAGATCTTCACTTGGAATGAGTTACTTTACCACAAAGAAGGCTGAGTGCAGCAAGTTCAAACTTTCCTAGTTTGTGTCATCTAACAAGAAGTACAACTTAGTAGATTCGCTTCATTTCTAAAGTAGTTTGTTTAGAAAACATACATCTTCATTGCCGAACACTGTACTGTGTTAATTAAGCTAGATCTGTTCTCAGAATGAGTTGCTTTCCTACGAAGATGGTTGAGTGCAGAAAGCTCTAACTTTCCTTGTTTGTGTAATCTAACAAGATATACAACTTGGTATATTCACCTCATTTCTAACTAAGTTAGTTTAGAAAACAAACATCTTCATTGCCAAATACTGCATTGTGTGAAGTAAGCTAGTTCTGCTCTTGGAATGAGTTGCTTTCCCACGAAGAAGGTTGAGTGCAGCAAGTTCAAACTTTCCTAGGTTGTGTAATCTAACAAGATGTACAACTTACTAGATTCACCTGACTTCTAACATAGTTTGTTTAAAAAACAAACATCTTCATTACTGAACACTGTACTGTGTGAAGTAAGCTAGTTCTGCTCTTTGAATACATTGCTTTCCTACGAAGAAGGTTGAGTGCAGCAAGATCAAACATTCCTTGTTTGTATAATCTAACAAGATGTACAACTTAGTAGATTGGCCTCACTTCTAACGTAGTTTGTTTAGAAAACAAATATGTTCATTGCCAAACACTGTACTGTGTGAAGTAAGCTAGTTCTGCTCTTGGAATGAGTTGCTTTCCTCCGCATAAGACTGAGTGCAGCAAGTTCAAACTTTCCTCGTTTGGTTCATCTAACAAGATGTACAACTTAGTAGATTCGCTTCATTTCTAAAGTAGTTTGTTTGGAAAACAAACATCTTCATTCGAACACTGTACTGTGTTAAATAAGGTAGTTTGGATCTGGGAATGAGTTGCTTTCCGACGATTAGGGTTGAGTGCAGTAAGTTCAAACTTTCCTTGTTTGAGTAATCTAACAAGACATACAGCTTCGTAGATTCACCTCATTTCTAACCTAGTTTGTTTAGAAAACAACATGTTCATTTCTGAACACTGTACTTACTGTGTGAAGTAAGCTAGTTTTGCTCTTGGAATAACTTGCTTTCCCACGAAGAAGGTTGAGTGCAGCAAGTTCAAACTTTCCAAGTTTGTGTCATCTAACAACATGTACAACTTAGCAGATTCTCCTCAAATCTAAAGTAGATTGTTTAGAAAACAAAAGTCTTCATTGCCAAATACTGTATTGTGTGAAGTAAGCTAGTTCTGCTCTTGAATTGAGGTGCTTTCGCAAGAAGAAGGTTGAGTGCTGCAAGATCAAACTTTTCTTCTTTGTGTAATCTAATAAGATGTACAACTTAGCAGATTCGCCTCATTTCTAAAGCAGTTTGTACAGAAAACAAACATCTTCATTGCCGAACACTATACTCTGTGAAATAAGCTAGATCTGTTCTCAGAATGAGTCGCTTTCCTAATAAGAGGGTTGAGTGCAGAAAGTTCTAACTTTCCTTGTTTGTGTAATCTAACAAGATATACAACTTGGGATATTCACCTCATTTCTAACTTAGTTTGTATAGAAAACAAACATCTTCATTGCTGAACACTGCATTGTGTGAAGTAAGCTAGTTCTGCTCTTGGAATGAGTTGCTTTTCCACGAAGAAGGTTGAGTGCAGCAAGTTCAAACTTTCCTAGGTTGTGTAATCTAACAAGATGTACAACTTAGTAGATTAACCTCACTTCTAACATAGTTTGTTTAAAAAACAAACATCTTCATTACCGAACACTGTACTGTATGAAGTAAGCGAGTTGTGCTCTTTGAATAGGTCGCTTTCCTACGAAGAAGGTTGAGTGCAGCAATTTCAAACTTTCATTATTTGTGTAATCTAATAAGATGTACAACTTAGTAGATTGGCCTCACTTCTAACGTAGTTTGTTTAGAAAACAAATATGTTTATTGCCAAACACTGTACTGTGTGAAGTAAGCTAGTTCTGCTCTTGGAATGAGTTGCTTTCCTCCGCATAAGACTGAGTGCAGCAAGTTCAAACTTTCCTCGTTTGGTTCATCTAACAAGATGTACAACTTAGTAGATTCGCTTCATTTCTAAAGTAGTTTGTTTGGAAAACAAACATCTTCATTTCCGAACACTGTACTGTGTTAAATAAGGTAGTTTGGATCTGGGAATGAGTTGCTTTCCGACGATTAGGGTTGAGTGCAGTAAGTTCAAACTTTCCTTGTTTGAGTAATCTAACAAGACATACAGCTTCGTAGATTCACCTCATTTCTAACGTAGTTTGTTTAGAAAACAACATGTTCATTTCTGAACACTGTACTTACTGTGTGAAGTAAGCTAGTTTTGCTCTTGGAATAACTTGCTTTCCCACGAAGAAGGTTGAGTGCAGCAAGTTCAAACTTTCCTAGTTTGTGTCATCTAACAACATGTAAAACTTAGCAGATTCACTTCAAATCTAAAGTAGACTGTTTAGAAAACAAACATGTTCATTGCAGAATACTGTATTGTGTGAGGTAAGCTAGTCCTGCTCTTGAATTCAGTTGCTTTCACACGAAGAAGGTTGAGTGTTGCAAGATCAAACTTTTCTTGTTTGTGTAATCTACAAGATGTACAACTTAGTAGATTCGCCTCACTTTTAACGTAGTTTGTTTAGAAAACAAATATGTTCATTGCCGAACACTGTACTGTGTGAAGTAAGCTAGTTCTGCTGTTGGAATCAGTTGCTTTCCCACGAAGAAGGTTGAGTGCAGGAAGTTCAAACTTTCCTATTTTGTGTATTCTAACAAGATGTACAAATTAGTAGATTCATTTTATTTCTAATGTCGTTTCTATAAAAAGGAAACATCTTCATTCCCAAACACTGTAGTGTGTGAAGTAAGCTAATTATGCTCTTGGAATCAGTTGCCTTCCCACGGCAAAGGTTGCGTGCAGCAAGTTCAACCTTTCCAAGTTTGTGTCATCTTACAAGATGTACAACTTAGTAGATTCGCTTCATTTTTAAAGTAGTTTGTTTAGAAAACAAACATCTTCACTTCCGAACACTTTTCTGTGTTAAATATGCTAGTTCTGTTCTCGGATTGAGTTGCTTTCCTACAAATAGGGTTGAGTGCAGCAAGTTCAAACTTTCCTTGTTTGTGTAATCTAAGAAGATGTACAACTTAATAGATTCACCTCACTTCTAACGTACTTTGTTTAGAAAACAAACATCTTCATTGCCGAACACTGTACTGTGTGATGTAAGCTAGTTCTGCTCTTTGAATAGGTTGCTTTCCTACGAAGAAGCTTGAGTGCAGCAAGTTCAGACATTCCTAGTTTGTGTCATCTAACAAGATATACAACTTACTAGATTTGCTACATTTCTGAAGTAGTTTCTTTAGAAAAGAAACACCTTCATTTCCGAACACAGTACTGTGGTAAATAAGGTAGTTCTGTTCTCGTAATGAGTTGCTTTCCTACAAAGAGGGCTGAGTGCAGAAAGTTCAAACTTTCCTTGTTTGTGTAATCTAACAAAATATACAACTGTGTAGATTCTCCTCATTTCTAAGGTAGTTTGTTTAGAAAACAAACATATTCATTTCTGAACACTGCATTGTGTGAAGTAAGCTAGTTCTGCTCTTGGAATGCGTTGCTTTCCCACGAAGAAGGTTGAGTGCAGCAAGTTCAAACTTTCCTCGTTTTTGTAATCTAACAATATGTACAACTTAGTACATTCACCTCACTTCTAACGTAGTTTGTTTAGAAAACAAACATCTTCATTGCCGAACACTGTGCTGTGTGAAGTAAGATAGTTGTGCTCTTGGAATGAGTTGCTTTCCTATGAAAAACGTTGAGTGCAGCAAGTTCAAACTTTCCTAGTTTGTGTCATCTATCAAGTTGTACAACTTAGTAGATTCGCTTCATTTCTAAAGTAGTTTGTTCAGAAAACAAACATTTTCATTGCCGAACACTGTACTGTGTTAAATAAGCAAGTTCTGTTCTCAGAATGAGTTGCTTTCCCACTAAGACGGTTGAGTACAGCAAGTTCAAACTTTCCTTGTTTTTGTAATCTAACAAGATGTACAACTTAGTAGATTCACATCATTTCTTACATAGTTAGTTTAGAAAACAAACATCTTCATTGCCGAACACTATACTGTGTTAAATAAGCATTTTCTGTTCTCGGAATGAGTTGCTTTCCTATGAAGTGGGTTGAGTGCAGCCAGTTCAAACTTTCATTGGTTGTGTAATGTAAAAAGATGTATAACTTAGTAGATTTCCCTCATTTCTACCCTAGTTTGTTAAAAAGCAAACATGTTCATTTCCAAACACTGTACTTACTGTGTGAAGTAAGCTAGTTCTGCTCTTGGAATGAGTTGCTTTCCCAAGAAGAAGGTTGAGTGCAGCAAGTTCAAACTTTCCTAGTTTGTGCAATCTAACAAGAGGTACAACTTAATATATTCGCTTCATTTCTAAAATAATATGTTTAGAAAACAAACATCTTCAATGATGAACACTGTACAGTGTTAAATATGCTAGCACTGTTTTCGGAATGAGTTGCTTTTCTATGAAGAGGATTTTGTCCAGCAAGTTAAAACTTTCCTCGTTTGTGTAATCTGAGAAGATGTACAACTTATTAGATTCGGGTCATTTCTATCGTAGTTTGTTTAGAAAACAAACGTGTTCATTTCTGAACAGTGTACTTGCTGTGTGAATTAAGGTAGTTCTGGTCTTGGAATGAGTTGCTTTCTCACAGAGAAGGTTGAGTACAGCAAGTTCAAACTTTCCTTGTTTGTGTAATGTAACAAGATGTACACCTTAGTACATTCACCTAAATTCTAAAGTTGTTTGTTTAGGGAAAAAAACAGTTTCAGTGCCGAACACTGTACAAACATGTTCATTACGAACACTGTACTGTGTGAAGTAAGTTAGTTCTGTTCTTTGAATGAGTTGCTTTCCCACAAAGAAGGTTGAGTGCAGCACGTTCAAACTTTCCTTGTTTGTGTATTCTAACAAGATGTACACCTTAGTACATTCACCTAATTTCTAAAGTAGCTTGTTTAGGAAAAAAAAACATTTTCAGTGCTGAACACTGTACAAACATGTTCATTACAAACACTGTACTGTGTGAAGTAAGTTAGTTCTGTTCTTCGAATGAGTTGCTTTCCCACAAAGAAGGTAGAGAGCAGCACATTCAAACTTTCCTAGTTTGTGTCATCTAACAAGATGTACAAATCAGTAGATTGACTTCATTTCTAAAGTAGTTTGTTTAGAAAACAAACATCTTCATTGCCAAACACTGTAAGGTGTTAAATAAGCTAGTTCTGTTCTTGGAATGAGTTGCTTTCCTATGAAGAGGGTGGAGTGCAGCAAGTTCTAACTTTGCTTGTTTGTGTAATCTAACAATATGTACAACTAAGTAGATTCACCTCATTTCTAACGTAGTTTGTTTAATAAACAAACATTTTCATTTCGGGACACTGTACTTACTGTGTGAAGTAAGCTAGTTCTGCTGTTGGAATGAGTTGCTTTCTCACGAAGAAGGTTGAGTGCAGCAAGTTCAAACTTTCCTAGTTCGTCTCATCTAACAAGATGTACAGCTTAGTAGATTCGCTTCATTTCTAAAGTAGTTTGTTTAGGAAACAAACATCTTCATTGCTGCACACTGTACTGTGTTAAATAAGCTAGTTCTCTTCTTGAAACGAGTTGCTTTCCTATGAAGTGGGTTGAGTGCAGCAAGATCAAACTTTCCTTGTTTGTGTAATCTAACAAGATGTACAACTTAGTAGATTTGCCTCACTTCTAACGTAGTTTGTTTAGAAAACAAGTATATTCATTGCCGAACAGTGTACTGTGTGAAGTAAGCTAGTTCTGCTATTGGACTGAGTTGCTATCCCTCGAAGAAGTTGAATACAGCAAGTTCAAACTTTCCTAGTTTGTGTAATCTAACAAGATGTACAACTTAGTAGATTCATTTCATTTCTAATGCCATTTCTATAGAAAAGAAACATCTTCATTCGCGAACACTGTACTGTGTGAAGTAAGCTAGTTCTGCTCTTTGAATGAGTTGCTTTCCCACGAAGAAGGTTGAGTGCAGCAAGTTCAAACTTTCCTTGTTTTTGTAATCTAACAAGATATACAACTTAGTAGATTCACCTCATTTCTAACGTAGTTTGTTTAGAAAACAAACATGTTCATTTCTGAACACTGTACTTACTGTGTGAAGTAAGCTGCTAGTTCTCCTCTTGGAATGACTTGCATTCCAACGAAGAAGGTTGAGTGCAGCAAGTTCAAACTTTCCTCCTTTGTCTCCTCTAACAAGATGTACAGCTTACCAGATTCGCTTCATTTGTAAAGTAGTTTGTTTAGGAAACAAACATCTTCATTGCCGAACACTGCACTGTGTGAAGTAAGCTAGTTATGCTCTTGGAATGAGTTGCTTTCCCACGAAGAAGGTTTTGTGCAGCAAGTTCAAACTTTCCTAGTTTGTGTCATCTAACAGGATATACAACCGAGTAGATTCGCTTCATTTCTAAAGTAGTTTGTTTAGAAAACAAACATCTTCATTGCTGAACACTGTACTGTGTGAAATAAGCTAGTTCTGTTCCCTAATGAGTTGCTTTCCTATGAAGAGGGTTGAGTGCAGCAAGTTCTAATTTCCCTTGTTTGTGGAATCTAACAATATGTATAACTAAGTAGATTCAATTCATTTCTAACGTAGTTTGTTTAGAAAACAAACATGTTCATATCCGAACACTGTACTTACTGTGTCAAGTAAGCTAGTTCTGCTCTCGGAATGAGTTGCTTTCCCATGAAAAAGGTTGAGTGCAGCAAGTTCAAACTTTCCAAGTTTGTGTAGTCTAAGAAGATGTACAACTTAGTAGTTTCACCTCAATTCTGAAGTAGTTTGTTTAGAAAACAAACATCTTCATTACCAAACACTCTACTGTTTGAAATAAGCTAATTCTGTTCTCATAATGAGTTGCTTTCCTACAAAGAGGGTTGAATGCAGAAAGTCCAAACATTTCTAGTTTGTGTAATCTATCAAGATGTACAACTTAGGAGTTTGGCTCCATTTCTAACATAGTTTGTTGAGAAAACAAACATCTTCATTACCGAACACTGTACTGTGTGAAATAAGCTAGTTCTGCTCTCGACATGAGTTGCTTTCCTAAGAAGAGGGTTGAGTGCAGGAAGTTCAAACTTTCCTTGTTTGTGTAATCTAATAAGATGTAAAACTTAGTACATTCACCTCATTTCTAACGTAGTTTGTTTAGAAAACAAACATGTTCATTTCTGAACACTGTACTTACTGTGTAAAGTAAGCTAGTTCTGCTATTGGAAAGAGTTGGTTTCCCACGAAGAAGGTTGAGTGCAGGAAGTTCAATCTTTCCTAGTTTGTGTCATCTAACAAGATGTACAACTCAGTAGATTCGCCTCAATTCTACAGTAGTTTGTTTGGAAAACAAACATCTTCATTACCGAACACTGTACTGTTTGAAATAAGCTAGTTCTGTTCTCAGAATGAGTTGCTTTCCCAAAAAGAGGGTTGAGTGCAGCAAGTTTAAACTTTCCTTCTTTGTGTAATCTAACAAGATATACAACTTAGTAGATTCGCCTCACTTCTAACTTAGTTTGTGTAGAAAACAAATATTTTCATTACTGAACACTGTACTGTATGAAGTAAGCTAGTTTGCAGTTGGAATGAGTTCCTTTCCCCCAAAGAAGGTTGAGTGCAGCAAGTTCAAAGTTTCCTAGTTTGTGTAATCTAACAAGATGTACAATTAGTAGATTCATTTCATTTCTAATGTTGTTTCTATAGAAAAGAAACATTTTCATTCCCTAACACTGTACTTCCTCTGTTCTGCTCTTGGAATGAGTTGCTTTCCCATGAAGAAGGTTGAGTGCAGCAAGTTCAAACTTTCCTTGTTGTGTAATCTAAAAAGATGTACAATTTAGTAGATTTGCTTCATTTCTAAAGCAGTTTGTTTAGAAAACAAGCATGTTCATTGCCAAACACTGTACTGTGTCAAGTAAGCTAGTTATGCTCTGGGAATGAGTTGCTTTGCCATGTAGAACGATGAGTGCAGCAAGTTCAAACTTTCGTAGTTTGTGTAATCCAGCAAGATGTACAACTTGGTAGATTCGCCTCATTTTTTGCGTAGTTTGTTTAGAAAACAAACATGTTCATTGCCGAACACTGTCCTGTGTGAAGTAAGCTAGTTCTACTCTTGGAATGAGTTGCTTTCCAATGAAGAAAGTTGAGTGCAGCAAGTACAAACTTTCCAAGTTTGTGTAATCTAACAAGATGTACAACTTAGTAATTTCACCTCAATTCTAAAGTAGTTTGTTTAGAAAACAAACATCTTCATTACCGAACACTCTACTGTTTGAAATAAGCTAATTCTGCTCTCATAATGAGTTGCTTTCCTACTAAGAGGATTGAATGCAGCAAGGCCAAACATTTCTAGATTGTGTAATCTATCAAAATGTACAACTTAGTAGTTTGGCCTCATTTCTAACGTAGTTTGTTGAGAAAACAAACATCTTCATTACTGAACACTGTACTGTGTGAAATAAGCTAGTTCTGCTCTCGTCATGAGTTGCATTCCCAAGAAGAGGGTTGAGTGCAGCAAGTTCAAACTTCCCTTGTTTGTGTAATCTATTAAGATGTAATACTTAGTACATTCTCCTCATTTGTAACATAGTTTGTTTAGAAAAAAAATGTTCATTTCCAAACACTGTACTTACTGTGTGAAGTAAGCTAGTTCTGCTCTTGGAATGAGTTGGTTTCCCATGAAGAAGGTTGAGTGCAGGAAGTTCAATCTTTCCTAGTGTGTGTCATCTAACAAGATGTACAACTCAGTAGATTTGCCTCATTTCTACAGTAGTTTCTTTGGAAAACAAATATGTTCATTGGGGAACGCTGTTCTGTGTGGAGTAAGCTAGTTCTGCTCTTGGAATGAGTTGGTTTCCTACGAAGAAGGTTGAGTGCAGCAAGTTCACACTTTCCTAGTTTGTGTCATCTTACAAGATGTACAACTTAGTAGATCCACTTTATATCTAAAGTGGTTTGTTTAGAAAACAAACAACTTCATTGCCGAACACTCTACTGTGTTAAATAAGCTAATTCTATTCTCAGAATGAGTTGCTTTCCTATGAAGTGGGTTGAGTGCAGCAAGATCAAACTTTACTACTTTGTGTCCTCTAAAAAGATGTACAACTTAGTAGATTCGCTTCATTTATAAAGTAGGTGGTTTAGAAAAGAAACATCTTCATTCCCGAACACTGTACTGTGTTAAATGAGGTAGTTCTGTTCTCGGAATGAGTTGCTTTCCTACGAAGTGTGTTGAGTGCAGCAAGATCAAAGTTTACTTCTTTGGGTGTAATCTAACAAGATGTACAACTTATTAGATTCGCCGCACTTCTCATGTAGTTTGTTTAGAAAACAAATATGTTCCTTGCCGAACACTGTACTTTGTAAAGTAAGCTAGTTCTGCTATTGGAATTAGTTGCTTTCCCACAAATAAGGTTGAGTGCAGCAAGTCCAAACTTTCCTAGTTTTTGTAATGTAACAAGATGTACAACTTAGTACATTCATTTCATTTCTAATGTCGTTTCTATAGAAAAAAAAATCTTCAGGCCGGTCGTGGTAGCGCACACCTTTAATCCCAGCACTTGGGAGGCAGAGGTAGGAGGATCGCTGAGAGTTTGAGGCCACCCTGAGACTACGTAGTTAATTCCAGGTCAGCCTAGACCAGAGTAAGACCCTACCTTGCAAAACAAAAAAAAAAACAAAACAAAACAAAAAAAACAACAAAAAACATCTTCATTCCCTAAGGCTGTACTGCGTGAAGTAAGCTAGTTCTACTCTTGCAATGATTTACCTTCACAAGAAGAAGATTGAGTGCAGCAAGTTCAAACTATCCTAATTTGTGTAATCATACAAGATGTACAACTTAGTAGTTTCGCCTCAATTCTAAAGTAGTTTGTTTAGAAAACAAACATCTTCATTACCGAACACTGTACTGTGTGAAATAAGCTAGTTCTGCTCTCGGAATGAGTTGGTTTCCTACGAAGAGGGTTGAGTGCAGCAAGTTCAAAATTTCCTTGTTTGTGTAATCTATCTAGATGTACAACTTATTAGTTTCACCTCATTTCTAACGTAGTTTTTTAGAAAACAAACATGTTCAATGACAAACACTGTACTGTGTGAAGTAACTTAGTTCTGCTCCTGGAGAGAGTTCCTATCCCAAGAAGAAGGTTGAGTGTAGCAAGTTCAAACTTTCCTAGTCTGTGTCATCTAACAAGATGTACAACTTAGTAGATTTGCCTCATTTCTAACGTAGTTTGTTTAAAAAAGAAATATGTTCATTGCCGAACACTGTACTGTGTGAAGTAAGCTAGTTCTGCAATTGGAATGAGTTGCTTTCCCACGAAGAAGGTTGAGTGCAGCAAGTTCAAACTTTCCTAGTTTGTGTAATCAAACAAGATATACAACTTAGTAGATTCATTTCATTTCTAAGGTTGTTTCTCTAGAAAAGAACCATCTTCATTCCCGAATACTGTACTGTGTGAAGTAAGCTAGTTCTGCTCTTGGAATGAGTTACTTTCCCACGAAGAACGATGAGTGCATCAAGTTCAAACTTTCGTAGTTTGTGTAATCTAACAAGATGTACAACTTAGCAGATTTGCCTCAGTTTTAACATAGTTTGTTTAGAAAACAAACATGTTCATTGCTGAATACTGTCCTGTGTAAAGTAAGCCAGCTCTACTCTTGGAATGAGTTGCTTTCCCACGAAGAAGGTTGAGTGGAGAAAGTTCAAACTTTCCAAGTTTCTGTAATCTAACAAGATATACAAATTAGTAGTTTCACCTCAATTCTAAAGTAGTTTCTTTAGAAAACAAACATCTTCATTACCGAACACTCTACTGTTTGAGATAAGCTAATTCTGCTCTCATAATAACTTGCTTTCCTACAAAGAGGGTTGAATGCAGCAAGTCCAAACATTTCTAGTTTGTGAAATCTATCAAGATATACAACTTAGTAGTTTGGCCTCATTTCTAACGTAGTTTGTTTAGAAAAGAAACATCTTCATTACCGAACACTGTACTGTGTGAAATAAGCTAGTTCTGTTCTCAGCATGAGTTGCTTTCCTGAGAAGAGGGTTGAGTGCAGCAAGTTCAAACTTTCCCTGTTTGTGTAATGTAACAAGATATACAACTTAGTAGATTCGCCTCACTTCTAACTTAGTTTGTTAAGAAAACAAACATGTTCATTGGGGAACACTGTACTGTGTGAATTAAGCTAGTTCTGCTCTTGGAATGAGTTGCTTTCCTATGAAGCGGGTTGAATGAAGTAACATCAAACTTTCCTTGTTTGTCTAATCTAACAAGATGCACAACTTAGTAGATTCGACTCACTTCTAATGAAGTTTGTTTAGAAAACAAACATGCTCATTGCCAAACACTGTACTGTGCAAAGTAAGCTAGTTCTGGTATTGGAATGAGTTGCTTTCCCACGAAGAAGGTTGAGGGCAGCAATTTCAGACTTTCCTAGTTTAAGTAATCTAACAAGTTGTACACCTTAGTAGATTCACCTCAATTCTAAAGTAGTTTGGTTAGAAAACAAACATGTTCATTTCTGAACACTATACAGTGTGAAGTAATCTAGTTCTGCATTTGGAATGAGGTGCTTTCCTACTAAGAAGGTAGAGTACAGCAAGTTCAAACTTTCCTAGTTTGTGTCTTCTAACAAGAAATACAACTTAGTAGATTTGCTTCATTTCTAAAGTAGTTTGTTTAGAAAACAAACATCTTCATTGCCGAACATTGTACTGTGTGAAGTAAGGTAGTTCTGCTCTTGGAATGAGTTGCTTTCCAACGAAGTGGGTTGAGTGCACCAAGATCAAACTTTCCTTGTTTGTGTAAACAAACAAGACGTACAACTTAGTAGATTCGCCTCAATTCTAACGTAGTTTGTTTAGAAAATAAACATGTTCATTGCCGAATACTGTACTGTGTGAAGTAAGCTAGTTCTGCTCTTGGAATGAGTTGCTTTCCCACGAAGAAGGTTGAGTGCAGCAAGTTCAAACTTTCCTTGTTTGTGTAATCTAACAAGATCTACAACTTAGTAGATTCAACTTATTTCTAACGTACTTTGCTTAGAATACAAACATGTTCATTTCAGAACACTGTACTTACTCTGTGAAGTAAGCTAGTTCTGCTCTTGGAACGAGTTGATTTCCCACCAAGAAGGTTGAGTGCAGCAAGTTCAAACTTTCATTTTTTGTGTAATCTAAGAAGATGTACAACTTAGTAGTTTCACCTCAATTCTAAAGTAGTTTGTTTAGAAAACAAACATCTTCATTATCGAACACTCTACTGTTTGAAATAAGCTAATTCTACTCTCATAATGAGTTGCTTTCCTCCAAAGAGGGTTGAATAAAGCAAGTCCAAACATTTCTAGTTTGTGTAATCATTCAAGATGTACAACTCAGTAGTTTGGCCTAATTTCTAACGCTGTTAGTTTAGAAAACAAACATCTTCATTACCAAACACTGTACTGTGTGAAATGAGCTAGTTCTGCTCTAGGCATGAGTTGCTTTCCTAAGAAGAGGGGTGAGTTCAGAAAGTTCAAACTTTCCTTGTTTGTGTAATGTTACAAGATGTACAACTTAGTAGATTGACCTCACTTCTAACTTAGTTTGTATAGAAAACAAACATGTTCATTGGGGAACACTGGACTGTGTGAACTAAGCTAGTTCTGCTCTTGGAATGAGTTGCTTTACTACGAAGTGGGTTGAGTGCAGCAAGATCAAACTTTCCTTGTTTGTGTAATCTAACAAGTTGTACAACTTAGTAGATTTGCCTCACTTCTGAGGTAGTTTGTTAAGAAAACAAATATGTTCATTGCCAAACACTGTACTGTGTGAAGTAAGCTAGTTCTGATATTGGAATGTGTTGCTTTCCCATGAAGAAGGTTGAGTGCAGCAAGTTCAAACTTTCCTAGTTTGTGTAATCTAACAAATGTACAACTTAGTATTTTAGACTCAATTGTAATGTTGTTTGTGTAGAAAACAAATATGTTCATTCTCGAACACTGTACTGTGTGAAGTAAGCAAGTTCTGCTCTTGGAATGAGTTGCTTTCGCACGAATAAGGTTGAGTGCAGCAAGCTCAAACTTTCTTAGTTTGTGTCATCTAACACGATGTCCAACTTAGTAGATTCGCTTCATTTCTAAAGTAGTTTGTTTAGATAGCAAACATCTTCATTGCCGAACACTGTACTGTGTTAAATAAGCTAGTTCTTTTCTCGGAATGAGTTCCTTTCCTACGAAGAGAGCTGAATGCAGCAAGTTCAAACTTTCCTTGTTTGTTTAATCTAACAAGATGTTCAACTTAGTAGTTTCACCTCATTTCTAACGTAGTTTGTTTAGAAACCAAACATGTTCATTGGGGAACAATGTCCTGTGTGAAGTAAGCTAGTTCTGCTCTTCGAATGAGTTGCTTTCCTATGAAGAAGGTTGAGTGCAGCAAGTTCAAACTTTCCTAGTTTGTGTAATCTCACAAGATGTACAACTTAGTAGATTCATTTCATTTCTAATGTCGTGTCTATAGAAAAAAACATCTTAATTCCCAAAGCCTGTACTGTGTGAAGTAAGCTATTTCTGCTCTTGGAATGATTTGCTTTCCCACGAAGAAGGTTGAGTGCAGCAAGTTCAAACTTTCCTAGTTTGTGTAATCTAACCTGATGTACAAAGTAGTGTTTTTGCCTCAATTCTAAAGTTGTTTGTTTAGAAAACAAACATCTTCCTTACCAACACTGTACTGTGTGAAATAAGCTAGTTCTGCTCTCAGAATGAGTTGCTTTCCTACGAAGAGGGTTGAGTGCAGCAAGTTCAAATTTTCCTAATTTGTGTAATCTAACAAGATGTACAACTTAGTATTTTCGCCTCAATTCTGTTGTTGTTTGTGTAGAAAACAAACATGTTCATTTCCGATCACTGTACTGTGTGAAATAAGCTAGTTCTGCTCTTGGAATGAGTTGCTTTCCCACCAATAAGGTTGAGTGCAGCAAGCTCAAAATTTACTAGTTTGTGTCATCTAACAAGATATACAACTTAGTAGATTCGCTTCATTTCTAAAGTAGTTTGTTTAGAAAACAAACATCTTCATTGCCGTACTCTGTACTGTGCGAAATAATCTAGTTGTGTTCTCGGAATGGGTTGCTTTCCTATGAAGAGGGTTGAGTGCAGCAAGTTCAAACTTTCTTTGTTTTTGTAATCTCACAAGATATACAAATTAGTACATTTGCTCATGTCTAACGTACTTTGGTTAGAAAACAAACATCTTCATTTCAGAACACTGTACTTACTGTGTGAAGTAAGCTATTTCTGCTCTCAGATCGAGTTGCTTTCCTACGAAGAAGGTTGAGTGCCGCAAGTTCAAACTTTCCTTGTTTGTGTAATATAAAAAGATGTACACCTTAGTAGATTCGCCTCATTTCTAACGTAGTTTGTTTAGAAAACTAACATGTTCATTGCCGAACACTGTACTGTGTGCAGTAAGTTAGTTCTTCGCTTGGAATGAGTTGCTTTCCCACTAAGAAGGTTCAGTTCAGAAAGTTCAAACTTTCCTAGTTTGTGTCATCTAACAAGATGTACAACTTAGAAGATTTGCTTCATTTCTAAAGTAGTTTGTTTAGAAAACAAAAATCTGCATTGCTGAACCCTGTACTGTGTTAAATAACTAGTTCTGTTCTCGGAATGAGTTGCTTTCCTATGAAGTGGGTTGAGTGCAGCATGTTCAAACTTTCCTTGTTTGAGTAATCTAACAAGATGTACAACTTACTAGATTCGCCTCATTTCTAATGTAGTTTATTTAGAAAATGAAGATGTTCATTGCCTAACACTGTACTGTGTGAAGTAAGCTAGTTCTGCTCTTGGAATGAGTTGCTTTCCCACGAAGAAGGTTCACTGCAGCAAATTCACACTTTCCTAGTTTGTGTCATCTAACAAGGTGTACAACTTAGTAGATTCGCTTCATTTCTAAAGTAGTTTGTTTAGAAAACAAACATCTTCATTGCCCTACACTGTACTGTGTTAAATAAGCTAGTTCTCTTCTTGGAATGAGTTCCCTTCTTATGGTGAAGTTGCAGTGCAGCAAGTTCAAACTTTCATTGTTTGTGTAATCTAACAAGATGTAAAACTTAGTACATTTACCTCATTTCTAAAGTCGTTTGTTTAGAAAACAAACATGTTCATTTCCGAACACTGTACTTACTGTGTGAAGTAAGCTACTTTTACTCTTTGAATGAGTTGCTTTCCCACGAATAAGGTTGAGTACTGGAAGTTCAATCTTTCCTACATTGTGTCATCTAACAAGATGTACAACTCAGTAGATTCGCCTCAATTCTTCAGTAGTTTGTTTGGAAAACAAACATGTTCATTGGGGAACACTGTACTGTGTGGAGTAAGCTAGTTCTGCTCTTGGAATGAGTTGCTTTCCTACGAAGAAGCTTGAGTGCAGCAAGTTCACACTTTCCTAGTTTGTGTCATCTAACAAGATGTACAACTTAGTAGATTCATTTTATTTCTAAATTAGTTTGTTTAGAAAACAAACATCTTCATTGCCAAACACTGTACTGTGTTTAATAAGGTAGTTCTGTTCTCAGAATGAGTTGCTTTCCTACGGAATTGGTTGAGTGCAGCAAGATCAAAGTTTCCTTGTGTGTGTAATCTAACAAGATATACAACTTATTAGATTTGCCTCACTTCTAATGTAGTTTGTTTAGAAAACAAACATTTTCACTGCCCAACACTGTACTTTTTAAAGTAAGCTAGTTCTGCTATTGGAATGAGTCGCTTTCCCACGAATAAGGTTCAGTGCAGCAAGTTCAAACTTTCCTAGTTTGTATAATCTAACATGATGTACAACTTAGTACATTCATTTCATTTCTAATGTCGTTTCTATAGAAAAGAAACATATTCATTTCCGAACACTGTACTGTGTGAAGTAAGCTCGGTCTACTCTTGGAATGAGTTACCTTCCCACAAAGAAGGTTGAGTGCAGCAAGTTCAAACTTTCCTAGTTTGTGTAATCTAAGAAGATGTACAACTTAGTAGTTTCGCCTCAATGCTAAAGTAGTTTGTTTAGAAAACAAACATCTTCATTACCGAACACTGTACTGTGTGAAAGAAGCTAGTTCTGCACTCAGAATGAGTTGCTTTCCTAAGAAGATGGGTGAGTGCAGCAAGTTCAAACATTCCTTGTTTGTGTAATGTAACAAGATGTACAACTTAGTAGATTCACCTCACTTCTAAATTTTTTTGTTTAGAAAACAAATATGTTCATTGTGGAACACTGTACTGTGTGAACTAAGCTAGTTCTGCTCTTGGAATGAGTTGCTTTCCTACCAAGTGGGTTGAGTGCAGCAAGATCAAACTTTCCTTGTTTGTGTAATCTAACAAGTTTTACAACTTAGTAGATTCGCCTCATTTCTAACGTAGTTTGTTAAGAAAACAAATATGTTCATTGCCAAACACTGTACTGTGTGAAGTAAGCTAGTTCTGATATTGGAATGTATTGCTTTCCAACGAAGAAGGTTGAGTGCAGCAAGTTCAAACTTTCCTAGTTTGTGTAATCTAACAAGATATAGAATTTAGTAGATTCGTTCTCTTTGTAAAGCAGTTTGTTTAGAAAACAAACATCTTCATTGCTGAACACTGAACTATGTGAAATAAGCTAGTTCTGCTCTTGAAATGGGTTGGTTTCCTATGAAAATAGTTGAGTGCAGTACGTTGAAACTTTCTTCCTTTGTGTAATCTAACAAGATGTGCAACTTAGTAGATTAGTTTCATTTCAAAAGTAATTTGTTTAGAAAACAAACATCTTCATTGCCGAACACTGTACTATAGGAAATAAGCTAGGTCTGTTCTTGGAATGAGTTGCTTTCTTATGAAGATAGTTGAGTGAAGCAATATGAAACTTTCTTAGTTAGTGTAGTCTAACAAGAAGTACAACTTAGTAGATTCATTTCATTTCCAAAGCAGTTTCCTTAGAAAACAGACATCTTCAGTGCCGAACACTGTACTGTATGAAATAAGCTGGTTCTTTTCTCAGAATGAGTTGTTTTCCTACGAAGATTCTTGAGTGTAGTAAGTTGAAATATTCCTGTTTTGTGTAATCTAACAAGATTTATAACTTAGTAGATTCCTTTCATTTCTAAAGTATTTTGTTTAGAAACCTAACATCTTCATTGTCGAACACGGTATTGTGTGAAATAAACTAGTTCTGTTCTCGGATTAGGTTGCTTTCCTATGAAGTCCGTTGAGTGCAAGTTCAAACTTTCCTGATTTGTGTAATGTAACAAGATGTACAACGTAGTAGATTCGTTTCATTTCTAAAGTAGTTTGTTTAGAAAACAAACATCTTCATTGCCAAACATGGTACTGTGTGAAACAAGCTAGTTCTGTTCTCAAAATTAGTTGCTTTCCTACAAATGGGGTTGGATGCAGCAGGGTCAAACTTTTCTCATTTGTGTAATCTGATGTACAAATTACTAAATTCGTTTCATATCTAACGTAGTTTCTTTAGAAAGAAACATCTTCAGTACCGAACACTGTACTGTGTGAAATAAACTAGTTCTGCTCTCAGAATGAGTTGTGTTCCTAGGAAGACGGTTGAGTGCAGCAATTTGAAACTTCCCGGGTTTATGTAATCTAACAAGATGTACAACTTAGTAGATTCATTTTACCAGATTATTACACACAGCACAGTGTTCGATAATGAAGATGTTTGTTTTATAAACAAACAACTTTAGAAATGAAATGAATCTATTAAGTTGTACATCTTGTTAGATTACACAACAAAGGAAAGTATCAATTTACTATACTCAACCGTCTGCATAGGAAAGCAACTCATTCCGAGAACAGAACTAGATTATTTCACACAGTACAGTGTTTGGCAATGAAGATGTTTGTTTTCTTAGCAAAGTACTTTAGAAATGAAACTACTCTACTAAGTTGTACATCTTGTTATATTACAGAAACGTGGAAAATTTGAACTTCCTGCACTCAACCCAGTGAGAAGGAAAGCAACTCATTCCGAGAACAGAAAATGGTTATTTCACACAGCAGAGTGTTCGGAAATGAAGATGTTTGTTTTCTACAAAATCTACTTTGGAAATGATACGAATCTACTAAATTGCACATCTTTTTAGATTACACAAACCAAGAAAATTTCACCTTGCTGCACTCAATCATCTTCCTAAGAAAGCAACTCATTCCGAGAACAGAAGTAGCTTATTTCACACAGTACAGTGTTTGGAAATGAAGATGTTTTTTTCTAAACAAACAACTTCAGAAATGAAACGAATCTATTAAGTTGTACATCTTGTTAGATTACACAACAAAGGAAAGCATCAACTTACTATACTCAACTGTCTGTGTAGGAAAGCAACTCATTCCGAGAACAGAACTAGATTATTTCACACAGTACAGTGTTTGGCAATGAAGATCTTTGTTTTCTTAGGAAACCACTTTAGAAATGAAACGAATCTACTAAGTTGTAAAACTTGTTATATTACAGAAACGTGGAAAAATTGAACTTGCTGCACTCAACCCAATAAGAAGGAAAGCAACTCATCCCGAGAACAGAAAAGGGTTATTTCGCACAGCAGAGTGTTTGGCAATGAAGATGTTTGTTTTCTACAAAATCAACTTTGGAAATGAAACAAATCTACTAAGTTGTACATCTTGTTACATTACACAAACCCGGAAAGTTTCAACTAGCTGCACTCAATCATCTTCCTAAGAAAGCAACTCATTACGAGACCAGAACTATCTTATTTCACACAGTACAGTGTTCAGCAATGAGGATGTTTGTTTTCCAAACAAACTACTTTAGAAATGAAACGAATCTACTAAATCGTATATGTTGTTAGATTACACAAACCAGGAAAGTTTCAACTTGTTGAACTCAACCGTCTTCGTAGGAAAGCAACTCATTCCAAGAACAGAACTAGCTTATTTCACACAGTACAGTGTTCAGCAATGAAGATATTTGTTTTCTAAGCAAACTATTTTACAAATGAAACGATTCTACTAAGTTGCACATCTTGTTAAATTACACAAACAAGGAAAGTTTCAACTTGCTGCACTCAACCATCTTCGTACGAAAGCAACTGATTCCGAGACCACAACTAGCTTACTTCACACAGTACTGTGTTCGGCAATGAAGATGTTTGTTTTCTAAACAAACTACGTTAGAAATGAAATGAATCTACTATGTCGTACATCTTGTTGGATTACACAAACCAGGAAAGTTTTATCTTCTGCACTCAACCATTTTCCTAAGAAAGCAACTCATTCCCAGAACAGAACTAGCTTATTTAACACAGTGCAGTGTTCATAAATGAAGATGTTTGTTTTCTAAATAAACTACTTTAGAAATGAAACGAATGTACCACGTTGTACATCCTGATATATTACACAAACCAGGAAAGTTTCTACTTGCTACACTCAACCGTCTTCGTAGGAAAGCAACTCATTTCGAGAACAGAACTAGCTTATTTTACACAGTACAGTGTTTGGCAATGACGATGTTTGGTTTTTAAGCAAACTATTTTAGAAATAAATTGAATCTACTAAGTTGCACATCTTGTTAGATTACACCAACACGGAATGTTTGAACTCGCTGCACTCAACCATCTTCATAGAAAGCAACTCATTCTGAGAACAGAACTAGCTTATTTCACACAGCATAGTGTTCGGCAATGAAGATGTTTGTTTTCTAAACAAACTACTTTAGAAATGAAACTAATCTGCCAAGTTGTAAATGTTGTTAGATTACACAAACCAGGAAAGTTTCAATTTGCTGCACTCAACCATCTTGGTAGGAAAGCAAGTCATTCAGAGGACAGAAATAGCTTATTTCAAAAAGCACACTGTTCGGCAATGAAGATGTTTGTTTTCTAAACAAACTACTTTAGAAATGAAACGAATCTAATAAGTTGTACATCTTGTCAGATTACACAAACCAGGAATGTTTCAACTTACTGCATTCAACCATCTTTGTAGGAAAGCTACTTATTCCGAGAAGAGAACTAGCTTATTTCACACACTACAGTTTTCGGCAATGAAGATCTTTGTTTTCAAAGCAAACTATTTTAGAAATGAAATGATTCTACTAAGTTGCACATCTGGTTAAATTACACAAACAAGGAAAGTTTCAACTTGCTGCACTCACCCATCTTAGTAGGAAAGCAACTAATTTTGATACCACAACTAGCTTGTTTCACACAGTACAGTGTTCAGCAATGAAGATGTTCATTTTCTAAACAAACTACTTTTGAAATGAAATGAATCTACTAACTTGTAAATCTTGTTAGATTACACAAACGAGGAAAGTTTCATCTTGATGCACTCAACCATCTTCCTAAGAAAGCAACTCATTCTGAGAACAGAACTAGCTTATTTCACACAATACAGTGTTCAGGAATGAAGATGTTTGTTTTCTAAACAAACTACTTTAGAAATGAAACGAATCTACTAAGTTGTATATCTTGTGAGATTACACAAACCAGGAAAGTTTCATCTTCCTGCACTCAACCATTTTCCTAAGAAAGCAACTCATTCCGAGAACAGATCTAGCTTATTTCACACAATACAGTGTTTGGGAATGAAGATGTTTGTTTTCTAAACAAACTACTTTAGAAATGAAACGAATCTACTAAGTAGTATATCTTGTGAGTATACACAAACCAGGAAAGTTTCATCTTCCTGCACTCAACCATTTTCCTAAGAAAGCAACTCATTCCGAGAACAGATCTAGCTTATTTCACACAATACAGTGTTTGGGAATGAAGATGTTTGTTTTCTAAACAAACTACTTTAGAAATGAAACAAATCTACTAAGTAGTATATCTTGTGAGATTACACAAACCAGGAAAGTTTCATCTTCCTGCACTCAACCATTTTCCTAAGAAAGCAACTCATTCAGAGAACAGATCTAGCTTATTTCACACAATACAGTGTTTGGGAATGAAGACGTTTGTTTTCTAAACAAACTTCTTATAAATGAAATGAATCTAAAAAGTTGTACATCTTTTCAGATTACACAAACGCGGAAAGTTTGAACTTGCTGCACTCAACCATCTTCTTGGGAAAGCAACTCATTCCGAGAACAGAACTAGCTTATTTCACACAGTATAGTGTTCTACAATGAAGATGTTTGTTTTCTAAACAAACTAGTTTAGAAATGAAACGAATCTAATAAGTTGTACATCTTGTTAGATTACACAAACCAGGAAAGTTTCAACTTACTGCACTCAACCATCTTCATATGAAAGCTACTTATTCCAAGACCAGAACTACCTTATTTCACACAGTAATGTTTGGCAATGAAGATGTTTGTTTTCTAAACAAACTACTTTAGGAATGAAATGAATATAATGAATTGTACATCTTGTTGGATTACACAAACCAGGAAAGTTTCATCTTGCTGCACTCAACCATCTTCCTAAGAAAGCGACTCATTCTGAGAACAGAACTAGCTAATTTTACACAGTACAGAGTTCAGAAATGAAGATGTTTGTTTTCTGAACAAACTACTTTAGAAATGAAAAGAATCTACAAAGTTGTACATCTTGTTAGATTACACCAACAAGGAATGTTTCAACTTGCTGCACTCAATCGTCTTCGTAGGAAAGCAACTCATTTCGAGAATAGAACTAGATTTTTTCACACAGTACACTGTTCGGTAATGAAGATGTTTGTTTTCTAAGCAAACTACCTTAGAAATGAAATGAATTTACTAAGTTGTACATCTTGTTAGATTACACAAACGCCGAATATTTGAACTTGCTGCACTCAACCCACTTCGAAGGAAAGCAACTCATCCCCAGAACAGAACTAGGTTATTTCACACAGCACAGTGTTGGTCAATGAAGATGTTTGATTTCTAAAATAACTGCTTTGAAAATTATAGGAATCTACTAAATTGTACATCTTTTAAGATTAAACAAACTAATAAAGTTTAATGTTGCTGCACTCAACCATCTTCCTAACAAAGCAATTCATTCCGAGAACAGAACTAGCTTATTTCACACAGTATAGTGTTCGGCAATGAATATCTTTGTTTTCTAAGCAAACTATTTTACAAATGAAATGAATCTACTCTGTTGCACACCATGTTCAATTACACAAACCAGGAAAGTTTCAACTTGCTGCACTCAACCATCTTCATAGTTAAGCATCTGATTCCGAGACCACAACTAGCTTATTTCACACAGTACAGTGTTTGGCAATGAATATGTTTGGTTTCTAAGCAAACTATTTTACAAATGAAATGAATCTACTATGTTGCACACCATGTTAAATTACACAAACCAGGAAAGTTTCATCTTGCTGCACTCAACCATCTTCCTCAGAAAGCAACTCATTCCGAGAAGAGAACTAGCTTATTTCACACAGTACAGTGTTCAGCAATGAATATGTTTGTTTCCTAAGCAAACTATTTTACAAATGAAATGAAGCTACTATGTTGCACACCATGTTAAATTACACAAACCCGGAAAGTTTCACCTTGCTGCACTCAACCATCATCGTAGTTAAGCATCTCATTCCGAGACCACAACTAGCTTATTTCACACAGTACAGTGTTTGGCAATGATTATGTTTGTTTTCTAAGCAAACTATTTTACAAATGAAATGAATCTACTATGTTGCACACCATGTTAAATTACACAAACCAGGAAAGTTTCATGTTGCTGCACTTAACCATCTTCCTAAGAAAGCAACTCATTCCAAGAACAGAAATAGCTAATTTCATACAGTAAAGTGTTAGGCAATGAAGATATTTGTTTTCTAAACGAACTACTATATAAATGGAACCAATCTACTAAGTTGTACATCTTGTTAGATTTCACAAACCAGGAAAGTTTCAACTTGCTCCACTCAACCATCTTCCTAAGAAAGCAAGTCATCCCGAGTACAGAATTAGCTTATTTCACACAGTACAGTGTTTGGCAATGAAGATGTTTGTTTTCTGAACAAACTACTTTAGAAATGAAATGAATCTACTAAGTTGTATATCTTGTTAGATTACACAAACCAGGAAAGTTTGAACTTGCTGCACTCAACCATCTTCGTAGGAAAGCAACTCATTCCGAGCACAGAACTAGCTAATTTCACAAAGTGCAGGGTTTGGCAATGAAGATGTTTGATTTCTAAGCAAACTACTTTAGAAATGAAACGAATTTACTAAGTTGTACATCTTGTTAGCTTACATAAACCTGGAAAGTTTGAACTTGCTGCACTCAACCTAATTCTTAGGAGAGCAACTCATTCTGAGAACAGAACTAGCTTATTTCAGACAGTTCAGTGTTCAGATATTAAGATGTTTGTTTTCTAAACAAACTACTTTAGAAATGAAACGAATGTACCAAGTTGTACATCTTGAAAGATTACACAAACCAGGAAAGTTTCAACTTCCTGCACTCAACTGTCTTCGTAGGAAAGCAACTCATTCCAAGAACAGAACTAGCTAATATCACACAGTACAGTGTTCGGCAATAAAAATGTTCATTTTCTAAACAAACTAATTTACAAATTGGAACGATTCTGCTAAGTTGTACATCCTTTTAGATTACACAAAACGGGAAAGTTTCGTCTTGCTGCACTCAACTATTTTCCTAAGAAAGCAACTTATTCTGAGACTAGAACTAGCTTATTTCACAGAATACAGTGTTCAGGAATGAATATGTTTGTTTTCTAAACAAACTACTTTAGAAATGAAACGAATCTACAAAGTCGTACATCTTGTGAGATTACACAAACCAGGAAAGTTTCATCTTCCTGCACTCAACCATTTTCCTAAGAAAGCAACTCATTCCGAGAACAGGTCTAGCTTATTTCACACAATACAGAGTTTGGGAATGAAGATGTTTGTTTTCTAAGCAAACTACTTTAGAAATGAAACGAATCTAGTAAGTTTTATATCTTGTTAGATTACACAAACCAGGAAAGTTTCAACTTGCTGTACTAAAGCATCTTCATAGGAAAGCAACTCATTCCGAGCATAGAACTAGCTAATTTCACAAAGTACAGTGTTTGGCAATGAAGATGTTTGATTTCTAAACCAACTACTTAAAAATGAAACGAATCTACTAAGTTGTCCATCTTGTTAGATTACATAAATGTGGAAGTTTTGAACTTGCTCCACTCAACCTAATTCGTAGGAATCAACTCATTCTGAGAACAGAACTAGCTTATTTCAAACCGCTCAGTGTTCGGAAATGAAGTTGTTTGTTTTCTAAACAAACTACTTTAGAAATGAAACGAATGTACCATGTTGTACATCTTGATAGATTACACAAACCAGTAAAGTTTCAACTTGCTGCACTCAACCGTCTTAGTAGGAAAGCAACTCATTCCAAGAACAGAACTAGCTTATTTCACACAACACAGTGTTCTGGAATGAAGATGTTTGTTTTCTAAATGAACTACTTTAGAAATGAAAAAATTCTAATAAGTTGTACATCTTTTCAGATTACACAAACCAGGAAAGTTTGACCTTGCTACACTCAACCATCTTCGTAAGAAACAACTCAATCTGAAACAGAACTAGCTAATTTCACACTGTACAGTGTTCGGCAATGAAGATGTTTGTTTTCTAAACAAACTACTTTACAAATGGAACGAATTGACTAAGTTGTACACCTTTTCAGATTAAACAAACTGGGAAAGTTTCATCTTGATGCACTCAACCATCTTCCTAGGAAAGCAAGTCATTCTGAGTACAGAACTAGCTTATTACACACCGTACAATGTTCGGCAACGAACATGTTTGTTTTCTAAACAAAGTACTTTAGAAATGAAAAGAATCTACCAAGTTGAACATCTTGATAGATTACACAAACCAAGAAAGTTTGAACTTGCTGCACTCAAACATCTTCGTAGGAAAGCAACTCATTTCAAGAACAGAACTAGCTTATTTCACACGGTACACTGTTCAACAATGAAGATGTTTGTTTTCTAAACAAACTACTTTAGAAATGAAATGAATCTACAAAGTTGTACATCTTGTAAGATTACACAAACGTGGAAAGTTTGAACTTGCTGCACTCAAACATCTTGGTAGGAAAGCAACTAATTCTGAGAACTTTTCTATTGACAGCACAGTGTTTGTTTCACACAATACCGTGTTCGGGAATGAAGATGTTTGTTTCCTAAACAAACTGTTTTCGAAGTGAAATGAATATACTAAGTTGTACAACTTTTAGATTACAAAAACCAGGAAAGTTTGAACTTTCTGACTCAACCATCTTCATAGGAACACAACTCATTCTGAGAACAGAACTAGCTTATTTCAAACAGTATAGAGTTCGGCAATGAAGATGTTTGTTTTCTAAACGAACTGCTTTAGAAATGAAATGAACCTACTAAGTTGTACATCTTGTTAGATTACACAAACCAGGAAAGTTTCAACTTACTGCAGTCAACCATCTTCATAGGAAAGAAACTCATTCTGAGGTCAGAACTAGCTTACTTCACAAAGCACAGTGTTTGGCAATGAAGATGTTTGAGTTTTTAAAAAAAAAACTTCTTTTGAAATGATACAAATCTACTAAATTGTACATCTTTTTAGATTACACAAACTAAGAAACTTTCATCTTGATGCACTCAACCATCTTCCTAAGAAAGCAACTCATTCCGAGAACAGAACGAGCTTATTTCACACAGTACAGTGTTCGGCGATGAAGATGTTTGTTTTCTAAACAAAGTAAATTAGAAATTAAAAGAATCTACTAAGTTGTATACCTTGTAAGAATACAAAAACCAGGAAAGTTTGACCTTGCAGCACTCAACCATCTTCGTAGGAAAGCAACGCATTCCAAGAACAGAACTAGCTAATTTCTCAAAGTACAGTGTTCAGCAATGCAGATGTTTGTTTTCTAAACGAACTATTTTAGAAATGAAACGAATCTACTAAGTTGTACATCTTGTTAGATTACATAAACTTGGAAAGTTTGAACTTGCTGCACTCAACCATCTTCGTTGGAAAGCAACTCATTCTGAGAACAGAACTAGCTTATTTCACACAGTACTGTGTTCAGAAATGAAGATATTCTTTTATGAACAAACTACTTTAGAAATGAAACGAATGTACCAAGTTGTATATCGTGGTGCATTACAAAAACCAGGAAAATTTCAACTTGCTGCACTCAACCGTCTTCGTAGGAAAGCAACTCATTTATAGAAAAGAACTAGCGTATTTCACACAGTACACTGTTCAGCAATGAAGATGTTTGTTTGCTAAGCAAACTACTTTAGAAATGAACTGAATCTACTAAGTCGGACATCTTGTTAGATTACACAAATCAGGAAAGTTTCAACTTGCTCCACTCAACCAACTTCGTAGGAAAGCAACTCATCCAGAAACCACAACTACCTTATTTCACACAGTACAGTGTTCACCAATGAAGATGTTTGTTTTCTAAACAAACTACTTTAGAAATGAAATTAATCTACTAAGCTGTACATCTTGTTAGATTACACAAGCACAGAATGTTTGAACTTGCTGCACTCAACCATATTCGCAGGAAAGCAACTCATTCCGGGAACAGAACTAGCTTATTTCACATAGTATAGTGTTCAGCAATGAAGATGTCTGTTTTCTAAACAAACTACTTTAGAAATGAAACTAATCTAGTAAGTTGTACATCTTGTTAGATGACATAAACCAGGAAAGTTTCAACTTGCTGCACTCAACCATCTTCGTAGGAAATCAACTCATTCAGAGGACAGAACTAGCTTATTTTGCAATGCACAGTGTTTGCCAATGAAAATGTTTGTTTTCTAAACAGCATACTTTAGAAATGAAACGAATGTAGCAAGTTGTCCATCTTGTTAGACTACACAAACTTGGAGAGTTTGAACTTGCTGCACTGAACCCACTTCAAAGGAAAGCAACTCATTCCGAGACCAGAACTAGCTTATTTCACACAGTACAGTGTTCGCCAATGAAGATGTTTGTTTTCTAAACAAACTACTTTAGAAATGAAACGAATCTACCAAGTTGTACATCTTGATGGATTACACAAACCAGGAAAGTTTCAACTTGCTGCACTCAACTGTCTTCGTAGGAAAGCAACTCATCCCCAGAACAGAACTAGCTTATTTAACACAGCACAGTGTTTGGCAATGAAGATGTTTGCTTTCTAAGCAAACAATTTTAGAAATGAAACAAATCTACTAAGTTGCACATCTAGTTAAATTACAGAAACCAGGAAAGTTTCAACTTGCTGCACTCAACCATCGTCATAGGAAAGCAATTCATTCCAAGACCAGAACTAGCTTATTTCACACAGTACAGTGTTCAGCAATGAAGCTGTTTGTTTTCTAAACAAACTACTTTAGAAATGAACTGAATCTACTAACTCGTACATCTTGTTAGAATACACAAACCAGGAAAGTTTCATCTTGCTGCACTCAACCATCTTCCTAAGAAATCAACTTATTCCGAGAACAGAACTAGCTTATTTCACACAGTACTGTGTTCGGCAATGAAGATGTTTGTTTTCTAAACAAACTACTTTAGAAATGAAATGAATTTACTAAGTTGTGTATCTTGTTAGATTATACAAACCAGGACACTTTGACCTTTCTGCAATCAACCATCTTCGTAAGAAAGCAACTCATTCCGAGAACAGAACTAGCTAATTCCTCAAAGTACAGTGTTCAGCAATGAAGATGTTTGTTTTCTAAAGAAACTACTTTAGAAATTAAACGAATCTACTAAGTTGTACATCTTGATAGATTACACAAACTTGCAAAGTTTGAACTTACTTCACTCAACCATCTTTGTAGGAAAGCAACTCATTCTGAGAACAGAACTAGCGTTTTTCACGCAGTACAGTGTTCGGAAATGAAGATATTTGTTTTCTGAACAAACTACTTTAGAAATGAAACGAATGAACCAAGTTGTACATATTGATAGATTGCACAAATAGGAGAGTTTCAACTTGCTGCACTCAACCGTCTTCGTAGGAAAGCAACTCATTTCGAGAACAGAAGTAGATTATTTCACACTGTACAGTGTTCAGCAATGAACATGTTTGTTTTCTAAGTAAAATACCTCAGAAATGAACTGAATCTACTAAGTCAGAAATCTTGTTAGATTACACAAACCAGGAAAGTTTCAATTGCTGCACTCAACCATCATTGTAGGAAAGCATCTCATTCTGAACCCACACCTAGCTTATTTCACACAGTACAGTGTTCAGCAATGAAGATGTTTGTTTTCTAAACAAACTACTTTAATAATGAAATGAATCTACTGAGTCGTACATCTTTTTAGATTACACAAACCGGGAAAGTTTGACCTTGTGGCACTCAACCATCTTTGTAATAAAGCAACTCATTCCGAGAACAGAACTAGCTAATTTCACACAGTACAGTGTTCAGCAATGAAGATGTTTGTTTTCTAAACAAACTGCTTTACAAATGGAACAAATCTACTAAGTTGTACATCTTGTTAGATTACACCAACGTGGAAAGTTTGAACTTGCTGCACTCAACCTACTTCGTAGGAAAGCAACTCATTCTGAGAACAGAACTAGCTTATTTCACACAGTACATTGTTCGGAAATGAAGATGTTTGTTTTCTAAACACACTACTTTAGAAATGAAACGAATGTACCAAGTTGTACATCGTGGTGCATTACACAAACCCGGAAAATTTCAACTTGCTGCACTCAACCGTCTTCGTAGGAAAGCAACTCATTTCGAGAAAAGGACTAGCGTATTTCACACAGTACACTGTTCGGCAATGAAGATGTTTGTTTGCTAAGCAAACTACTTTAGAAATGAACTGAATCTACTAAGTCGGACATCTTGTTAGATTACACAAATCAGGAAAGTTTCAACTTAATCCACTCAACCATCTTCGTAGGAAAGCAACTCATCCCGAAACCACAACTACCTTATTTCACACAGTACAGTGTTCACCAATGAAGATGTTTGTTTTCTAAACAAACTACTTTAGAAATGAAATTAATCTACTAAGCTGTACATCTTGTTAGATTACACAAACCACGAAGATTCATCTTGCTACACTTAATCATTTTCCTAAGAAAGCAACTCATTCCAAGAAGAGAACTAGCTTATTTCACACAACACAGTTTTCGGGAATGAAGATGTTTGTTTTCTAAACGAACTACTTTAGAAATGAAACGAGTCTTCTAAGTTGAACATCTTGTGAGATTACACAAACACAGAATGTTTGAACTTGTTGCACTCAACCATATTCGCAGAAAAGCAACTTATTCCGGGAACAGAACTAGCTTATTTCACATAGTATAGTGTTTGGCAATGAAGATGTCTGTTTTCTAAACAAACTACTTTAGAAATGAAACTAATCTAGTAAGTTGTACATCTTGTTAGATGACACAAACCAGGAAAGTTTCAACTTGCTGCACTATGTTGCACATCTTGTTAAATTACACAAACAAGGAAAGTTTGAACTTTCTCCACTCAAACTTCTACGTGGGAAAGCAACTCATTCCAAGAACAGAACTAGCTTATTTCACAGTATAGTGTTCGGCAATGAAGATGTTTGTTTTCTAAACGAACTACTTTAGAAATGAAACGAATGTACTAAGTTGTACGTCTTGTTAGATTACACAAACCGGGAAAATTTCAACTTGCTGCACTCAACCATCTTCGTAGGAAAGCAACTCATTCCGAGACCAGAACAAACTTATTTCACACAGCACAGTGTTAGGCAATGAAGATGTGTGGTTTCTAAAAAACTACTTTGGAAATGATACGAATCTACTAAATTGTACATCTTTTTAGATTGCACAAACTAAGAAAGTTTCATCTTGCTGCACTCAACCATCTTCCTAACAAAGCAACTCATTCAAAGAATCGAACTACCTTATTTCACACAGTACAGTTTTTGGAATGAAGATGTTTGTTTTCTAAGCAAACTACTTTAGAAATGAAATGAATCAACTAAGTTGTACATCTTTTCAGATTACACAAACCAGGAAAGTTTCAACTTCTTGCACTCAACCATTTTCGTAGGAAAGCAACTCATTCCGAGACCAGAACTAGCTTATTTCACACAGTACAGTGTTCGGCAATGAAGGTGTTTCTTTTCTAAAGAAACTACTTTAGAAAAGAAATGAATGTACCAAGTTGTACATATTGATAGATTACACAAACCAGGAAAATTTTAACTGGCTGCACTCAACCGTCTTCCTAGGAAAGCAACTCATTTCGAGAACAGAACTAGCTTATTTCACACAGTACACTGTTTGTCAATGAAGATGTTTGTTTTCTAAGCAAACTACTTTAGAAATGAACTGAATCTACTAAATCGGATATGTTGTTAGATTACACAAAAGCAGAAAATTTGAACTTGCTGCACTGAACCCACTTAGAAGGAAAGCAACTAATCCCGAGAACAGAACTAGGTTATTTTACACAGCACAGTGTTCGGCAATGAAGATGTTTGTTTTCTAAAAAAACCTAGTTTGGAAGTGATACAAATCTACTAATTGTACATCTTTTTAGATTACATAAACCAAGAAAGTTTCATTTTGCTGCACTCAACCATCTTCCTAAGAAAGCAACTCATTCCGAGAACAGAACTAGCTTATTTCACACAGCACAGTGTTCAGCAATGAAGATGTTTGTTTTCGAAGCAAACTATTTTAGATATGAAACAATTCTACTAAGTTGCACATCTTGTTAAATTACACAAACAAGGAAAGTTTCAACTTGCTACACTCAACCATCTTTGTAGGAAAGCAACTCATTTAGAGGACAGAACTAGCTTATTTCACAAAGCACAATGTTCAGCAATGATGATGTTTGTTTTCTAAACAAACTACTTTAGATTTGAAAAGAATGTAGCAAGTTGTCCATCTTGTTAGATTACACAAACACAGAAAGTTTGAAATTGGTACACTTAACCTACTTTGAAGGAAAGCAACTCAA
Source organism: Orientallactaga sibirica (assembly GCA_036365145.1). NCBI lineage: Eukaryota > Metazoa > Chordata > Mammalia > Rodentia > Dipodidae > Orientallactaga > Orientallactaga sibirica. Next base: position 120,845 of record JAEOAD010000022.1, read on the forward strand.
TCCGAGACCAGAACCAGAAAGGTTTCAACTTGCTGCACTGAACTGTCCTCGTAGGAAAGCAACTGATTTCGATAACAGAACAAGCTTATTTCACACAGTACACTGTTCGGCAATGAAGATGTTTGTTTTCTAAGCAAACTACTTTAGAAATGAAACGAATATACTAAGTTGTACATCTTGTTAGATTACACAAAAGCAGAAAACTTGAACTTGCTGCACTCAACCATCTTCGTCGGAAAGCAACTCATCCCGAAAACAGAACTAGGTTATTTCACACAGCATATTGTTTGGCAATGAAGATGTTTGTTTTCTAAAAAACCTAGTTTGGAAATGATATGAACCTACTAAATTGTACATCTTTTTAGATTACACAAACCAAGAAAGTTTCATCTTCCTGCACTCAACCATCTTCCTATGAAAGCAACTAATTCCAAGTACAGAACTAGCTTATTTCACACACTATAGTGTTGGGCAATGAAGATGTTTGTTTTCCAAACAAATTACTTTAGAAATGAAATGAATCTACTAAATTGTACATCTTGTTAGATTACACAAACGTAGAAAGTTTGAACTTGCTGCACTCAACCTACTTCGTAGGAAAGCAACTCATTTCGAGAACAGAACTAGCTTATTTCACACAGTACAGTGTTTGGCAATGAAGATGTTTGTTTTCTAAGCAAACTACTTTAGAAAAGAAACAAATCAACTAAGTTGTACATCTTGTTAGATTACACAAACGTGGAAAATTTGAACTTGCTGCACTCAACCCACTTCGAAGGAAAGCAATTCATCCCAAGAACAGTACTAGGTTATTTTACAAAGCAGAGTGTTTGGCAATGAAGATGTTTGTTTTCTAAAAAACCTAGTGTGTTAGATTACACAAACGAGGAACGTTTGAACTTGCTACACTCAACCATCTTCGTAGGAAAGTAAATCATTCCGAGAACAGAACTAGCTTATTTCACACAGTAAGCTGTTCAGCAATGAAGATGTTTGTTTTCTAAACAAACTACTTTAGAAATGAAACTAATCAATGAAGTTGTACATTTTGTTAGATTACACAAACCAGGAACGTTTCAACATGCTGCACTCAACCATCTTCTTAGGAAGGCAACTCATTCATAGGACAGAACTAGCTTATTTCACACAGTACACTGTTTGGAAATGAAGATATTTGTTTTCTAAGCAAACTACTTTAGAAAAGAAAGGAAGCTACTAAGTTGTATATCTTGTTAGATTACACAAACGCCGAAAATTTTAACTTGCTGCACTCAACCATCTTCGTAGGAAAGCAACTCATCCCGGGAACAGAACTAGGTTATTTCACACAGCACAGTGTTCGGCAATGAAGATGTTTGTTTTCTTAAAAACCTAGTTTGGAAATGATACGAATCTACTAAATTGTACATCACTTTTGATTACACAAACCAAGAAAGTTTCATCTTGCTGCATTCAACCATCTTCCTATGAAAATAACTCATTCCGAGTACAGAACTAGCTTATTTCACACACTACAGTGTCCGGCATTGAAGATGTTTGTTTTCCAAACAAACTACTTTAGAAATGAATCGAATCTACTAAGTTGTACATCTTGTTAGAATTCACAAATGTGGAAAGTTTGAACTTGCTTCACTCAACCTACTTCGTAGGAAAGCAATTCATTCTGAGAACAGAACTAGCTTATTTCACACAATACACTGTTTGGCAATGAAGATGTTTGTTTTCTAAGCAATCTTATTTAGAAATGAACTGAATCTACTCAGTTGTACATCTTGTTAGATTACACAAACCAGGAAAGTTTGAACTTGTTGCACTCAACCAACTTAGTAGGAAAGCAACTCATTCCGAGACCAGAAGTAGCTTATTCCACACAGTACAGTGTTCAGCAATGAAGATGTTGTTTTGTAAACAAACTAAGTTAGAAATGAAGTGAATCTACTAAGCTGTACAACTTGTTAGATTACACAAATAATGAAAGTTTCGTCTTGCTGCACTCAACCATTTTCCTAAGAAAGCAACTCAATCCGAGAAGAGAACTAGTTTATTTCACACAGTACACTATTCAGCAATGAAGATCTTTGTTTTCGAAACAAACTACTTTAGAAATGAAAGGCATCTACTAAGTTGTACATCTTGTTAGGTTACACAAACCAGGAAAGTTTGAACTTGGTGCACTCTACCGTCTTCATAGATAAGCAACTACTTCTGAGAACAGAACTAGATTATTTCACACAGTACAGTGTTCGGAAATGAATTCTTTGTTTTCTAAGCAAACTACTTTAGAATTGCAACGAATCTACTAAGTTGTACATCTCCTTAGATGACAAAAACCAGGAAAGAATCAACTTGCTGGATGCAACCGTCTTCGTAGGAAGGCAATTGATTCCAAGAAGAGAACTAGCTTATTTCACACAGTATACTGTTCAGTAATGTAGATATTTATTTTCTAAGCAAACTACTTTACAAGTGAAACCATTCTACTAAGTTTTACATCTTGCTAGATTACACAAACCAGGAAAGTTTGAACTTGGTGCACTCCACCGTCTTCGTAGGAAAGCAACTCATTCCGAGAACAGAACTAGCTTATTTCACAAAATACAGTGTTCAGCACTGAAGATCTTTGTTTTCTAAGCAAAGTGCTTTAGAAATGAAACGAATCTACTTAAGTTGTATATCTTGTTAGATTACACAAACCAGGAAAGTATCAACCTGCTGCACTCAACCGTCTTCATAGTAAAGCAACTCATTGCTAGAAGAGAACTAGCTTATTTCACACAGTACAGTGTTCGGCAATGAAGATCTTTGTTTTCTAAGCAAACCAGTTTTGAAATGAAACGAATCTACTAAGTTGTACATCTTGTTAGATTACACAAACCAGGAAAGTTTCAACTTGCTGAACTCAACCGTCTTCCTGGGAAAGCCACTCATTCGGAGAACAAAACTAGCTTATTTCACACACTGCAGTATTTGCGAATGAAGATCTTTGCTTTCTAAGCAAACTACTTTAGAAATGAAACTAATCTACTAAATTGTACATCTTGTTAGATTACACAAACCAGGAAAGTTTGAACTTGCTGCACTCAACAGTCTTTGTAGGAAAGCAACTCATTCCGAGAAGAGAATTAGCTTATTTCACAAAGTACAGTGTTCGGCAATGAAGATCTTTCTTTTCTAAGCAAACTACATTAGAAATGAAACGAATCTTCTAATTTTTCCATCTTTTTAGATTAACAAAATCATGAAAGTATCAACTTGGTGCACTCAACTGTCTTCGTAGGAAGGCAACTCATTCCAAGAAGAGAAATAGATTATTTCACATAGTAGAGAGTTTAGCAATGATTTTCTTTGTTTTCCAAGCAAACAACTTTAGAAATGAAACGAATATACTAACTTCTACATCATGGTTGATTACACAAACCTAGAAAGTATCAACTTGCTGCACTCAACGGTCTTTGTAGGAAAGCTATTAATTCCGAGAACAGAATTAGTTTATTTCACACAGTACAGTGTTCAGCTATGAAGATCTTTGTTTTCTAAACAAACTACTTTAGAAATCAAATGAATCTACTAAATTGTACATCTTGTTAGATTACACAAAGCAGGAACGTTTCAACTTGCTGCAATCAACCATCTTTGTAGGAAAGCAACTCCTTCCGAGAACAGAACTAGCTTATTTCACACAGTACAGTGTTTGGCAATGAAGATATTTGTGTTCTAGGCAAACTACTTTACAAATGAAATGATTCTACTAAGTTGTACATCTTGTTAGATTACAAAAACCAGGAAAGTATCATACTGCTGCACTCAACCATCTTCATAGGAAAGCAACTCATTCCGAGAACAGAACTAGCTTATTTAACACAGTACAGTGTTTGGCAATGAAGATCTTTGTTTTCTGAGCAAACTACGTCAGAAATGAAACAAATCTACTAAGTTGTACATCTTCTTAGATTATAAAAAGCAGGAAACTATCAACTTGCTGGACTCAACCGTCTTTGTAGGAAAGCAACTCATTCCAAGGCCAGAACCAGCGTGTTTCACACAGTCAAGTGTTCGGCAATGAAGATGTTTGTTTTCTAAAGAAACTACTTTAGAAATGAAACGATTCTGCTAAGTTCTACATTTTAGATTACAAAAACCAGGAAAGTATCAACTTGCTGCATTCAACCGTCTTTGTAGGAAAGCTATTTCCGAGAACAGAACTAGCTTATTTCACACATTACAGTGTTTGGAAATGAAGATCTTTGTTTTCTAAGCAAACTACTTTAGAAATGAAACGAATCTACTAAGTTGTACATCTTCTTAGATTACAAATACAAGGAAAGTATCAACTTGCTGCACTCAACCGTCTTCGTAGTAAAGCAACTCATTCAAGAACAGAAAGACCTTTTTTTTCAGACCATACAGTGTTCAGCAATGAAGATCTTTGTTTTCTAGGAAAAGTGCTTTAGAAATGAAACGAATTTTCCAAGTTGTAAAACTTGTTAGATTACACAAACCAGGAATGTTTGAACTTGCTTCACTCAACCGTCTTCTTATGAAAGCAACTCATTCCGAGAACAGAACTAGCTTATTTCACACAGTACAGTGTTCAGCAATGAAGATCGTTGTTTTCTAAGCAAAGGACTTTAGAAATGACACGAATCTACTAAGTTGTACATCTTCTTAGATTACAAAAACCAGGAAAGTATCAACTTGCTGCACTCAACCATATTCATAGGAAGGCAACTTATTCTGATAACAGAACTAGCTGATTTCAAACAGTACAGTGCTCAGCAATGAAGACCTTTGTTTTCTAAGCAAAGTACTTTAGAAATCAAACGAATCTACTAAGTTGTACAACATTATAGATTACACAAACCAAGAAAGTATCAACTTGCTCACGCAACCATCTTCGAGGGAAAGCAACTCATTCCGAGAACAGAACTAGCTTATTTCACACAGTACAGTGTTCGGCAATGAAGATCTTTGTTTTCTAAGCAAACTACTTCATAAATGAAATGAATCCACTAAGTTGTACATCTTCTTAGATTACAAAAACAAGGAAAGTATCAACTTGCTGCACCCAATCGTCTCCGTAGGAAAGCAATTCATTCTGAGAACAGAACGAGCTTATTTCAGACAGTACAGTGTTTGGCAATGATGATCTTTGTTTTCTAAGCAAACTAGTTTAGAAATAAAACGAATCTACTAAGTTGTACATCTTGTTAGATCAGACAAAACAGGAAAGTATCAACTTGCTGCACTCAACCATCTTCATAAGAAAGCAACTCATTCCGAGAAGAGAACTACCTCATTTCACACAGTATAGTGTTCGGCAATGAAGATCTTTGTTTTCGAAGCAAACTACTTTAGAAATGAAACGAATCTACTAAGTTGTACATCTTGTTAGATTACACAAACCATGAAAGTTGGAACCTGCTGCACTCCACCATCTTCGTAGTAAAGTAACTCTTTCTGAGAACAAAACTAGCTTATTGCACACAGTACAGTGTTCGGCAATGAAGATCTTTGTTTTTTAAGCAAACCAGTTTAGAAATGAAACGAATCTACTGAGTTGTACATCTTGTTAGATTACACAAACCATGAAAGTTTCAACTTTCTGCACTCAACCGTTTTCATAGGAAGACAACTCATTCCAAGAACAGAACTAGCTTCTTGCACACAGTACACTGTTGGGCAATGAAGATCTTTGTTTTCTAAGCAAACTACTTTAGAAATGAAACGAATTTACTAAGTTGTACATCTTGTTACATTACAAATACAAGGAAAATATCAACTTGCTGCACTCAACAGTCTTCGTAGTAAAGCAACTCATTCAAGAACAGAACGACCTTTTTTCAGACAGTACAGTGTTCAGCAATGAAGATCTTTGTTTTTCTAGGCAAACTGCTTTAGAAATGAAACGAATCTACCAAGTTGTACAACTTGTTAGATTACACAAACCAGGAATGTTTGAACTTGCTTCACTCAACCGTCTTCTTATGAAAGCAACTCATTCCAAGAACAGAACTAGCTTATTGCACACAGTACAGTGTTTGGCAATGAACGTCTTTGTTTTCTAAGCAAACGACTTTAGAAATGACACGAATCTACTAAGTTGTACATCTTCTTAGATTACAAAAACCAGGAAAGTATCAACTTGCTGCACTCAACCATATTCGTAGGAAGGCAACTTATTCCGATAACAGAACTAGCTGATTTCACACAGTACAGTGTTTGGCAATGAAGATCTTTGTTTTCTAAGCAAACTACTTCATAAATGAAATGAATCCACTAAGTTGTACATCTTCTTAGATTACAAAAACAAGGAAAGTATCAACTTGCTGCACCCAATTGTCTTCGTAGTAAAGCAATTCATTCCCAGAACAGAACTAGCTTATTTCAGACAGTACAGTGTTTGGCAATGATGATCTTTGTTTTCTAGGCAAACTAGTTTAGAAATGAAACGAATCTACTAAGTTGTACATCTTGTTAGATCAGACAAAACAGGAAAGTATCAACTTGCTGCACTCAACCGTCTTCGTAAGAAAGCAACTAGTTCCGAGGACAGAACTACCTCTTTCACACAGTACAGTGTTCGGCAATGAAGATCTTTGTTTTCTAAGCAAACTACTTCAGAAATGAAAGGAATCTACTAAGTTGTACATCTTGATAGATTACACAAACCAGGAAAGTATCAACTTGCTGCACTCAACCATATTCGTAGGAAGGCAACTGATTCTGAGAACAGAACTAGCTGATTTCACACAGGACAACGTTTGGCAATGAAGATCTTTATTTTCTCAGCAAACTCCCTTAGAAATGAAAGGAATCCACTAAGTTGTATATCATGATAGATTACACAAACCAAGAAAGTATCAACTTGCTGCACTCCACCATCTTTGTAGGAAAGCAACTCATTCCAAGAATAGAACTAGCTTCTTTCACACAGTACACTGTTCCGCAATGAAGATCTTTGTTTTCTAAGCAAACTACTTTAGAAATGAAATGAATCTACTAAGCTGTTCTTCTTCTTAGATTACAAAAACGAGGAAAGTATCAACTTGCTGCACTCAACTGTCTTCGTAGTAAAGCAACTCACTCAAGAACAGAACGAGCTTTTTTCAGACAGTACAGTGTTCAGCAATGAAGATATTTGTTTTCTAGGCAAACTGCTTTAGAAATGAAACGAATCTACTAAGTTGTACAATTTGTCAGATTACACAAAGTAGGAAAGTTTCAACTTGCTGCACTCAACAGTCTTAGTAGTAAAGGAACTCATTCTGAAAACAGAACTAGCTTATTGCACACAGTACAGTGTTTGGCAATGAAGGTCTTTGTTTTCTAAGCAAACTGCTTTAGAAATGAAACGAATCTACTAAGTTGTACATCTTCTTAGATTACAAAAACCAGGAAAGTATCAACTTGGGGCACTCAACCTACTTTGTAGGAAGACAACTTATTCCGAGAACAGAACTAGCTGATTTGACAAAGTACAATGTTCAGCAATGAAGATATTTCTTTCCTAGGCAAACTATTTTAGAAATGAAACGAATCTACTAAGTTGTATATCATGATAGATTACATAAACGAAGAAATTACCAACTTGCTGAACTCAACTGTCTTCGTGGGAAAGCAACTTATTCCGTGAATAGACCTACCTTATTTCACACAGTACAGTGTTTGGAAATGAAGATCTCTGTTTTCTTAGCAAACTACTTTATAAATGAAACGAATCTAAGCAGTTGTATATCTTGTTAGATTATGCAAACCAGGAAAGTACCAACTTGCTGTACTCACACAGTACAGTGTTCGGCCATGGCAATCTTGGCTTTCTAAGCAAACTCCTTTAGAAATGAAAAGAATCTACTAAGTTGTACATCTTGTTAGAATACACAAGCCAGGAAAGTTTGAACCTGCTGCACTCAACCGTCTTCGTAGTAAAGCAACTCATTCCAAGAACAGAAGTAGCTTATTTCACACAGTACCGTGTTTGGCAATGAAGATCTTTGTTATCTAAGCGAACCAGTTTAGAAATGAAACGAATCTACTAAGTTGTACATCTTGTTAAATTACATAAAGCAGGAAAGTTTGAACTTTTTGCACTCAACCTTCTTCATAGGAAAGTAACTCATTCCGAGAAAAGAACTAGTTTATTTCACACAGTACAGGGTTTGGCATTAAAGATATTTCTTTTATAAGCAAACTACTTTAGAAATGAAACGAACTTACTAAGTTGTATATCTTGTTCAATTTTGCAAACCAGGAAAGTATCAAATTGCTGCACTCAACCATCATCATAGGAAAGCAACTCATTCCCAAAACAGAACTAGCTTATTCGACACAGTACAGTGTTGGGAAATGAAGATCTGTGTTTTCTAAGCAAACTGCTTTAGAAATGAAAAGAATCTACTAAGTTGTACATCTTCTTAGAATACAGAAACCAGGAAAGGAGCAACTTGCTGCACTCAACAGTCTTCATAGTAAAGCAACTCATTCTGAGAACAGAAATAGGTATGTCACAAAATACAGTGTTCGGCAATGAAGATCTTTGTTTTCTAATCAAACTACTTTACAAATGAAATGATTCTACAAAGTTGTAGATCTTGTTAGATTATACAAACCAGGAAAATATCTATTTGCTGCACTCAACCATCTTCGTAGGAAATCATCTCATTCCGAGAACAGAACTAGCTTATTTCATACAATACAGTATTGGGCAATGAAGATCTTTGTTTTCTAAGCAAACGACTTTAGAAATGAAACGAATCTTCTAAGTTGTACATCGTGTCAGATTACACAAACCAGGAAAGTTTGAATCTCCTGCACTCAAGCGTCTTCATAGGAAGGCAACTCATTCCGAGAACAGAACTAGCTTATTTCACACAGTACAGTGTTCAGCATGAAGTTCTTTGTTTTCTAAGCATACTACTTGAAAAATGAAATGAATCTAGTAAGTTGTACATCTTCTCAGATTACACAAACCAGGAATGTTTCAACTTTCTGCACTCAACCATCTTCGTAGCAAAGCAACTCATTCCGAGAACAGAACTAACTTATTTCACACAGTACAGTGTTTGGCAATGAAGATCTTTGTTTTCTAAGCAAACTACGTGAGAAATGAAAGGAATCTACTAAGTTGTACATCTTCTTAGATTACAAAAACCAGGAAAGTTTCAACTTGCTGCACTCAACCTTCTTCGTAGTAAAGCAACTCATTCCAATAACAGAATTAGCGTATGTCACACAGTACAGTGTTTGGGAATGAAGATCTTTGTTTTCTCAGCAAACCAGTTTAGATATGAAACGAATCTACTGAGTTGTACATCTTGTAAGATTACAAAAACCAGGAAAGTATAAACTTGCTGCACTCAACCGTCTTCGTAGCAAAGTAACTCATTCCGAGAACAGAACTAGCTTATTTCACACAGTACAGTGTTCGGGAATGAAGATCTTTGTTTTCAAAACAAACTGTTTCAGAAATGAAAGGAATCTACTAAGCTGTACAGGTTGTTCGAATACACAAACCAGGAAAGTTTGAACCTGCTGCACGCAACCGTCTTCGTAGGAAAGCAACTCCTTCCGAGAGCAGAAGTAGCTTATTTCACACAGTACAGTGTTTGGCAATGAAGATGTTGGTTTTCTAAGCAAACCAGTTTAGAAATGAAATGAATCTACTGAGTTGTACATCGTGTTAGATTACACAAACAAGGAAAATTTCAACTTGCTGCACTCAACCAACTTCGTAGGAAAGCAACTCATTCTGAGAACAGAACTAGCTTATTTCACACAGTACAGTGTTCGGCAATGAAGATCTTTGTTTTCTAAGCAAACTACTTTAGAAATAAAACGAATCTACTAAGTTGTACATCTTGATAGATTACACAAACCAGAAAAGTATCAACTCGCTGCACTTAACCGTCTTTGTAGTAAAGCAACTCATTGCGAGAACAGAACTAGCTTATTTCACACTGTACAGCGTTCAGCAATGAAGAACTTTCTTTTCTAAGCAAACTACTTTAGAAATGAAATGAATCTACTAAGTTGTACATCTTGTTAGATTACACAAACCAGGAATGTTTCAACTTGCTGCACTCAACCATCTTCGTTCCAAGAAAGCAACTCATTCTGAGAACAGAACTAGCTTATTTCACACAGTACAGTGTTTTGGCAATGAAGATCTTTGTTTTCTAAACAAACTACTTTAGAAATGAAACGAATCTACTAAGCTGTAAATCTGGTTAGGTTACACAAACCAGGAAAGTTTCAACTGGCTGCACTCAACCATCTTCGTGGGAAAGCAACACATTCCAAGAACAGAACTAGCTTATTTCACAGGGTACCCTGTTCAGCAATGAAGATCTTTGTTTTCTAAGCAAACTACTTTAGAAATGAAATGAATCTACTAAGTTGTACATCTTTTTAGATTACAAAAAGGAGGAAAGTATCAACTTGCTGCACTCAAATAATCTTGTCTTCTTGGGGAAAGCAACTCATTCCAAGAACAGAACTAGCTTATTTCATCTTATTTCACACAGTACAGTGTTTGGCAATGAAGATCTTTGTTTTCTAAGCAAACTACTTTAGAAATGAAACGAATCTACTAAGTTGTACATCTTGTTAGATTACACAAACCAGGAAAGTTTCAACTTGCTGCACTCAACCGCTCTTCGTAAGAAAGCAACTCATTCGAGAACAGAACTACTTATTTCACACAGTACAGTGTTTGGCAATGAAGATCTTTGTTTTCTAAGCAAACTACTTTAGAAATGAAAGGAATCTACTAAGTTGTACATCTTGTTAGATTACACAAACCAGGAAAGTATCAACTTGCTGCACTCAACCTGTCTTCTTAGGAAAGCAACTCATTCTGAGAACAGAACTAGCTTATTTCACACAGTACAGTGTTTGGCAATGAAGATCTTTGTTTTCTAAACAAACTACTTTAGAAATGAAATGAATCTACTAAGTTGTACATCTTGTTAGATTACACAAACCAGGAAAGTATCAACTTGCTGCACTCAACCATCTTCTTAGGAAAGCAACTCATTCTGAGAACAGAACTAGCTTATTTCACACAGTACAGTGTTTGGCAATGAAGATCTTTGTTTTCTAAGCAAACTACTTTAGAAATGAAATGAATCTACTAAGTTGTACATCTTGTTAGATTACAAAAACCAGGAAAGTATCAACTTGCTGCACTCAACCTGTCTTTAGTAAAGCAACTCATTCTGAGAACAGAACTAGCTTATTTCACACAGTACAGTGTTTGGCAATGAAGATCTTTGTTTTCTAAGCAAACTACTTTAGAAATGAAATGAATCTACTAAGTTGTACATCTTGTTAGATTACACAAAGTAGGAAAGTTTCAACTTGCTGCACTCAACAGTCTTAGTAGGAAAGCAACTCATTCTGAGAACAGAACTAGCTTATTTCACACAGTACAGTGTTTGGCAATGAAGATCTTTGTTTTCTAAGCAAACTACTTTAGAAATGAAACGAATCTACTAAGTTGTACATCTTGTTAGATTACACAAACCAGGAAAGTATCAACTTCCTGCACTCAACCATCTTTGTAGGAAAACAACTCATTCCGAGAACAGAACCAGCATATTTCATAAAGTACACTGTTCAGCAATGAAGATCTTTTGTTTTCTAAGCAAACTACTTTAGAAATGAAACGAATCTACTAAGTTGTATATCTTGTTAGATTACACAAACCCAGAAAGTATCAACTTGCTGCACTCAACCTTCTTCTTGGGAAAGCAAGTCATTCTGAGACAGAACTAGCTTATTTCACACAGTACAGTGTTCAGAAATGAAGATCTTTGTTTTCTAAGCAAACTACTTTAGAAATGAAACGAATCTACTAAGTTGTACATCTTGACAGATTACAAAAACCAGGAAAGTATCAACTTGCTGCACTCAACCTCTTAGTAGTAAAACAACTCATTCTGAGAATAGAACTAGCTTATTTCACACAATACAGTTTTTGGCAATGAAGATCTTTGTTTTCTAAGCAAACTACTTTAGAAATGAAAAGAATCTACTAAGTTGTACATCTTGTTAGAATACACAAACCAGGAAAGTTTGAACTTGCTGCACTCAACCGTCTTCGTAGGAAAGCAACTCATTCCAAGAACATAACTAGCTTATTTCACACAGTACAGTGTTTGGCAATGAAGAGCTTTGTTTTCTCAGAAAACTACTTTAGAAATAAAACGAATCTACTAAGTTGTACATCTTGTTAGATTACATAAAGCAGGAAAGTTTCAACTTTTGCACTCAACCTTCTTCGTAGGAAAGCAACTCATTCCAAGAAAAGAACTACCTTATTTCACACAGTACAGTGTTCAGCCATAAAGATATTTGTTTTCTAAGCAAACTACTTTAGAAATGAAACAAACTTACTAAGTTGTACATCTTGTTAGATTACACAAACCAAGAAAGTATCAACTTGCTGCACTCAACCATCTTCCTGGGAAAGCAACTCATTCCCAGAACAGAACTAGCTTATTTCACACAGTACAGTGTTCAGCAATGAAGATCTTTGTTTTCTAAGCAAACTACTTTAGAAATGAAACAAATCTACTAAGTTGTACATCTTGTTAGATTACACAAACAAGGAAAGTTTGATCTTGCTGCAGTCAACCATCTTCATAGTAAAGCAACTCATTCTGAGAACAGAGCTAGCTATTTCACACTGTACAGTTTTGGCATTGAAGATCTTTGTTTTCTAATCAAACTATGTTAGTAATGAAACGAATAGACTAAGTTGTACATCTTCTTTCATTACAGAAACCAGGAAAATATCAGCTTGCTGCACTCAACCATCTTCGTGGCAAAGCAACTCATTCCAAGAACAGAACTACCTTACTACACAAAGTACAGTGTTTGGCAATGAAGATCTTTGTTTTCTAAGCAAACTACTTTAGAAATGAAACGAATCTACTAAGTTGTACATCTTGTTAGATTAAACAGTCCAGGAAAGTATCAACATCCTCACTCAACTATCTGTGTGGGAAAGCAACTCATTCCGAGAACAGAAGGAGCTCATTTCTCACAGTACAGTGTTCGGCAATGAAGAACTTTGTTTTCTAAGCAAACTACTTTAGAAATCAAACGAATCTACTAAGTTGTATATCTTGTCAGATTACACAAACCAGGAAAGATTGATATTGCTGCACTCAACTGTCTTCGTAGGAAAGCATCTCATTCCGAGAACAGAACTAGCTTATTTCAGACAGTACAGTGTGTGGCAATGAAGATCTTTGTTTTCTAAGCAAATTACTTTAGTAATGAAACGAACCTACTAAGTAGTACATCTTGTTAGATTAAACAAACCAGGAAAGTATCAACTTGCTTCACTGAACTGACTTCTTGGGAAAGCTACTCATTCCAAGAACAGAACTAACTTATTTCACAAAGTACAGTGTTAGGAAAAGAAGATCTTTGTTTTCTCAGCAAACTACTTTAGAAATGAAATGAATCTACTAAGTTTTACATCTTGTTAGATTACACATGCCTGGAAAGTACCAACTCGCTACACTCTACTGTCTTCGTAGTAAAGCAACTCATTCCGAGAACAGAACTAGCATATTACACACAGTACAGTGTTCGGCAATGAAGATCTTTGTTTTCTAAGCAAACTACTTTAGAAATGAAACGAATCTAATAAGTTGTACATCTTGTTAGATTACTCAAACCAGGAGCGTTTGATCTTGCTGCACTTAACCATCGTCGTAGTATAGAAACTCATTCTGAGAACAGAACTAGCTTATTTCATACAATACAGTTTTCTACAATGGGAAAGCAACTGATTCTAAGAACAGAACTAGCTTATTTCTCACAGTACAGTTTTCAGCAATGATGATCTTTGTTTTATAAGCACAGTACCTTAGAATGAAACTAATCTACTAAGTTATACATCTTGTTAGATTACACAATGGAGGAAAGCATCAACTTCTGCACTCAACGTTCTTCGTGGGAAAGCAACTATTTCCAAGAACAGAACTAGCTTATTTCACACAATACAGTGTTTGTCAATGAATACCTTTGTTTTCTAAGCAAAACACTTTAGAAATGAAACGAATCTACTAAGTTGTACATCTTCTTAGATTTCACAAAACATGAATGTATCAACTTGCTGCACTCAACCGTCTTTGTTGTAAAGCAAGTATTTCCAAGAACAGAATCAACTTATTTCACACAGTACAGCTTTCAGCAATGAAGATCTTTCTTTTTTAAGCAAATTACTTTAGAAATGAAAGGAATCTACTGAGTTTTACATCATGTTAGATTACACAATCCAGGACTGTAGAGAGCTGCGAGGTGCCGCGCCTTAAAGATGGCGCTAGCTTCCGCCTTCCCGATGGCGAGTGCTCTCCTGGATAAACAAGTCCTTATTTGGTTTGGGCTGTAATCTACGCTTGCTTCCGCATATGTGGACCTATCTGCATTCACCACGTGGCTTACCAGGGTTGGCTGATCAAAGGCTTCTTAAGCGTTGGGCGGGCTTTTCCCGGGGTCAGAAGATTGTTCAAGGTTCCTGAATAAACTGATGAAAGAAGAGCCCAAGTGTTGCGTCTTCCTTGCTGGTCGAGGCAGTCGCGACAAGTGGTGGCCCGTACGGGGAGCTCACTCGAGAGGGACTCAGAACTTTCTGCAGTCAGGGCAGTGCACTGGTAAGTTCCCAGGTAAGGTGGGAATCCGTGACAAAAGCGGGGAAAGTTCCCAGGTAAGGTGGGAATCCGCGACAAAAGTGGGGAATTTTGCTCCTCTCGGTAGAAAAAGAGGGAGCAGGAAGAGTTCGCGGTGTAGCGAACCGAAAGTAAAAGTTTTAAAAGAATTTTTTGCAAATTTAGCCATGGGCGCTTCTTACTCGCACCCAATTTTTTTTGGCTCTGAATGAGCTGCTTCGTTCAAAAAACTTAAAGATAAAGGGGAGTACCCTGGAGAGGATCCTGGAGGAATGTGATGCCATAGCCCCTTGGTTTGCGTGCTCTGGAAGTCTTACAATCCCTTCATGGGAAAAATTGGGCAAAGATCTTGATTTTGCAGCAGACCAAGGCACGCTTAAAGGCGGGGTAAGATCGATCTGGAGGTTAGTGAGGAACTGCCTCGAGGACCAACAATGCAGTGAGGCAGTGGAAAATGGACAGGCAGCCTTAGAGATGCTACAGGAAGAAAGGTCAGAACAGGCAAACAGTGAAAAAGAGGCAAAAACAAAGAACAACTTATATCCAACACTTGAGCTAGAAGATTCAGAGTCTACGGATTCTGAAGAGGAGCTGCAGGCTCTCATAGAACAAATGGAAAGATCAAAATTAAGAAAAAGGGAGAAAAAGAGAGAGAGGGGGGATCCCAGAAGTGGAGACTACTGCGGAACGTCTCAATGCAAAGTTATGCCGTCCGCCCCCCCTCTGTACCCAGAGGGATGGGGTAGCGGCTCAGGGCGTTCTTTTTGTCCGGAAGGAACGTCTCAATGCAAAGTTATGCCGTCCGCCCCCCCTCTGTACCCAGAGGGATGGGGTAGCGGCTCAGGGCGTTCTTTTTGTCCGGAAGGAACGTCTCAATGCAAAGTTATGCCGTCCGCCCCCCCTCAGTACCCAGAGGGACGGGGTAGTGGCATGGGGCGTTCTTTTTGTCCTGAAGTCTGGAAAGCGGTGAGGACGGAGGTACAGTTAGCCTACCCAGTATTTCAGGATCAACAAGGGAATAGATATGAGGAGCCACTAGACTTTAAAGTAGTTAAGTCTTTAGCTGAATCCGTGAGAACTTATGGGATTACAGCCTCCTTTACCGTTGCTCAAGTGGAAGCATTGCAAAAACACTGCATGACACCTAGTGACTGGTCAGGGTTAGCGCGCGCCTGCCTGAGTCCAGGCCAATATTTAGACTGGAAAGCGTTCTTAATTGAGTACGCTAATGAAGAGGCTGCCGCTAATCAGGCCGCAGGTAACCCGGCCTGGGACAGGGACATGCTCTTGGGACAAGGACGCTTTGCAAATCAACAGACAGGCTATTAAATACAGGTTTTTGAACAAATTAATAGGATAGCCATAAAAGCATGGAAGTATCTGCCTAACAAAAGGGAAATGGTTAAATTGTACCACGGCAACATGTTTCTATGCTCTGTGCTGGAATGCAAGCACTCACCCGATAGCGGTGGTGACCCGCATGCCTCGGTATGTGCCCTTCCCGGTGGAAGCGCCTAGCAGTATGAGTTTGCTTAGGCCCCGGAGAGACTTTGGCATTACAGCTGCCATTGTGGTTGCCATTTCCCTCGCAGCTGTTGGGGCTACAGTGTCTGCTGTTGCCTTATCTAATACGGTCCAGACTGCCTCTGCTTTGAATAACCTATCAGCTAATGTGGCTCATGCCTTAGATTTACAAACATCCCTTAATTCTCAAATAAAAGGAGGGTTGATGATTGTCAATCAGCGCATCGACCTGGTTCAAGAACAAGTAGATACACTTTGGCAGTTGGCAGAGTTAGGCTGTGAATGGAAAATGCAGGGTTTGTGTGTGACATCTGTTCAATATATAAATTATACGAGGGCTGCAAATTTATCCAGATTTTTGTCTAGTTTTCTATTACAGAATTGGTCGCTTGAATTTGAAGATACCTTAAAAGAATTGAGGCTGGCCGTAGTTAATGTGAATTCTACCCACATGGACCTCTCTTTCGCATCCGGATTGTCATCTTGGCTGATCTCCACTATGAATCATCTGAAGGAGTGGGCGGGCATGGGGGCTTTAGCAGGCCTTCTGTTACTGGTCTCCTTGGTTTGCTTGTGGTGTCTATGTAAGATCAGAGTAACACAAAAACGGAATGCAGTCATGATCGTCCAGGCCTTCTCGGCTATTGAGGCAGGTCAATCTCCCCAGGCATGGTTAGCCACCATAAAAATGTAAACACCAGGCACAGGCTGTGAGGCAAAGCACTGCAGGGAGAGTTATCTGTGAAAGACTCTCTGAAGGGCAAGTCTGATTGCATGTGGGTTGGCATCCATGGTCCCACCTCCAGGGAAAAGATGCAAGACGGTTCTACGCCTATTTTAAGAGTTACTGGAGGTCAGACCTCTACCCTTGCCTGTTGCTTTGCGTGTTTTAAACAAAAAAGGGGGAACTGTAGAGAGCTGCGAGGTGCCGTGCCTTAAAGATGGCGCTGGCTTCCGCCTTCCGCCTTCCCGATGGCGAGTGCTCTCCTGGATAATTAAGTCCTTATTTGGCTTGGGCCGTGATCTAGGCTTGCTTCCGCATATGTGGACCTATCTGCATTCAACACGTGGCTTACCAGGGTTGGCTGTTCAAAGGCTTCTTAAGTTTTGGGCGGGCTTTTCCCCGGGTCAGAAGATTGTTCAAGGTTCCTGAATAAACTGTTGAAAGAAGAGTCCGAGCGTTGCGTCTTCCTTGCTGGTTGAGGTGGTCACAACAATCTTTGTTTTCTAGGCAAAATACTTTAGAAATGAAATGAATCTAATAAGTTTTACAACTGTTAGATTACACAAAGCAGGAAAGTTTCATCTTGCTGCACTCAACCATCTTCGTAGTAAAGCAACTCATTCCTATAAAAGAACTAGCTTATTGCACACAGTACAGTATTCAGCAATGAAGATCTTTGTTTTCTAAGCAAACTACTTTAGAAATGAAACGAATCTACTAAGTTGTACATCTTCTTAGATTACACAAACCAGGAAAGTATCAACTTGGCACACACAACCAAATTCGTAGGAAGTCAACTCATTCCAATAACAGAACTAGCTTATTTCACACAGTACAGTGTTCGGCAATGAAGACCTTAATTTTCTAAGAAAACTACTTTAGAAATGCAACGAATCTAGTAAGTTGTACATCTTGTTAGATTACACAAACCATGAAATTATCAACTTGCTGCACTCAACCATCTTCGTAGGAAGGCAACTCATCCCGAGACCACAACTAGCTTATTTCACACAGTACAGTGTTCAGCAATGAAGATGTTGTTTTCTAAACAAACTATGTTAGAAATGAAATGAATCTATTAAGTTGTACAACTTGTTAGATTACACAAATAACGAAAGTTTCGTCTTCTTGCACACAACCATTTTCCTAAGAAAGCAACTCATTCCGAGAAGAGAACTAGTTTATTTCACACAGTACCCTATTCGGCAATGAAGATCGTTGTTTTCTAAGCAAACTACTTTAGAAATGAAAGGCATCTACTGAGTTGTACATCTGGTTAGGTTACACAAACCAGGAACGTTTGAACTTGGTGAACTCTACCATCTTCATAGATAAGCAACTCCTTCTGAGAACAGAACTAGATTATTTCATACAGTACAGTGTTCGGAAATGAAGATCTTTTTTTTCTAAACAAACTACTTAACAAATGGAACGAACCTACTAAGTTGTACATCTTGTTAGATTACACAAACCAGGAAAGTGTCATCTTGCTACACTCAACCATCTTCCTAAGAAAGCAACTCATTTCGAGAACAGAACTACCTTATTTCACACAGTGCACTCTTCGGCAATGAAGATGTTTGTTTTCTAAAAAAAACTACTTTAGAAATGAATTGAATCTACTAAGTGGGACATCTTGTTAGATTACACAAACCAGGAAAGTTTCAACTTGCTGCACTCAACCATCTTCATAGGAAAGCAACTCATTCAGAGGACAGAACTAACTTATTTCACAAAGCAAAGTGTTGAGCAATAAAAATGGTTGTTTTCTAAACAAACTACTATAGAAATTAAACGAACATAGCAAGTTGTCCAACTTGTTAGAATGCACAAACCGGGAAAGTTTCAACTTGCTGCACGCAACCGTCTTCGTAGGAGAGCAACTCATTCCGAGTACAGAACTAGTTTATTTCACACAGTAGAGTGTTTGGCAATGAAGATCTTTGTTTCTAGTCTAACTACTTTAGAAATGAAACGATTCTACTAAGTGGGACATTTTGTTGATTAGAAAACCAGGAAAGTATCAACTTGCTGCACTCAACAGTCTTTGTAGGAAAGCAACTCATTCCGAGAACAGAACTAGCTTATTTCACACAGTACATTGTTTGGCAATGAAGATCGTTGCTTTTTAAGCAAACTAAATTAGAAATGAAACGAATCTACTAAGTTTTACATCTTGTTAGATTACACAAACCAGGAAACTATAAACCTGCTTCCCTCAACCGTCTTTGTAGTGAATCAACTCATTCCGAGAAAAGAACTACCTTATATCACACAGTACAGTGTTCAGCAATGAAGATCTTTGTTTTCTAAGCAAACTACTTTAGAAATGAAATGAATCTACTAAGTTGTACATCTTCTTAGATTACAAAAACCAGGAAAGTATTGACTTGCTGCACTCAACCGTCTTCGTAGGAAAGCAACTCATTCTGAGGCCAGAACTAGCTTGTTTCACACAGTCCAAGTGTTTGGCAATGAAGATGTTTGTTTTCTAAAGAAATTACTTTAGAAATGAAATGATACTTTTGAAATGAAACGAATCTATAATTTGTACATCTTGTTAGAGTACACAAACCAGGAAAGTTGGAATCTGCTGTACTCAACCATCTTCGTAGTAAGCAACTCATTCCGAGAATAGAACTAGCTTATTTCACACAGTACAATGTTGGCAATGAAGATCTTTGTTTTCTAAACAAACTACTTTACAAATGAAACGAATATACGAAGTTGTACATCATGACAGATTACACAAACCAATAAAGTATCAACTTCCTGCACTCAAATTTTCCTAAAGCAACTCGTTATGAGAACAGAACTAGTTTATTTCACACAGTACAGTGTTCGGCAATGAAGATCGTTTGTTTTCTAAGCAAACTAGTTTAGAAATGAAAGGCATCTACTGAGTTGTACATCTGGTTAGGTTACACAAACCAGGAACGTTTGAACTTGGTGAACTCTACCATCTTCATAGATAAGCAACTCCTTCTGAGAACAGAACTAGATTATTTCATACAGTACAGTGTTCGGAAATGAAGATCTTTTTTTCTAAACAAACTACTTAACAAATGGAACGAACCTACTAAGTTGTACATCTTGTTAGATTACACAAACCAGGAAAGTGTCATCTTGCTACACTCAACCATCTTCCTAAGAAAGCAACTCATTTCGAGAACAGAACTACCTTATTTCACACAGTGCACTCTTCGGCAATGAAGATGTTTGTTTTCTAAAAAAAACTACTTTAGAAATGAATTGAATCTACTAAGTGGGACATCTTGTTAGATTACACAAACCAGGAAAGTTTCAACTTGCTGCACTCAACCATCTTCATAGGAAAGCAACTCATTCAGAGGACAGAACTAACTTATTTCACAAAGCAAAGTGTTGAGCAATAAAAATGGTTGTTTTCTAAACAAACTACTATAGAAATTAAACGAACATAGCAAGTTGTCCAACTTGTTAGAATGCACAAACCGGGAAAGTTTCAACTTGCTGCACGCAACCGTCTTCGTAGGAGAGCAACTCATTCCGAGTACAGAACTAGTTTATTTCACACAGTAGAGTGTTTGGCAATGAAGATCTTTGTTTCTAGTCTAACTACTTTAGAAATGAAACGATTCTAC
This sequence comes from Orientallactaga sibirica, assembly GCA_036365145.1. Lineage (NCBI taxonomy): Eukaryota > Metazoa > Chordata > Mammalia > Rodentia > Dipodidae > Orientallactaga > Orientallactaga sibirica. Next base: position 141,397 of record JAEOAD010000022.1, read on the forward strand.
TAAGTGGGACATTTTGTTGATTAGAAAACCAGGAAAGTATCAACTTGCTGCACTCAACAGTCTTTGTAGGAAAGCAACTCATTCCGAGAACAGAACTAGCTTATTTCACACAGTACATTGTTTGGCAATGAAGATCGTTGTTTTTAAGCAAACTAAATTAGAAATGAAACGAATCTACTAAGTTTTACATCTTGTTAGATTACACAAACCAGGAAACTATAAACCTGCTTCCCCTCAACGTCTTTGTAGTGAATCAACTCATTCCGAGAAAAGAACTACCTTATATCACACAGTACAGTGTTCAGCAATGAAGATCTTTGTTTTCTAAGCAAACTACTTTAGAAATGAAATGAATCTACTAAGTTGTACATCTTCTTAGATTACAAAAACCAGGAAAGTATTGACTTGCTGCACTCAACCGTCTTCGTAGGAAAGCAACTCATTCTGAGGCCAGAACTAGCTTGTTTCACACAGTCCAAGTGTTTGGCAATGAAGATGTTTGTTTTCTAAAGAAATTACTTTAGAAATGAAATGATACTTTTGAAATGAAACGAATCTATAATTTGTACATCTTGTTAGAGTACACAAACCAGGAAAGTTGGAATCTGCTGTACTCAACCATCTTCGTAGTAAAGCAACTCATTCCGAGAATAGAACTAGCTTATTTCACACAGTACAATGGTCGGCTATGAAGATCTTTGTTTTCTAAGCAAACTACTTTACAAATGAAACGAATATACGAAGTTGTACATCATGACAGATTACAGAAACCAATAAAGTATCAACTTCCTGCACTCAACCTAAAGCAACTCGTTATGAGAACAGAACTAGCGTATTTCACACAGTACAGTGTTCGGCAATGAAGATCTTTGTTTTCTAAGCGAACCAGTTTAGAAATGAAACTAATCTACTGAGGTATACATCTTGTTAGATTTCACAAACCCAGAAAGTTTGAACTTGCTGCACTCAACCGTCTTCATAGGAAAGCAACTCCTTCCAACAACAGAACTAGCTTACTGTACACAGTAGAATGTTCGGAAATGAAGATCTTTGTATTCTAAGAAAACTATTTTAGAAATGAAACGAATCCACTAAGTTGTACATCTTGTGTGATTACACAAACCAGGAAAGTATCAACTTGCTGCACTGAACCTTCTTTGTAGTAAAGCAACTCATTCCAAGAACAGAACTAGCTTATTGCACACAGTACAGTGTTCAGCAAAGAAGATCTTTTTTTTCTAAGCAAACCGGTTTAGAAATGAAACGAATCTACTGAGTTGTACAGCTTGTCAGATTACACAAACCAGCAAAGTTTCAACTTGCTGCACTCAACCGTCTTCGTAGGAAAGCAACTTATTCCGAGAACAGAACTAGCTTCATTCAAACAGTACAGTGTTCGGCAAGGAAGATCTTTGTTTTCTAGGCAAACTACTGCAGAAATGAAAAGAATCTACTAAGTTGTACATCTTCTTAGATTACCCAAACCAGGAAAGTACCAAGTTGCTGCACTCAACCGTCTTTGTAGGAAAGCAACTCATTCCGAGAACAGAACTAGCTTATTTCAAACAGTACAGTATTCAGCAATGAAGATCTCTGTTTTCTAAGCAAACTACTTTACAAATGAAACGAATCTACTAAGTTGTATATCTTGCTAGATTACAGAAACCAGGAAAGTAACAACTTGCTGCACTCAACCGACTTCGTAGGAAACCAACTCATTCCAAGAACAGAACAAGGTTATTTCACACAGTACAATGTTCGGTAATGAAGATATTTGTTTTCTAAGCAAAACAGTTTAGAAATGAAACTAGTCTACTAAGTTGTTCGTCTTGTTAGATTTCACAAACCAGGAAAGTTTGAATTTGCTGTACACAACTGTCTTTGTAGAAAAGCAACTCATTCCAAGAACAGAAATAGCTTACTGTACACAGTAGAGTGTTCGGCAAGGAAGATCTTTGTATTCTAAGCAAACTACTTTAGAAATGAAACGAATCCACTACATTGTACATCTTGTGTGATTACACAAACCAGGAAAGTATCAACTTGCTGCACTGAACTGTCTTCGTAGTAAAGCAACTCATTCCAAGAACAAAACTAGATTATTGCACACAGTACAGTGTTCGGCACAGAAGATATTTTTTTTTCTAAGCAAACCACTTTATAAATGAAACGAATCTACTGAGTTGTACATCTTTTTAGATTACACAAACCAGCAAAGTTTCAACTTGCTGCACTCAACCGTCTTTGTACGAAAGCAACTCATTTCGAGAACAGAACTAGCTTATTTCAAACAGTACAGTGTTCGGCAAGGAAGATCTTTGTTTTCTGGGCAAACTACTGTACAAATGAAACGAATCTACCAAGTTGTACATCTTCTTAGATTACCCAAACCAGGAAAGTACCAAGTTGCTGCACTCAACCGTCTTCGTAGGAAAGCAACTCATTCCAAGAACAGAACTAGCTTATTTCACACAGTACAATATTCGGAAATGAAGATCTTTGTTTTCTAAGCAATATACTTTAGAAATGGAACGAATCTCCTAACTTGTAAATCTTGTTAGATTACATCAACCAGTAAAGTTTGAACTTGCTGCACTCAACTGTCTTTGTAGGAAAGCAACTCATTCCGAGAACAGAACTAGCTTATTTCACAAAGTAGAGTGTATGGCAAAGAAGATCTTTGTTTTCTAAGCCAACTACTTTAGAAATGTAATGAATCTACTAAGTTGTACATCTTTTTAGATTACAAAAACCAGGAAAGTATTAACTTGCTGCACTCAACCATCTTCGTAGGAAGGCAACTCATTCCGAGAACAGAACCAGCTTAATTCACACTGTGCACTGTTCTCCAATGAAGACATTTGTTTTCTAAGGAAACTACTTTAGAAATGAAAGGAATCTACTAAGTTGTAAATCACGATAGATTTCACAAAACAAGAAAGTATCAACTTGCTGTAAACAACCGTCTTCCTAGGAAAGCAACTCATTCCGAGAACAGAACTAGCTTATTTCAAACAGTACAGTGTTTGGCAATGAAGATCTTTGTTTTCTAAGCAAACTACTTTAGAAATGAAACGAAACTACTAAGGTGTGCATTTCCTAAAATTATAAAAGCCAGGAGAGAATCAACTTGCTGCACTCAACCGTCTTGGTAGGAAGGCAACTCATTCCGAGAAGAGAACTAGCTTAATTCACACTGTACGCTGTTTGGCAATGAAGATCTTCGTTTTCTAAGCAAACTACTTTAGAAATGAAAGGAATCTACTAAGTTGTACATCACGGTAGATTACACAAAACAAGAAAGTATTAATTTGCTGCACTCAACCGTATTCGTAGGAAAGCAACTCAATCCAAATACAGAAATACATTATTTCACACAGTACAGTGTTCAGCACTGAAGATATTTTTTTTCTAAGCACACTACTTTAGAAATGAAACGAATCCACTAAGTTGTACATCTTCTTAGATTACAGAAACCAGGAAAGTATCAACTTGCTGCACTCAACCATCTTTGTAGGAAAGCAATTCATTCCGAGAAAAGAACTAGCTTGTTTCACACAGTACAGTGTTCGGCACTGAAGATCTGTGTTTTCTAAGAAAAACACTTTAGAAATGAAACGAATCTACTACGTTGTACACCTTGTTAGATTACACAAACCAGGAAAGTATCAACTTGCTGCACTCAACCGTCTTCTTAGTAAAGCAAGTCATTCCGAGAAGAGAAGTAGCTTATTTCACAGAGTACAGTGTTCAGCAATGAAGATCTTTGTTTTCTAAGCAAACTACTTTACAAATGAAACTAATCTACTAAATTTTACATCTCGCCAGATTACACAAACCAGGAATGTATCAAGATGCTCCACTCAACTGTCTTCATTGTAAAGCAACTCATTCGGAGTACAGAACTAACTTATTACACACAGCACGGTGTTCGGCCATGAAGATCTGTGTTTGATAAGCAAACTACTTTAGAAATGAAATGGCCCTAACAAACTGTATATCTTGTTATATTACAGAAACCAGGAAAGTTTCAACTTGCTGCACTCAACCGTCTTTGTAGTAAAGCAACTCATTCCGAGAACAGAACTAGCTTATTTCACACAGTACAGTGTTAGGAAATGAAGATCTTTGTTTTCCAAGCAAACTGCCTTAGAAATGAAACGAATATACTAAGTTTTACATCTTGTTAGATTACACAAACCAGGAAAGTTTAAAATTGCTGCACTCAATCGTCTTCGTAGGAAAGCAACTCTTTCCTAAAACAGAACTAGCTTATTTCACACATTACAGTGTTTGGCAATGAAGATCTTTGTTTTCTAAGCAAACCACTTTAAAAATTAAACGAATCTACTAAGTTCTACATCTTGTTAGATTACACAAACTAGGAAAATTTCAACTTGCAGCATTCAGCCGTCTTCGTAGGAATGCAACTCATTCCGAGAACAGAACTAGCTTATATCCCATAGCACAGTGTTTGGCAATGAAGATCTTTGTTTTCTAAGATAACTCCTTTAGAAATGAAATGAATCTACTAAGTTGTATCTCTTCTTAGATTACACAAACCAAGAAAGTATGAACTTGCTGCACTCAACCGTCTTTGTAGGAAAGCAATTCATTCTGAGAACAGAAGTAGCTTATTTCACAGAGTACAGTGTTCGGCAATGAAGACCTATGTTTTCTAAGCAAACTACTTTAGACATTCAACGAATCTACTAAGTTGTATATATTGATAGATTACACAAACCAGGAATGTATCAACTTGCTCCACTCAACCGTCTTCGTAGTAAAGCAACTCATTCCGAGAACAGAACTAGCTTATTTCACACAGTACAGTGTTCAGCAATGAAGATCTTTGTTTTCTAAACGAACTACTTTAGAAATGAAAGAAATCTACTACGTTGTACAACTCGTTAGTTTACACAAAGCAGGAAAGTTTTAACTTGCCGCACTCAATGGTCTTCGTAGGAAAGACACTCATTCTGAGAACAGAACTAGCTCTTTTCACACAGTACAGTGTTAGGCAATGAAGGTCTTTGTTTTCTAAGCAAACTACTTTAGAAATGAGTCCAATCTACTAAGTTGTACATCTCATTAGAGTAAAGTAACCAGGAAAGTGTCAACTTGCTGCACTCAAACGTCTTTGTAGGAAACCGACTCATTCCCAGAACAGAACTAGCTTATTTCACACAGTACAGTGTTCGGCAATGAAGATCTTTGTTTTCTAAGCAAACTACTTTAGAAATGAAACGAATCTACTAAGTTGTACACCTTGTGAGATTACACAAACCAGCAAAGTATCAACTTGCTGCACTCAACCGTATTCTTAGTAAAGCAACTCATTCCTCGAACAGAACTAGCTTATTTCATGCAGTACAGTATTCGGCAATGAAGATCTTTGTTTTCTAAGCAAACTACGTAAGAAATGAAACGAATGTACTAAGTGGTACATCTTGTTAGATTACACAAACCAGGAAAGTTTGAACTTACCGCACTCAACTGTCTTCGTAGGAAAGCAACTCATTCCGAGAACAGAACTAGCTTATTTCACACAGTACAGTGTTAGGCAATGAAGATATTTAGTTTTTTAAGCAAACCACTTTAGAAATGAAACGAATCTACTAAGTTGTATATCTTGTTAGATTACACAAACCAGTGAAGTTTCAACTTGCTGCACTCAACCGTCTTCGTAGTAAAGGAACTCATTCAGAGAACAGAACTAGCTTATTTCACAGTACAGTGTTCGGCAATGAAGAACTTTGTTTTCTAAGAAAACTACTTTAGAAATGAAATGAATCTACTAAGTTGTACATCATGTTAGACTACACAAACACGGAAAATATAAATTTGCTGCACTCAACGGTTGTCATAGTAAAGGAATTCATTTCAAACACAGAAGTAGCTTATTTCACACAGTACAGTGTTCGGAAATGAAGATCTTTGTTTTCTAAGCAAACTACTTTAGAAATGAAAGAATTTTCCAAGTTGTACATTTTGTTAGATTACACAAACCTGGAAAGTTTGAACTAGCTGCATGCAACTGTCTTCGTAGGAAAGCAACTCATTCCGAGAACAGAACTAGCTTATTTCACACAGAACAGTGTTCGACAATTAAGATCTCTGTTTTCTAAGCAAACCAGTTTAGAAATGAAATGAATCTACTATTTGGTACATCTTGTTAGGTTACACAAACCAGGAAAGTTTGAACTTGCTGCACTCAACCCTCTTGGTAGGAAAGCAACTCATTCCGAGAATAGAAGTAGCTTATTCCACAGAGTACAGTGTTTGGCAATGTAGATCTTTGTTTTGTAAGCAAACTACTTTAGAAATTAAACTAGTATTCTAAGTTGTACATCTTGTTAGATTACACAAACAAGGAAAGTAACAACTTGCTGCACTCAACCGTATTCTTAGTAAAGTAATTCATTCCGAGAACAGAAATAGCTTATTTCACACAGTGCAGTGCACGGCAATGAACATCTTTGTATTCTAAGCAAATCACTTTACAAATGAAACGAGCCTACTAAGTTGTACATCTTGTTAGATTACACAAACCAGGAAAGTTTGAACTGGCTGCACTCAACCGTCTTTGTAGGAAAGCAACTCATTCCAAGAACAGAACTAGCTTATTTCACACAGTACAATGATTGGCAAGGAAGATCTTTGTTTTCTAAGCAAGCAAACTCCTTTAAAAATGATACGAATCTACTGAGGTGTACATGTGGTTATTTAACAGAATCTAGGAAAGTTTGAACTTGCTGCACTCAACCATCTTCGTAGTAAAGTAACTCATTGCAAGAACAGAACTAGCTTATTTGACACAGTACAGTGTTCGGCAATGAAGATCTTTGTTTTCTGATCAAACTACTTCAGAAATCAAATGAATCTACTAAGTTGTATATTTTGGTACATTACACAAACGAGGAAAGTTTCAACTTGCTGCACTCAACCGTCTTCATAGTACAGGAACTCATTCCGAGAACAGAACTAGTTTATTTCCCACAGTACACTGTTTGACAATGAAGATCTTTGTTTTCTAAGCAAACTACATTAGAAATGAAACGAATCTACTAAGTTGTACATTTCGTAAGATTACACAAACCAGGAAAGTATCAACTTGCTGCACTCAACCGTGTTCGTAGTAAAGCAATTCATTCCCAGATCAGAACTAGCTTATTTCACACAGTACTGTTTCGGCAAGAAGATCTTTGTTTTCTAAGCAAAGAACTTTAGAAATGAAACTAATCTACTAAGGAGTACATCTTGTTAGATTACTCAAACCAGGAAAATTTCAACTTGGTGCATTCAACTGTCTTCGTAGGAAAGCAACTAATTCCTAGAACAGAACTAGCTTATTTCACAATGTACATTGTTCAGCAATGAAGATTTTTGTTTTCTAAGCAAACTACGTTAGAAATGAAATGAATCTACTAAGTTGTACAACTTGTTAGATTACAGAAACTAGGAAAGTTTGAACTTGATGCACTCAACTATCTTCGTAGGAACGGAACTCATTCCGAGAGCAGAACTAGCTTATTTCACACAATATAGTGTTCGGCAATGAAGATCTTTGTTTTCTAGGTAAACTACTTTAGAAATGAAACGAATCGACTAAGTTGTATATCTTGTTTAATTACACAAACCTAGCAAGCTTGAACTTGCTGCACACAACCGTCTTTGTAGGAAGGTAACACATTCTGAGAACAGAACTAGCTGATTTCACACAGTACTGTGTTCGGCAATGAAGATCTTTGTTTTCTAAGCAAACGACTTTAGAAATGAAACGAATATACTAAGTTATACATCTTGTTAGAATATACAAACCAGGAATGTATCAACTTGCTGCACTCAACCGTCTTCATAGTAAAGCAACTCATTCCGCTAACAGAACTAGCTTATTTCACACAGTACAGTATTCGTCAATGAAGATCTTTGTTCTATAAGCAAACTACTTTAGAAATGGAACGAATCTACTAAGCTATACATCTTGTTAGATTACACAAAGCAGGAAAGTTTGAACTTGCTGCTTGCAACCATCCTCATAGTAAAGCCACTCATTCTAAGGATGAAACTTGCTTATTTCACACAGTACAGTTTTCGGCAATGAAGATCTTTGTTTTCTAAGCAAACTACTTTAGACATGAAACGAATATACTAAGTTATACATCTTGTTAGATTACACAAACCAGGAAAGTATCAACTTGCTGCACTCAACCGTCTTTGTAGGAAAGCAACTCATTGCGAGAACAGAACTAGCTTATTTCACACAGTACAGTGTTTGTCAATGAAGATCTTTGTTTTCTAAGCAAACTACTTTAGAAATGAAACGAATCAACTAAGTTGTACAGCTTGTTAGGTTACACAAACCAGGAAAGTTTGAAATTGCTGCACTCAATCATCTTTGTAGGAAAGCAACTCATTCCGAGAATAGAACTAGCTTATTTCACGAAGTACAGTGTTCGGCAATAAAGATCTTTGTTTTCTAAGCAAAGTACGTTAGAAATGAAACAAATCGACTAAGTTGTACATCTTGTTAGATTACACAAATCAGAAAAGTATCAACTTGCTGCACCGTCTTCATAGGAAACTAACTCATTCTGAGAACAGAAATAGCTTATTTCACACAGTACAGTGTTCGGCAATGAAGATCTTTATTTTCTAAGCAAACTACTTTAGAAAAGAAATGAATCTACTAAGTTGTACATCTTGTGAGATTACACAAAGAGGAAAATATCAACTTGCTGCACTCAAGCATCTTCGTAGGAAAGCAACTCATTCCAAAAACAGATTTAGCTTATTTCACACAGTACAGTGTTAGGCAATGAAGATCTTTGTTTCCTAAGCAAAGTACGTTAGAAATGAAATGAATCTACTAAGTTTTACATCTTGTTAGATTACAAAACCAGGAAAGTATCACCTTGCTTCACTCAACCGTCTTGGTAGGAAAGCAAATCATTCTGAGAACACAACAAGCTTATTTCACACATTACAGTGTTTGTCAATGAAGATCTTTGTTTTCTAAGCAAACTACATTAGAAATGAAACGGATCCATTAAGTTGTACATCTTGTTAGATTACACAAACCAGGAAAGTTTGAAATTGTTGAGCTCAACCACCTTCGTAGGAAGGCAACTCAGTCCCAGAACAGAACTAGCTTATTTCACACAGTACAGTGTTGGGCAATGAAGATCTTTGTTTTCTAAGCAAACTAGTTTAGAAATGAAACAAACCTACTAAGTTGTCCATCTTGTTAGATTACACAAACCAGGAAAGTTTGAACTTGCTGCACTGAACCGTATTCGTAGGAAAGCAACTCAATCCAAGAAGAAAACTAGCTTATTTCACACAGTACAGTGTTTGGCAATTAAGATCTGTGTTTTGTAAGCAAACTTCTTTAGAAATGAAACGAATCTACTGAGTTGTACATGTTGTTAGATTACAAAAACCAGGAAAGTATCAACGTGCTGCAATCAACCGTCTTGGTAGGAAAACAACTCATTTCAAGAACAGAAGTACCTTATTTCACACAGTAGAGTGTTCTAAGCAACTACTTTAAAACAAAACAGATCCACTAAGTTGTACAGATTGTTAGATTATGAAAACTAGGAAAGTATCAACTTGCTGCACTCAACTGTCTTTATAGGAAAGCAACTCATTCCGAAAACAGAACTAGCTTATTTCACACAGTATAGTGTTCGACAATGAAGATCTTTGTTTTCTAAGCAAACTACTTTAGAAATGAAACGAATCCACTAAGTTGTTCATCTTCTTAGATTACACAAACCAGGAATGTTCCAACTTGCTTCACTCAGGCCTTTTAATAGGAAAGCAACTCATTCCGAGAAGAGATCTAGCTTATTTCACACAGTACATTGTTTGGAAATGAAGATCTTTCTTTTCTAATCAAACTACTTTAGAAATGAAACGAATCTACTAAGTTGTATATCTTGTTATATTACACAAACCAGGAAAGTTTCAACTTGCTGCACTCAACTGTCTTCGTAGGAAAGCAACTCATTCCGAGAACACAACTAGCTTATTTCACACAGTACAGTGTTCAGAAATGAATATCTTTGTTTTCTAAGCAAACTACTTTAGAAATGAAAGGAATCAGCTAAGTTGTATATCATCTTAGATTATGAAAACCAGGAAAGTATTAACTTGCTGCACTCAACCGTCCTCGCAGTAAAGCAACTCATTCTGAGAACAGAACTAACTTATTTCACACAGTACAGTGTTCGGAAATGAAGATCTATGTTTTCTAAGCAAACTACTTTAGAAATGGAAGGAATCCACTAAGTTGTACGTATTGTTAGATTAAACAAACCAAGAAACTTTCAACTTGCTGCACTGAATGCTGTTCGTAGGAAAGCAACTCATTCCGAGAACAGAACTAGCTTATTTGACACAGTACAGTGTTGGGAAATGAAGATCTTTCTTTTCTAATCAAACTACTTTAGAAATGGAACGAATCCACTAAGTTGTACATCGTGTTAGATTACACAAACGAGGAAAGTTTCAACTTGCTGTACTCAACCGTCTTCGTAGGAAAGCAACTAATTCAAGAACAGAACTAGCTTATTTAACACAGTACAGTGTTCGGCAATGAAGATGTTTGTTTTCTAAGCAAACTCCTTTAGAAATGAAACAAATCTACTATGTTGTACATCCTGTTAGATTACACAAACCAGGAAACGTTCAACTTGCTGCACTCAACCGTCTTCATAGGAAAGCAACTCATTCCGAGAATAGAATGCTGTTATTTCACACAGTACAGTGTATGGGAATGAATATCTTTGTTTTCTAAGGAAATCAGTTTAGAAATGAAACAAATCTAGTGAGTTGTATATCTTGTTAGATTACATAAACAAGGAATGTTTCAACTTGCTGCACTCACCCATCTTCGTAGGAAAGCAACTCATTTCGAGAACAGAACTAGCTTATTTCACACAATACAGTGTTCAGCAATGAAGTTCATTCTTTTCTAAGCAAACTACTTTAGAAATGAAAGGAATCTGCTAAGTTGTACATCTTGATACAGTACACGAACCAGGAAAGTTTCAACTTGCTGTACTCAACGGTCTTAGGAAAGCAACTCATTCCGTCAAAAGAACTAGCTTATTTCACACAGTACAGTGTACTGCAATGAAGCTGTTTGTTTTCTAAGCAAAGTACGTTCTAAATGTAGCGAATCTACAAAGTTGTACATCTTCTTAAATTACAGAAAGCAGGAAAGTTTCAATTTGCTGCACTCAACTGACTTTGTACGAAAAGCAGCTCATTCTGATTACAGAACTACCTTACTTCACACAATAGTGTTCGGCAATGAAGATCTTTGTTTTCTAAGCAAACTCCTTCAGAAATGAAACGAATCTACAAAGTTGTATACCTTGTTAGATTACAAAAACGATGAAAATATCAACTTGCTACACTCAACCGTCTTCGTAGGAAAGCAACTCATTCCGAGAAGAGAACCAGCTTATTTCACACAGTACAGTGTTCGGCAATGAAGATCTTTGTTTTATAAGGAAACTACTTTAGAAATGATACGAATCTACTAACTTGTACATCTTGTTAGATTACACAAAGCAGGAAAGTTTCAACTTGCTGCACTCAACCGACTTCATAGGAAAGCAACTCATTCCGAGAACAGAACTAGCTTATTTCAACAGTAGATTGTTCAGAAATGAAAATCTTTGTATTCTAAGCAAACTACTTTAGAAATGAAACGAATACACTGAGTTGTACATCTTGTCTCATTACACAAACCAGGAAAGTATCAACTTGCTTCACTCAACCATCTTTGTAGGAAAGCAACTCATTCCGAGAACAGAACTACCTTATTTCACACAGTACAGTGTTCGGCAATGAAGATCTTTGTATTCTAAGCAAACTACTTTAGAATGCAATGAATCCACTAAGTTGTACATCTTGTTAGATTGCACAAACCAGGAAAGTTTCAACTTGCTGCACTCAACAGTCTTTGTAGGAAAGCAACTCATTTCAAGAAGAGGAACCAGCTTTTTTAACACAATACAGTGTTCGGCAATGAACAGATTTGTTTTCTAAGCAAACTCCTTTAGAAATGAAATGAATCTACTGTGTTGTACATCTTGTTAGATTACACAAACCAGGAAAGGTTCAACTTTCTGCACTCAACCATCTTCGTAGGAAAGCAACTCATTCTGAGAGCAGAACTAGCTTATTTCACACAGTACAGTGTTCAGCAATGAAGATCTTTGTTTTCTAAGCAAAATATGTTTGAAAGAAAAAAAAAACTAAGTCATACATCTTGTTAGATTACACAAACCAGGAAAGTTTGAACTTGCTGCACTCAAATGTCTTCGTAGGAAAGCAAATCCTTCCGAGAACAGAACTAGCTTATTTCACACAGTACAGTGTTCGGCATTGAAGATCATTGTTTTCTAAGAAAAATACTTTAGAAATGAAATGAATCTACTAAGTTTTAAAACTTGTAAGATTACACAAAACAGGAAAGTTTGAATTGCTGCACTCAACCGTCTTCGTAGGAAAGCAACACATTCCGAGAACAGAACTAGTTTATTTCACACAGTACATTGTTCGGCAATGAAGATCTTTGTATTCTAAGCAAACTACTTTATAAATGAAAGGAATCAACTAAGTTGTACATCTTCTTAGATTACAAAAACCAGGAAAGTATGAACTTGCTGCACTCTACCATCCTCATAGTAAAGCCACTCATTCCGAGAACAGGATTAGCTTATTTCACACAGTACAGTGTTTGGCAATGAAGATCTTTGTTTTCTAAGCAAAGTACTTTAGAAATGAAAGGAATCTACTAAGTTGTACGTCTTGTGAGATTACACAAACCAGGAAAGTATCAACTTGCTGCACTTAACCATCTTCGTAGGAATACAACTCATTCTGAGAAAAGAAGTATCTTATTTCACACAATACAGTGTTCGACCATGAAGATCTTTGTTTTCTAAGCAAACTGCTTAAGAAATGACATGAATCTACTAAGTTGTATATCTTTTTAGATTGCACAAATCAGGAAAGTTTCAACTTGCTGCACTCAACTGTCTTCGTAGGAAAGCAACTCATTCTGAGCACAGAACTAGCTTATTTCACACAGTACAGTGTTGCAATGAAGATCTTTATTTTGTAAGCAAACTACTTGAGACATGAAACGAATATAATAAGTTGTATATCTTTTCATATTACACAAACAAGGAAAGTTTGAACCTGCTGCACTCAACCGTCTTCGTAGGAAAACAACACATTCCGAGAACAGAACTAGCTTATTACACACAGTACAGTTTTTGGCAATGAAGATCTTTGTTTTCTAAGCAAATCAGATTATAAATGAAACTAATCTAGTGAATTTTACATCTTGTTACATTATACAAACCAAGAACCTTTCAACTTGCTTCACTCAACCGCCCTTGTAGGAAAGGAACTCATTCCGAGATGAGAACTAGCTTATTTCACACAGTACAGTGTTCGGCAATGAAGATCTTTGTTTTCTAAGAAAACTACTTTAGAAATGAGACGAATCTACTAACTTGTACATCTTGTTAGATTACACAAACCAGGAAAGGTTCAACTTGCTGCACTCAACCGACTTCGTAGGAAAGCAACTCATTCCGATAACAGAACTATCTTTTTGCACACTGTACAGTGTTTGGCAATGAAGACCTTGTTTTCTAAGCAAAGTATGTTCGAAATTAAACAAATCTACTAAGTTGTACATCTTGTTAGATTACACAAACCAGGAAAGTTTCAACTTGCTGCACTCAACCGTCTTCATAGTAATACAACTCCTTCAGAGAACAGAACTATGTTATTTCATACAGTACAGTGTTCAGCAATGAAGATCTTTGTTTTATAAGCAAACTATGTTCTAAATGAAAAAAAAACGACTAAATTGTACATGTTGTTACATTACACAAAGCAGGAAAGTTTGAACTTTCTGCACTCAACCATCTTCGTGGGAAAGCAACTCATTCTGAGAACAGATCTAGCTTATTTCACACAGTACAGTGTTCGGCATTGAAGATCTTTGTTTTCTAAGCAAACTACTTTAGAAATGAAACGAATCTACTAAGGTGTATATCTTGTTAGGTTACACAAACCAGGAAAGTTTGAACTTGCTGCATTCAACCGTTTTTGTAGGAAAGCATGTCATTCTGAGAACAGAATTAGCTTATTTCAAACAGTACAATGTTCGGTGATGAAGACCTTTTTATTCTTAGAAAACTACTTTTGAAATGAAACGAATCTATTAAATTGTATGTCTTGTTAGATTACACAAATGAGGAAAGTATCAACTTGCTGCACTCAACCGTCTTCGTAGTAAAGGAACTCATTCCGAGAACAGAACTAGCTAATTTCACACTGTACAGTGTTCGGCAATGAAGATCTTTGTTTTCTAAGCAAACTACTTTAGAAATGAAACGAATCTCCTAAGTTGTACATCTTGTTAGATTTCACAAACTAGGAAACTGTCAACTTCCAGGAGTCAACCATCTTCATGGGAAAGCAATTCATTCTGACAACAGAACTAGCTTATTTCACACAGTACAGTGTTCGGAAATGAACACCTTTGTTTTCTAAGAAAACTACTTTAGAAATGGAAAGAATCTACCAAGTTGTATATCTTGCTGGATTACACAAACCAGGAAAGAATCAACTTGCTTCACTCAACCGTGTTCGTTGCAAAGCAACTCATTCCGAGAACAGAACTACCTTATTTCACAAAGTACAGTTTTCGGCAATGAAGATCTTTGTTTTCTAAGCAAACTTCGCTAGATATGAAATGAATCTACCAAGTTGTACATCTTTTTAGATAACATAAAACAGGAAAGTTTGTTCTTGCTGCACTCAACCCTCTTCATAGGAAAGCATCTCATTCTGCGAACAGAACTAGCTTATTTCAAACAATACAGTGTTTGGCAATGAAGATCGTGGTTTTATAAGCAAATTACTTTAGAAATGAAACAATCTACTAAGTTGTACATCTTGTTAGATTACTTATTCCAGGAAAGTTTCATAATGCTGCATTCAACCATCTTCATAGGAAAGCAACTCATTCCGAGAGTAGAACTATCTTATTTCACACAGTACAGTGTTCAGTAATGAAGATCTTTGCTTTCTAAGAAAACTACTTTCGAAATGAAACGAATCTACTAAATTGTACATTTTGTTAGATTACACAAATCAGGAAATTTGAACTTGCTGCACTCAACAGTCTTCGTAGGAAAGGAACTCATTCCGAGAACAGAACTAGCTTATTTCACACTGTACATTGTTCGGAAATGAAGATCATTGTTTTCTAAGCAAACTACTTTAGAAATGGAACGAATCTACTAAGAGTACATCTTGTTAGATTACACAAACCGGGAAAGTATCAACTTCCTACACTCAACCGTCTTGGTACTAAAGCAACTCATTCCGAGAACAAAACTTGCTTATTTCACAGTACACTTTTCAGTAATGAAGATTTTTGTTTTCTAAGCAAACTACTTTAGAAATGAAACGAATCTCCTGAGTTGTATATCTTGATAGATTCAACAAACTAGGAAAGTATCAACTTGCTGCACTCAACCATCTTCGTGGTAAAGCTACTCATTCAGAGAACAGAACTAGCTTATTTCACACAGTACAGTATTCAGCAATGAAGATCTTTGTTTTATAAGCAAACTACTTTAGAATTGAAACGAGTGTACTATGTTGTACATCTTGCTGGATGACACAATCCCAGAAAGTTTCAACTTGCTGCACTCAACCGTCTTCGTAGGAAAGCAGCTCCTTCCGAAATCAGAACTAGCTTATTTCACACAGTACACTTTCCAGCAATGAAGATTTTTGTTTTCTAAGAAAACTACTTTAGAAATGAAATGAATCTCCTGAGTTGTATATCTTGATAGATTCAACAAACTATGAAAGTATCAACTTGCTGCACTCAACCGTCTTCATAGTAAAGCTACTCATTCCGAGAACAGAACTAGCTTATTTCACACAGTACGGTGTTCGGTAAAGAAGATCTTTGTTTTCTAAGCAAACTACTTCAGAAATGAAACGAATCTCCTAAGTTGTCCATCTTGTAAGATTACACATACCAGGAATGTAACAACTTGCTACACTCAACCGTCTTCGTAGGAAAGCAACGCATTCCGAGAACAGAACTAGCTTATTACACACAGTACAGTTTTCGGCAATGAAGATCTTTCTTTTTTCAGGGAAACTTCTTTAAAGTGAAATGAATCGACTAAGTTGTACATCTTGTTAGTTTACACAAACCAGGACAGTTTGATATTGCTGCACTCAAGCGTCTTCGTAGGAATGCAACTCATTCCGAGAACAGAACTAGGTTATTTCACACTGTACAATGTTTGGCAATGAAGATCTTCATTTTCTAAGCAAACTACTTTAGAAATGAAACGAATCTACAAAGTTGTACATCTTGTTAGATTACACAATCCAGGAAAGTGTCATCTTCCTGCACTCAACCTTTTTCATGGGAAAGCAACTCATTCCAAGAACAGAAGTAGCTTATTTCACACCCTACAGTGTTCGGCAATGAAGACATTGGTTTTCTAAGCTAACTACTTTATAAATGAAATGAATCTACTAAGTTGTACACCTTGTTAGATTACACACACCAGGAAAGTTTCCACTTGCTGCAGTCAACCATCTTCGTAGGAAAGCAACTCCTTCCGAGAACAAAACTAGCTTATTTCACACAGTACAATATTCAGCAATGAAGATCTTTGTGTTCTAAGCAAAGTATTTTAGAAATGAAACGAATCTCCTAAGTTGTACATCTTGTTAGATTACACAACCTAGGAGGGTATCAACTTGCTGCACTCAACCGTCTTCATGCGAATGCAACTCATTCCCAGAAGAGAACTAGCTTATTTCACAGAGTACATTATACGGCAATGAAGATCTTTCTTTTATAAGCAAACTACTTTAGAAATGAAACGAATCTACTAAGTTGTACATCTTGTTAGATTACATAAACCGAGAAAGTTTCAACTTGCTGCACTCAACGGTTTTTGTAGGAAACCAACTCATCTTTTCTATAGAAACTACATTAGAAAAAAATGAATCTACTAAGTTGTACATCTTGTTAGATTACACAAACCAGGAACGTTTCAACTTGCTGCACTCAAGCGACTCTGTAGGAAGGCAACTCATTCCGAGAACAGAACTAGCTTATTTCAACAGTAGAGTGTTCGGCAATGAAGATCTTTGTATTCTAAGCAAACTACTTTAGAAATGGAACGAATCCACTGAGTTGTACCTCTTTTTAGGTTACACAAACCAGGAAAGTTTCAACTTGCTGCACTCAACCATCTTCATAGGAAAGCAACTCATTCCGAGAACAGAACTAGCTTATTATACACAGTACAGTGTTTGGCAAGGAAGATCTCTGTTTTGTAAGCTAACTACGTTAGAAATGAAATGAATGTACTAAGTTGTACATCTTGTTAGATTACGCCAACCAAGAAAGTATCACCTTGCTCCACTCAACCATCTTTGTAGGAAAGCAAATCATTCCGAGAACAGAACTAGCTCATTTCACACAGTACCGTGTTCAGCAATGAAGCTCTTTGTTTTCTAAACAAACTACTTTAGAAATGAAACGAATCTACTAAATTGTACATCTTTTTAGTTTACACAAACCAGGAAAGTTTCAACTTGCTGCACTCAACCGTCTTCGTAGGAAAGCAACTCATTCCGAGAACAGAACTAGGTTATTTCCCACAGTACAGTGTTTGGCAGTTAAGATCTTTGTTTTCTAAGCAATCTACTTTAGAAATGAAACGAATCTACTAAGTTGTGCATCTTGTTAGATTATCCAAAGTAGGAAAGTTTCAACTTGCTGCACTCAACCATCTTCGTAGGAAAGCAACTCATTCTGGGAATAGAACTATCTTATTACACACAGGAAAGTGTTTGGTAATGGAGAACTTTGCTTTCTAAGCAAACTAGTTTAGAAATGAGAAAAATCTACTAAGTTATACATCTTGTTAGATTACACAAAGCAAGAAACTTTCAACTAGCTGCACTCAACTGTCTTCGTAGGAAAGCACCTCATTGCGAGAATAGGACTAGCTTATTTCACACAGTACAGTATTCGGCAATGAATATCTTTGTTTTCTAAGCAAACTACTTTAGAAATGCAACGAATGTACGAAGTTGTACATCTTGATAGATTACACACAGCAGGAATGTATCAACTTGCTCCACTCAACCGTCTTCGCAGTAAAGCTACTCATTCCAAGAAGGTAACTAGCTTATTTCACACATTACAGTGTTTGGCAATGAATATCTTTGTTTTCTAAGCAAACTACTTTAGAAATAAAACGGATCTACTAAGTTGTACATCTTGTTAGATTACACAAACCATGAAAGTATCAACTTCCTGCACTCAACCGTCTTCATAGTAAAGCAACTCATTCCCAGAACAGAACTGGCTGATTTCAAACAGTACAGTGTTGGGTAACGAAGATCTGTGTTTTCTAAGCAAACTACTTTAGAAATGCACTGAATATACTAAGTTGTATATCTTGATAGATTACACAAAGAAGGAAAGTTTGAACTTGCTGCACTCAACCGTCTTAGGAGGAAAGCAACTCATTTCGAGAACAGAACTAGCTTATTTCACACAGTACAGTGTTCGACAATGAAGATCTTTGTTTTCTAAGCAAACTACTTTAGAAATGAAATGAATCTACTAAGGTCTACATCTTTTTACATTACACAAACCTGGAAAGTTTCAACATGCTGCAGTCAACTGTCTTCGTAGGAAAGGAAGTCATCCTGAGAACAGAACTAGCTTATTTTACACAGTACAGTGTTTGGCAATGAAGGCCTTTGTTTTCTAAGCCAACTACTTTGGAAATGAAATAAATGTTCTAAGTATTACATCTTGGTAGATTACACAAACCTGGAATGTATCAACTTGTTTTGCCCAACCGTCTTTGTAGTAAAGCAATTCATTCCGAGAACAGAACTGACTGATTTCAAACACTACAAGGTTG
Organism: Orientallactaga sibirica; assembly: GCA_036365145.1. Taxonomy (NCBI): domain Eukaryota; kingdom Metazoa; phylum Chordata; class Mammalia; order Rodentia; family Dipodidae; genus Orientallactaga; species Orientallactaga sibirica. The sequence continues at coordinate 160,428 of JAEOAD010000022.1, forward strand.
GGTAATGAAGATCTTTATTTTCTAAGCAAGCTACTGTAGAAATGCAAAGAATCTATTAAGTTGTATATGTCGATAGATTACACAAACCAGGAATGTATCAACTTGCTCCAATCAACCGTCTCCGAACTAAAGCTACTCATTCTGAGAACAGAACTAGCTTATTTCACACAGTACAGTGTTTGGCAATGAAGAGCTTTGTTTTCTAAGAAAACTGCTTTCGAAATGAAACGGATCTACTAACTTGTGCACCTTGTTAGAATAAACAAACCAATAAAATTTCAACTTGCTGCACTCAGCATTCTTTGTAGGAAAGCAACTTATTCTGAGAACAGAACTCGCTTATTTCACACACTATTGTGTTTGGCAATGAAGATCTTTGCTAGGCAAACTACATTAGAAATGAATCGAATCTACTAAGTTGTACATCTAGTTAGATTACTTAAAGTAGGAAAGTTTCACCTTGCTGCACTCAAGCGTATTCATAAGAAAGCAACTCATTCCAAGAACAGAATTAGATTATTTCACACAGTACATTGTCCAGCAATGAAGATCTTTGTTTTCTAAGCAAACTACTTTAGAAATGAAATGAATCAACTAAGTTGTACATCTTGATAGATTACACAAACCAGGAAAGTTTGAACTTGCTTCACTCAATCATCTTCGTAGGAAAGCAACTCATTCTGAGAACGGAACTAACTTATTTCACCCAGTACAGTGTTTGGCAATGAAGATCTTTGTTTTATAAGCAAACTACTTTAGAAATGAAATAAATCTACTAAGTTGTACATCTTGTTAGATTACACAAACCAGGAAATTATCAACTTGCTGCACTCAGTCGTCTTTGTAGTAAAGCAACTCATTCCAAGAATAGACCTAGCTTATCTCACACATTAGTTTTTGGCAATGAAGATTGTTGTTTTGTAAGCAAACTACTTTAAAAATGGAATGAATTCACTAAGTTTTACATCTTGTTAGATTACACAAAATAGGAAAGTTTTAACTTGCTGCACTCAACCGTCTTCGCAGGAACGGAACCCTTCAAGAAGAGGACTAGCTTATTTCACCCAGTACAGTGTTCAGCAATGAAGATCTTTGTTTTCTAAGCAAACTACTTTAGAAGTGAAAGGAATCTACTAAGTTGTACATCTCGTTAGATTACACAAAGCAGGAAAGCTTGAACTTGCTTCACTCAACCATCTTCGTAGGAAAGCAACTCTTTCCGAGAACAGAACTAGCTTATTTCACACGGTACAGTGTTTGGCAATGAAGATCTTTGTTTTCTAAGGAAACTACTTTAAAAATAAAAACAGTCTACTATGTTATACATCTTGTGAGATTACACAAACCAGGAAAGTTTGAACTTGCTGCACTCAACCATCTTCGTAGGAAAACAACTCATACCGAGAACAGAACTAGTTATTTCACACAGTAGAGTGTTGGGCAACGAAGATCTTTGTTTTCTAAGCAAAATACGTTAGAAATGAAACAAATCTACTAAGTTGTACATCTTTTTAGATTACACAAACAGGGAAAGTTTGAACCTGCTGCACTCAACCTTCTCCGTAGGAAAGCAACTCATTCTGAGAACTGAACTAGTTTATTTCACACAGTACAGTGTTCGGCAATGAACATCTTTGTTTTCTAAGTAAACTACTTTAGAAATGAAACAAATTGTATATCTTGTTTGATTACACAAACCAGGAAAGTTTCAAATTGCTGCACTCAACTGTCTTCATAGTAAAGAAACTCATTGCGAGAACAGAAATAGCTTATTTCACACAATACAGTGTTCAGCAATGAAGGTATTTGTTTTTTAGGCAAAATACTTTAGAAATTAAATGAATCAACTAAGTTGTACATCTTGTTCAAACCTGGAGAGTTTGAACCTGCTGCAATCAACCATCTTCATAGGAAAGCGGGTGTGGTGCATGCGTTAATCCTTGTACTTGGGAGGCAGAGGTAGGAGGATTGCTGTGAATTCGAGTCCACCCTGAGACTACATAGTGAATTCCAGGTCAGCCTGAGCTATAGTGAGAACCTACCTCGAAAAAAACAAACAAACAAAAAAAAGAAATGAAACGAATCTATTAAGTTGTACATCTTCTTAGATTACACAAACCTGGAAAGTTTCAACTTGCTACACTCAACCATCTTCGTAGTAAAGCAACTCATTCCTATAACAGAACTAGTTTATTTCACACAGAACAGTGTTCGGCAATGAAGATCTTTGTTTTCTAAGCAAACTGCTTTAGAAATGAAACGAATCTATTAAGTTGTATATCTTGTTACATTACACAAAGCAGGAAAGTTTGAACTCACTGCACTCAACCGTTTTCATATTAAAGCAACTCATTCCAAGAACAGAACTAGCTTATTTCACACAGGACAGTGTTTGGCAACGAAGATCTTTGTTTTCTAAGCAAACTGCTTTAGAAATGAAACGAATCTACTAAGTTGTACATCTTGTTACATTAAACAAACGTGGAAAATTTAAACTTGCTGCACTCAACCGTCTTCGTAGGAAAGCAACTCATTCCGAGAACAGATCTAGCTTATTTCACACAGTACAGTGTTCAGCAATGAAGATCTTTTATTCTAAGCAAACTACTTTAGAAATGACATGAATCTACTAAGTTGTATATCTTGTTAGATTAAACAAACCAGGAAATTTTGAACTTTCTGTACTCAACCGTCTTTGTAGGAAAGCAACTCATTCCGAGAACAGAACTAGCTTATTTCACACAGTGCAGTGTTCGGCAATGAACATCTTTGTTTTCTAAGCAAACTACTTTAGAAATTAAATGAATCTACTAAGGTGTACACCTTGTTAGAATATACAAACCTGGAAATTGTGAACTTGCTACACTCAACCATCTTCGTAGTAAAGCAAATCATTCCGAGAACAGAACTAGATTATTTCACCCAGTACAGTGTTAGTCAATGAAGATCTTTGTTCTCTAAGGAAACTGCTTTACAAGTGAAACGAATCTACTAAGTTGTACATCTTCTTAGATTACACAAACCAGAAAAGTTTCAACGTGCTGCACTCAACTGTCTTGGTAGGAAAGCAACACATTCCGAGAACAGAACTAGCTCATTTCACGCAGTACAGTGTTCCTCAATGAAGATCTTTGTTCTCTAAGGAAAATACTTTACAAATGAAACAAATCTACTAAGTTGTACATCTTTTTAGATTACACAAACAAGGAAAGTTCAAACCTGCTGCACTCAACCATCTTCGTAAGAAAGCAACTCATTCCGAGAACTGAACTAGTTTATTTCACACAGTAGAGTGTTCGGCAATGAACATCTTTGTATTCCAAGCAAACTACTTTAGAAATGAAACAAATTGTACATCTTGTTAGATTACACAAACCAGGAAAGTTTCAAATAGCTGCACTCAACAGTCTTCCTAGTAAAGAAACTCATTTTGAGAACAGAAATAGCTTATTTCACACAGTACAGTGTTCAGCAATGAAGATCATTGTTTTTTTAGGCAAACTACTTTAGAAATGAAATGAATCTACTAAGTTGTACATCTTGTTAGATTAAACAAACCAGGAAAGTTTGAACTTGCTGCACTCAACCATCTTCGTAGGAAAGCAACTTATTCCGAGAAGAGAACTACCTTATTTCACACAGTACAGTGTTCGGCAATGAAGATCTTTGTTTTCTAAGGAAACTACTTCAGAAATGAAATGAATCTACTAAGTTCTACATGTTGTGAGATTACACAAAGCAGGAAAGTTTGAACTTGCTGCACTCAACCGTCTTCGTAGGAAAGCAAGTCATTCCGAGTACAGAACTAGCTTATTTCACACAGTACCGTGCTCGGCAATGAAGATCTTTGTTTTCTCAGCAAACTACTATAGAAATGAAATGAACTTACTAAGTTGTACATCTCGCTAGATTACACAAACCAGGAATGTATCAACTTGCTCCACTCAACTGTCTTCATAGTAAAGCACCTCGTTCCGATACAAAACTAACTGATTTCACACAGCACAGTGTTCAGCAAGATATTTGTTTGATAAGCAAACTACTTTAGAAATGAAACAAATCTACTAAGTTGTACATATTTTTAGATTACACAAACCAGGAAAGTTTCAACTTGCTGTACTCAACTGTCTTCATTGGAAAGCAACTCATTCCGAGAACAGAACTAGCTTATTTCACACAGTACAGTGTTCAACAATGAAGATCTTTCTTATCTAAGCAAACTACTTTAGAAATGAAACAAATCTACTAAATTGTACATCTCGTTAGATTACACAAAACAAGAAAGTATCAACGTTCTGCACTCAACTGCGTAGTAAATGAACTCATTCCGAAAACAGAACTTGCTTACTTCACACAATAAGTTGTTCGGCAATGAAGATCTTTGTTTTCTAAGCAAACTACTTTAGAAATGAAACGAATCTACTAAGTTGTATATCTCATTAGATTACACAAAGCCAGAAAGTTTGAACTTGGTGCACTCAACCGTGTTCTTAGTAGGAAAGCAACTCATTCCGAGAACAGAACTAGCTTATTTCACACAGTACAGTATACGGCAATGAAGATCTTTGTTTTCTAAGCAAAGTACTTTAGAAATGAAACGAATCTACTAAATTGTACAACTTCTTAGATTACAAAAACCAGGAAAGTTTCACCTTGCTGCACTCAACCGTGTTCGTAGGAAAGCAACTCATTCCGAGAAAATAACTAGCTTATTTCACACTGTACAGTGTTCGGCAATGAAGATCTTTGTTTTCTAAGAAAACTACTTTAGAAATGAAACAAATCTACTAAGTTGTACACCTTCTTAGTTAACACAAACCAGGGAAGTATCAACTTGCTGCACTCAACCTTCTTCGTAGGAAAGAAATTCATTACGAGAGCAGAACTAGCTTATTTCACAGAGCACAGTGTTCGGCAATGAAGATTTTGTTTTCTAACCAAACTGCTTTAGAAATTAAAAGAATCTACTAAGTTGTACAACTCGCTAGATTACACAAACCAGGAATGTATCAACGTGCTCAACTCAACCATCTTCGTAGTAAAGCAACTCATTCCAAGAAAAGAACTAGCTTATTTCACACAGTACACTGTTCAGGAATGAAGATCTTGTTTTATAAGGAAAATACTTTAGAAATGTAACGAATCGACTCAGTTGTACATGTTGTGAGATTACACAAAGCAGGAAAGTTTGAACTTGCTGCACTCAACCGTCTTCATAGAAAAGCAACTTACTCCAAGAACAGAACAAGGTTATTTGACACAGTACAGTGCTCGACAATGAAGATCTTTGTTTTCTAAGCAAACTACTTTAGAACTGAAACGAATCTACTAAGTTGTAAAAGTTGTTAGATTACACAAACCAGTTAAATTTGAACTTGCTGCACTCAGCTGTATTCATAGTAAAGCAACTCATTCCGAGAATAGAACTAGCTTATGTCACACAGTACAGTGTTTGGCAATGAAGATCTTTGTTTGATAAGCAAACTACTTTAGAAATGAAACAAATGTACTACGTTGCATATCTCACTAGATTACAAAAACCTGGAATGTATCAACTTGCTCCACTGAACCGTCTTCATAGTAAAGCACCTCATTCCGAGTACAGAACTAGCTTATTTCACACAGTACAGTGTTCAGCAATGAAGATCTTTGTTTGATAAGCAAACTACTTTAGAAAGGAAAGGAATCTACTAAGGTGTACATCTTGTTATATTACACAAACCAGGAAAGTTTCAACTTGCTGCTCTCAACCGTCTTCGTAGGAAAGCAACCCATTCCGAGAACAGAACTAGGTTATTTCACACAGTACAAAGTTAGGAAATGAAGATCTTTGTTTTCTAAGGAAACTACTTTAGAAATGAAACGAATATGCTAAGTTGTACATCTTGATAGATTACAGAAACCAGGAAAGTTTCAACTTGCTGCACTCAACCGTCTTTGGAGTAAAGCAACTCATTCCGAGAACAGATCTAGCTTATTTCACACAGTACAGTGTTTGGCAATGAAGATCTTTGTTTTCTAAGCAAACTACTTTAGAAATGAAATGAATCTACTAAGTTGTAAATCTCAATAGATTACACAAACCAGGAATGTAACAACTTGCTCCACTCAACTGTCTTCGTTGTAAAGCAACCCATTCCGAGTAAAGAACTAGCTTATTTCACACAGTATAGTGTTTGGCAATGAAGATCTTTGTTTGATAAGCAAATTACTATAGAAATGAAACAAATCTACTGAGTTGTAAAACTTGTTAGATTACACAAAACAGGAAAGTTTCAACTTGCTGCACTCAACCATCTTCGCAGTAAAGCAACTCATTAGAGAACAGAACTACCTTATTTCACACAGTACAGTGTTCTGCAATGAAGATCTTTGTTTTCTACTCAAACTGCTTTGGAAATGAAACGAATCTACTAAGTTGTACATCATGTTAGATTACACAAACCAGGAAAGTTTCAACTTGCCGCACTCAACCATCTTCATAGGAAAGCAACTCATTCCGGGCAAAGAACCTACTTATTTCACACAATACAGTGTTCGGTGGTGAAGATCTTTGTTTTCTAAGCAAACTATTTTAGAAATGAAATGAATCTTCTAAGTGGTACATCTTGATAGATTACACAAACCAGGAAAGTTTCAACTTGCTGCACTCAACCGTCTTCGTAAGAAAGGAACTCATTCCGAGAAAAGAACTACCTTATTTCACACAGTACAGTGTTTGGCAATGAAGATATCTATTTTCTAAGCAGACTAGTTTAGAAATGAAACGAATGTCCTAAGTTGTACATGTTGTTAGATTACACAAAGCAGGAAAGTTTGAACTTGCTGCACTCAACCGTCTTTGTAGGAAAGCAACTCTTTCCAAGAACAGAACTAGCTTATTTCACTCTGTACAGTGTTTGGCAATGAAGATCTTTGTTTTCTAAGCAGACTACTTTAGAAATGAAACGAATCTACTAAGTTGTGCACTTTCTTAGATTACACAAAACAGGAAAGTATCAACTTGCTGCTCTCAACCGTCTTCGTAATAAAGCAACTCATTCCGGGAACAGAAGTAGCTTATTTCACCCAGTGCAGTGTTTGGAAATGAAGATGTTTGTTTTCTAAGCAAACTACTATAGAAAGGAAACGAATCTACTAAGTTGTACATCTTGTAAGATTACACAAACCAGGAAAGTTTCAACTTTCTGCACTCAACCGTTTTAAGTAGAAAAGCAACTCATTCGAGAACAGAACTAGCTTATTTCACACAGTACTGTGTTAGGTAATGAAGAGCTTTGTTTTATAAACAAACTACTTTAGAAATGAAACGAATCTACAAAGTTGTACATCTTGTTAGATTACACAAACCAAGAAAGTTTGAACTAGCTGCACTCCAACATCTTCGTAGCAAAACAACTCATTCCGAGAACAGAATTAGCTTATTTCACAGAGTACAGTGTTCGGGAATGAAGATCTTTGTTTTCTAAGCAAACTACTTTAGAAATGAAACGAATCCATAAGTTGTACATCTTTATAGATTACACAAACCAGGAAGGTTTGAAATTGCTGCGCTCAACTGTCTTCATAGGTAAGCAACTGTTTCCAAGAACAGAAGTAGCTTATTTCAAACAGTACAACGTTTGGCAATGACGATCTTGGTTTTCTATGCAAACTATATTAGAAATGAAATGAATCTACTAAGTTGTACACCTTTTTTTTGTTTGTTTTTCGAGGTAGGGTTTCACTCTGGTCCAGGCTGACTTGGAATTAACTATGTAGTCTCAGGGTGGCATCAAACTCATGGCGATCTTCCTACCTCTGCCTCCAAAGTACTGGGATTAAAGGCGTGCACCACCATGCCCAGCATGTACACCTTTTTACGCTACACAAACCAGGAAAGTATCAACTTGCTGCACTCAATCGTGTTCGTAGAAAAGCAACTCATTCAAAGAAGAGAACTAGCATTTTCACACAGTACAGTGTTCGGCATTGAAGATCTTTGTTTTCTAAGAAAACTACTTTAGAAATAAAAAAAATATACTGAGTTGTACATCTTGTTAGATTACATGAACCTGAAAAATTTGAACTTGCTGCACTCAACAGTTTTCGTAGGAAAGCAACGCATTCCGAGATCAGAACTAGCTTATTTCACAAAGTACAGTGTTCGGCAATGGAGATCTTTGTTTTCTAAGCAAACTAATTGAGAAATGAAACGAATGTATTAAGTTGTTCAACTTGTTAGATTACACAAACCTGAAAAAATTGAACTTGCTGCACTCAAGTGTCTTTGTCGTAAAGCAACTCATTCTGAGAACAGAACTAGCTTATTTCACACAGTACAGTGTTCGGCAATGAAATTCTTTGTTTGATAAGCAAACTACTTTAGAAATGAAATGGACCTAACAAATTGTAAATCTTGTTATATTACACAAACCAGGAAAGTTTGAACTTGCTGCACTCAACCGTCTTCGAGGGAAAGCAACCCGTTCCTAGAACAGAACTAGCTTATTTCACAGAGTACAGTGTTGGGCATTGAAGATCTTTCTTACCTAAGCAAACTACTTCAGAAATGAAAGGAATCTACTAAGTTGTACATCTTTTTAGATTACACTAACAAGGAAAGTTTCAACTTGCTGCACTCAACCGTCTTCGTAGTAAAGCAACTCATTCCGAGAACAGAACTAGCTTATTTCACAGAGTACAGCGTTCGGCAATGAAGATCTTTGTTTTCTAAGCAAACTAGTTTAGAAATGAAACGAGTCTACTGAGTTGTACATCTCGCTAGATTACACAAACCAGGAATGTAACAACTTGCTCCACTCAACCATCTTCGTAGTAAAGCAACTCATTCCGAGTACAGAACTAGCTTATTTCACACAGTACAGTGTTCGGCAATGAAGATCTTTGCTTGATAAGCAAACTATTTTAAAAATGAAATGGACCTAACAAATTGTACACGTTGATATATTACACAAACCACGAAAGTTTGAACTTGCTGCACATAACTGTCTTCGTAGGAAAGCAACACATTCCGAGAACAGAACTAGCTTATTTCACAAAGTACTGTGTTCTGCAATGAAGATCTTTGTTTTCTAAGCAAACTACCTAAGAAATGTACTGAATCTATGATGTTTCATATCTCGTTAGACTACACAAAGCAGGAAAGTTTCAACTTGCTGCACTCAATCGTCTTCTTAGGAAAGCAAATCATTCCGAGGACAGAACTAGGTTATTTCACACAGTACAGTGTTCAGCAAAGAAGATCTTTGTTTTCTAAGCAAACGACTTTAGAAATGAAACGAATCTACCAAGTTGTACATCTTGCTAGATTACACAAACCAGGAAAGTTTGAACTTGCTGCACTAAACTGTCTTCTTAGGGAAAGCAACTCATTCCAAGAACAGAACTAGCTTATTTCACACAGTACAGTGTTAGGCAATGAAGATCTTTGCTTTCTAAGCAAACTACTTTAGAAATGAAACGAATCAAATACATTGTACATCTTGGTGGATAACACAAACCAGGAAAGTATCAACTTGCTGCGCTCAACCATCTTCGTAGGGAAAGCAAGACATTCCAAGAACAGAACTAGCATAATGCACACAGTATTGTGTTCAGCAATGAAGATCTTTGTATTCTAAGCAAACTACTTTAGAAATGAAATGAATTTACTGAGTTGTACATCTTGTTAGATTACAGAAACCGGGAAAGTTTCAACTTGCTGCACTCAACCGTCTTTGTAGTAAAGAAACTCATTCCGAGATCAGAACTAGCTTATTTCATACATAACTGTGTTTGGCAAGGAAGATCATTTTTTTCTAAGCAAACACTTTAGAAATGAAATGAATCCACTAAGTTTTACATCTTGTTATATTACACAAACCAGGGGAGTTTGAATTTCCTGCACTCAACCGCCTTCATAGGAAAGCAACTCATTCCGAGAAGAGAACTAACTCCTTTAACACAGTACAATGTTCGGCAAGAAGATATTTGTTTTCTAAACAAAGTACTTTAGAAATGAAACTAATCTACTAAGTTGTTCATCTTGTTAGATTACACAAACCAGGAAAGTTTGAACTTCCTGCACTCAATCGTCTTCGTAGGGAAAGAAACTCATTCCGAGAATAGAACTAGCTTATTTCACACAATACAGTGTTTGGCAATGAAGATCTTTGTTTTCAATGCAAAGTATTTTAGAAATGAAACAAATCTACCAAGTTGTACACCTCGCTAGATTACACAAACCAGGAATGTATCAACTTGCTCCACTCAACTGTCTTCATAGTAAAACACCTCGTTCCGATACAGAACTAACTGATTTCACACAGCACAGTGTTCAGCAAGATATTTGTTTGATAAGCAAACTACTTTAGAAATGAAACGAATCTACTAAGTTGTACATATTTTTAGATTACACAAACCAGGAAAGTTTCAACTTGCTGCACTCAACAGTCTTTGTAGGAAAGCAACTCATTCCGAGAACAGAACTAGCTTATTTCACACGGTATAGTGTTCAGCAATGAAGATCTTTCTTTTCTAAGCAAACTACTTTAGAAATGAAATGAATCTACTAAATTGTACATCTCGTTAGATTACACAAAACAAGAAAGTATCAACGTGCTGCACTCAACTGCGTAGTAAATGAACTCATTCCGAAAACAGAACTTGCTTACTTCACACAATAAGTTGTTCGGCAATGAAGATCTTTGTTTTCTAAGCAAACTACTTTAGAAATGAAATGAATCTACTAAGTTGTACATCTCGTTAGATTACACAAAGCCAGAAAGTTTGAACTTGGTGCACTCAACCGTCTTCGTAGGAAAGCAACTCATCCCGAGAACAGAACTAGCTTATTTCACACAGTACAGTATACGGCAATGAAGATCTTCGTTTTCTAAGCAAAGTACTTTAGAAATGAAACGAATCTACTAAATTGTACAACTTCTTAGATTACAAAAACCAGGAAAGTTTCACCTTGCTGCACTCAACCGTGTTCGTAGGAAAGCAACTCATTCCGAGAAAATAACTAGCTTATTTCACGCTGTACAGTGTTGGCAATGAAGATCTTTGTTTTCTAAGAAAACTACTTTAGAAATGAAACAAATCTACTAAGTTGTACACCTTGTTAGTTAACACAAACCATGGAAGTATCAACTTGCTGCACTCAACCTTCTTCGTAGGGGAAAGAAATTCATTACGAGAGCAGAACTAGCTTATTTCACAGAGGACAGTGTTCAGCAATGAAGATTTTGTTTTCTAATCAAACTGCTTTAGAAATTAAAAGAATCTACTAAGTTGTACAACTTGCTAGATTACACAAACCAGGAATGTATCAACTTGCTCAACTCAACCGTCTTCGTAGTAATGCAACTCATTCCAAGTACTGAAATAGCTTATTTCACACAGTATAGTGTTCGGGATTGAAGATATTTGTTTGATAAGCAAACTACTTTAGAAATAAAATGGACCTAACAAATTGTACATCTTGTTATATTACACAAACCAGGAAAATTTCAACTTGCTGCACTCAACCGTCTTCAGAGGGAAAGCAACTCATTCCGAGAACAGAATTAGCTAATTTCACACAGTACTGTGTTCAGAAATGAAGATCTTTGTTTTCTAAGCAAACTACCTTAGAAATGTAACGAATCTACTAAGTTGTATATCTTCTTAGATTACACAAACCAGGAAAGTTTGAACTTGATGCACTGAACCGTCTTCAGAGGAACGGAACCCTTTGAGAAGAGAAGTAGCTTATTTCACACAGTACAGTGTTCAGCAATGAAGATCTTTCTCTTCTAATCAAACTACATTAGAATGAAACTAATCTACTACGTTGTACATCTTGTTAGATTACACAAATCAAGAAAGTTTCCACTTGCTGCACTCAACTGTCTTCGTAGGAAAGCAACTCATTCTGAGAACAGAAGTACTTATTTCACAGAGTACAGTGTTCAGCAATGAAGATGTTCGTTTTCTTTAGCAAACTACTTTAGACATTCAACGAATCTACTAAGTTGGACACCTCGATAGATTGCACAAACCAGGAATGTTTCAACTTGCTCCACTCAACCGTCTTCGTAGTAAAGCAACTCTTTCCGAGAACAGAACTAGCTTATTTCACAGAGTACGGTTTTCAGCAATGAAGATCTTTGTTTTCTAAGCAAACTACTTTAGAAATGAAAGGAATCTACTAAGTTGTAGAACTCGTTAGTTTACACAAAGCCGGAAAGTTTCAACTTGCCGCACGCAACTGTCTTCATAGGAAAGAAACTCATTCCGAGAACAGAACCAGCTTATTTCACACAGTACAGTGTTAGGCAATGAAGGTCTTTGTTTTCTAAGCAAACTACGTTAGAAATGAATCCAATAAACTAAGTTGTACATCTCGTTAGAGTACAGCAACCAGGAAAGTGTCAATTTGCTGCACTCAACCGTCTTAGTAGGAAACCCACTCATTCCCAGAACAGAACTAGCTTATTTCACATGGTACAGTGTTCAGCAATGAAGATCTTTGTTTTCTAAGCAAACTACTTTAGAAATGAAACGAATCTACTAAGTTGTATATTTTGTTAGAGTACGCCAACCCAACATTATCATCTTGCTGCACTCAACCATCTTCGTAGGGAAAGCAAGTCATTCCAAGAAAAGAACTAGTTTGTTTCACACAGTACAGTGTTCAGGTATGAAGATCTTTGTTTTCTAATCAAAGTATATTAGAAATGAAACGAATCTACTAAGTTGTCATCTTGTTAGATTACACAAAGCAGGAAAGTTTCTGCTTGCTTCAATCAATCGTCTTCGTAGGGAAAGCAACTCATTCCGAGGTAGAATTAGCTTATTTCACACAGGACAGTGTTTGGCAATGAAGATCTTTGTTTTTAAGCAAACTACCTCAGAAATGAAAGGAGTCTACTAAGTTGTACATCTTGTCAGTTTACACAAACCAGGAAAGTTTCAACATGCTGCACTCAAACGTCTTCGTAGGAAAGCAACTCATTCTGAGAACAGAACTAGCTCATTTCACACAGTACACTGTTCGGCAATGAAGATATTTGTTTTCTAAGCTAACTACCTCAGAAATATAACGAATCTACTAAGTTGTCCATCTGGTTAGATTTCACAAAGGAGGAAACTTTCAACTTGCTGCACTCTACCATCTTCATAGGAAAGTAACTCATTCCAACAAGAGAACTAGTTTATTTCACCCAGTACAGTGTTCAGCAATGAACATCTTTGTTTTCTAAGTAAACGACTTTAGAAATGAAAAGAATCTACTAAGTTGTACATCTTCTTAGATTACACAAACGAGGAAAGTTTCTAGTTGTTGCACTCAACCGTCTTCGTAGGAAAGCAACTCAATCCGAGAACAGAACCAGCTTATTTCACAAGTACAGTGTTCGGCAATGAAGATCTTTGTTTTCTAAGCAAACTACCTTAGAAATGAATCGAATCTACTAAGTTGTACATCTTGATAGATTACACAAACCAGGAAAGTTTCAATTTACTGCACTCAACCATCTTTGTAGGAAACCGAATCATTCTGAGAACAGAACTAGCTTATTTCACAGAGTACAGTGTTTGGCAATGAATATCTTTGTTTTCCAAGCAAACTACCTCAGAAATGAATCGAAACTACTAAGTTGTACATCTTCTTAGATTACACAAAGTAGGAAAGTTTCAACTTCCTGAACTCTACCATCTTCGTAGTAAAGCAACTCATTCCAAGAAAACAACTAGGTTATTTTACACTGTACAGTGTTCGGCAATGAAGATCTTTGTTTTCTAAGTAAACTACTTTTGAAATGAAACGAATATACTAAGTTCTACATCTTGATAGGTTACACAAACCAGGAAAGTGTGAACTTGCTGCACTGAACCGTCTTCGTAGGAAACTGACTCATTACCAGAACAGAACTAGCTTATTTCACACAGTACAGTGTTTGGCAATGAAGATCTCTGTTTTCTAAGCAAACTACCTTAGAAATGAATCGAATATACAAAGTTGTACATCTTGTTAGATTACACAAAACAAGGAAAGTTTCAACTTACTGCACTCAACAGTCTTTGTAGGAAACCAAATCATTCTGAGAACAGAAGTAGCTTATTTCACACAGTACAGTGTTCAGCAATGAATATCTTTTTTCTAAGCAAACTACCTCAGAAATGAATCGAAACTACTAAGTTGTACATCTTGTTAGATTATACAAAGTAGGAAAGTTTCAACTTCCTGAACTCTACCGTCTTTGTAGGAAAGCAACTCATTCCAAAGAAAACAACTAGGTTATTTGACACACTGTACAGTGTTTGATAATGATGATCTTTGTTTTCTGAGTAAACTACTTTTGAAATGAAACGAATATACTAACTTGTACATCTTGTTAGATTACACAAACCAGGAAAGTTTGAACTTGGTGCACTGAACCGTCTTCGTAGGGAAACTGACTCATTCCCAGAACAGAACTAGCTTATTTCACACAGTACAGTGTTTGGCAATGAAGATCTTTGTTTTCTAAGCAAACTACTTTAGAAATGAAACGAATCTTCTAAGTTGTATAGTTTGTTAGATTACGCAAACCAGGAAAGTATCATCTTGCTGCACTCAACCGTCTTCATAGGAAAGCAACTTATTCAGAGAAAAGGACTAGCTTGTTTCACACAGTACAGTGTTCAGCAATGAAAATCTTTGTTCTCTAATAAAACCATATTAGAAATGAAACGAATCTACTAAGTTGTCATCTTGTTAGATTACAAAAAGGAAAGTTTCTACTTGCTGCACTCAACCATCTTCAGAGGAAAGCAACTCATTCCGAGAACAGAACTAGCTTATTTCCACAGCACAGTTTTCAGAAATGAAGATCTTTGTTTTCTAAGTAAACTACTTTAGAAATGAAACGAATCTACTAAGTTGTACATCTTGGTAGATTACACAAACGAGGGAACTATCAACTTGCTGCACTCAACCGTCTTCGTAATAAAGCAACTCATTCCAAGAACAGAACTAGCTTATTTCAAAGAGTACAGTGTTCGGCCATGAATATCTTTGTTTTCTAAGCAAACTACTTTAGAAATGAAACAAATCTATTAAGTTGTACATCTGGTTAGATTACACAAACCAGGAAAGTTTCAAGTTGTTGCACTCAAAAGTCTTCCTAGGAAGCACCTTATTCCAAGAACAGACCCACCTTATTTGACACAGTACAATGTTTGGCAATGAAGATCTTTGTTTTCTAAGCAAACTACCTTAGAAATGAATCGTATCTACTAAGTTGTACATCTTCTTAGATTACACTAACCAGGAAAGTTTGCACTTGCTGCACTCAACCGTCTTCATAGGAAACCAACTCATTCCAAAACAGAACTAGCATATTTCACACAGTACAGTGTTCGGCAATGAAGATCTTTGTTTTCTAAGCAAACTACCTCAGAAATGAAACGAATCTACTAAGTTGTACATCTTCTTAGATTACACAAAGTATGAAATTTTCAACTTGCTGCAATCAACCGTCTTCGCAGGAAAGCAACTCATTCCGATAACAAAACTATCTTATTTCCCACAGTACAGTGTTCAGAAATGAAGATCTTTGTTTTCTAAGCAAATTACTTTAGAAATGAAACGAATCTACTAAGTTGTACATCTTGTTAGATTACACAAACTGGAAAGGATCTATCAACTTGCTGCACTCAACCAGTCTTCGTAGTAAAGCAACTCATTCTGAGAATAGAACTCGCTTATTTCCCACAGTACAGTGTTCGCAATGAAGATCTTTGTTTTCTAAGCAAACTACTTTAGAAATGAATCGAATCTACTAAGCTGTAAATCGTGTTAGATTACACAAACCAGGAAAGTTTCAACTTGCTTCACTCAATCATCTTCGTAGGAAAACAACTCATTCCGAGAACAGAACTTGCTTATTTCACACAGTACAGTGTTTGGCAATGAAGATCTTTGTTTTCTAAGCAAACTACCTCAGAAATAAAAGGAGTCTACTGAGTAGTATATCTTGTCAGTTTACACAAACCAGGAAAGTTTCAACTTGCTACACTCAACCGTCTTCAGAGGAAAGCAACTCATTCCGAGAACTGAACTAGTTTATTTCACACAGTACAGTGTTTGGCAATGAACATCTTTGTTTTCTAAGCAAACTACTTTAGAAATGAAACAAATTGTACATCTTGTTAGATTACACAAACCAGGAAAGTTTCAAATTACTGCACTCAACCGTCTTCCTAGTAAATAAACTCATTGTGAGAACAGAAATAGCTTATTGCACACAGTACAGTGTTCAGCAATGAAGATCTTTGTTGTTCAGGCAAACTACTTTAGAAATTAAACGAATCTACTAAGTTGTACATCTTGTTAGATTATACAAACCTGGAGAGTTTGAACTTGCTGCAATCAACCCTCTTCATAGGAAAGCAACTCATTCCGAGAAGAGAACAAGTTTATTTCACACAGTACAGTGTTTGGCAATGAAGATGTTTGTTTTCTAAGAAAACTACTTTAGAAATGAAACGAATCTACTAAGTTGTACATATTCTTAGATTACACAAACCTTTAAAGTTTAAACTTGCTGCCCTCAACCGTCTTCAGGGAAAGCAACTCATTCCAAGAACAGAACTAGCTTATTTCACACAGTACAGTGTTCAGCAGTGAAGATCTTTGTTTTCTAAGCAAACTACTTTAGAAATGAAACGAATTTACTAAGTTGTACATCTTGTTAGATTACACAAACCTGGAAAGTTTGAACTTGCTGCACTCAACCGTCTTTGTAGGAAAGCAACTCATTCCGAGAACAGAACTAGCTTATTTCACACAGTACAGTGTTTGCAATAAAGATCTTTGTTTTCTAAGGAAAGTACTTTAGAAATGAAATGAATATACTAAATTGTACATCTTGTTAGATTACACAAACAAGGAAAGTTTGGACCTGCTGCACTCAACCGTCTTTGCAGGAAAGCAACACATTCCAACAAAAAAACTAGCTTATTTCACACAGTACAGTGTTTGGCAATAAAGATCTTTGTTTTCTAAGGAAACTACTTTAGAAATAAAAAAGGTCTACTATGTTGTACATCTTGTTAGATTACATAAACCAGGAAAGTTTGAACTTGCTGTACTCAACTGTCTTCGTAGGAAAACAACTCATTTCGAGAACAGAACTAGCCTTATTTCACACAGTACAGTATTGGGCAATGAAGATCTTTGTTTTCTAAGTAAACTACTTTAGAAATGAAATGAATCTACTAAGTTGTACATCTTTTTAGATTACACAAACAAGGAAAGTTTGAACCTGCTAGACTCAACTGTCTTCGTAGGGAAAGCAACTCATTCCGTGAACAGAACTAGTTTATTTCACACAGTACAGTGTTTGGCAATGAACATCTTTGTTTTCTAAGCAAACTACGTTATAAATGAAACAAATTGTACATCTTGTTAGATTACACAAACCAGGAAATTTTCAAATTGCTGCACTCAACCGTCTTCCTACTAAAGAAAGTCATTGTGAGAACAGAACTAGCTTATTTCACACAGTACAGTGTTCAACAATGAAGATCTTTGTTTTTAGAAACTACTTTAGAAATGAAACGAATCTACTAAGTTGTACATCTTGTTAGATTGTACAAACCTGGGGAGTTTGAACTTGCTGCAATCAACCGTCTTCATAGGAAAGCAACTCATTCCGAGAACAGAACTAGTTTATTTCACACAGTACAGTTTTTGGCAATGAAGATCTTTGTTTTGTAAGAAAACTACTTTAGAAATGAAAAGAATCTAGTAAGTTGTACATCCTCTTAGATTTACAAACCTGGAGAGTTTGAACTTGCTGCAATAAACCATCTTCATAGGAAGCAACTCATTCCGAGAACAGAACTAGTTTATTTCACACAGTACAGTTGGGAGGCAATGAAGATCTTTTGTTTTCTAAGAAAACTACTTTAGAAATGAAACTAATATGCTAAGTTGTACATCTTCTTAGATTACACAAACTTGGAAAGTTTGAACTTGCTGCCCTCAACAGTCTTCGTGGAGGAAAGCAACTCATTCCAAGAACAGAACTAGCTTATTTCACACAGTACAGTGTTCAGTAGTGAAGACCTTCCTTTTCTAAGCAAACTATTTTAGAAATAAAACGAATCTACTAAGTTGTACATCTTCTTAGATTACACAAACCTGGAAAGTTTCAACTTGCTGCACTCAACCATCTTCGTAGGAAAGCAACTCATTCCTAGAACAGAACTAGTTTATTTCACACAGAACAGTGTTCAGCAATGAAGATCTTTGTTTTCTAAGCAAACTACTTTATAAATGAAATGAATCTATTAAGTTGTATATCTTGTTAGATTACACAAACCAGGAAAGTTTGAACTCACTGCACTCAACCGTTTTTGTAGGAAAGCAACTCATTCCAAGAACAGAACTAGCTTATTTCACACAGTACAGTGTTTGGCAATGAAGATCTTTGTTTTCTAAGCAAACTACTTTAGAAATGAAAAGAATCTACTAAGTTGTACATCTTGTTACATTAAACAAACCAGGAAAATTTAAACTTGCTGCACTCAACCGTCTTCGTAGGAAAGCAACTCATTCCGAGAACAGAACTAGCTTATTTCACACAGTACAGTGTTCAGCAATGAAGATCTTTGTTTTCTAAGCAAACTACTTTAGAAATGACATGAATCTACTAAGTTGTACATCTTGTTAGATTAAACAAACCAGGAAATTTTGAACTTTCTGCACTCAACCGTCTTTGTAGGAAAGCAACTCATTCCGAGAACAGAACTAGCTTATTTCACACAGTGCAGTGTTCAGCAATGAACATCTTTGTTTTCTAAGCAAACTACTTTAGAAATTAAATGAATCTACTAAGTTGTACATCTTGTTAGATTACACAAACCTGGAAATTTTGAACTTGCTACACTCAACCATCTTTGTAGGAAAGCAAATCATTCCGAGAACAGAACTAGATTATTTCACCCAGTACAGTGTTAGTCAATGAAGATCTTTGTTTTCTAAGGAAACTACTTTAGAAATGAAACGAATCTACTAAGTTGTACATCTTCTTAGATTACACAAACCAGAAAGTTTCAACTTGCTGCACTCAACTGTCTTGGTAGGAAAGCAACACATTCCGAGAACAGAACTAGCTCATTTCACACAGTACAGTGTTCCTCAATGAAGATCTTTGTTTTCTAAGGAAAATACTTTACAAATGAAACAAATCTACTAAGTTGTACATCTTTTTAGATTACACAAACAAGGAAAGTTCAAACCTGCTGCACTCAACCATCTTCGTAAGAAAGCAACTCATTCGAGAACTGAACTAGTTTATTTCACACAGTACAGTGTTTGGCAATGAACATCTTTGTTTTCCAAGCAAACTACTTTAGAAATGAAACAAATCTAAATTGTACATCTTGTTAGATTACACAAACCAGGAAAGTTTCAAATAGCTGCACTCAACAGTCTTCCTAGGAAAGCAACTCATTTTGAGAACAGAAATAGCTTATTTCACACAGTACAGTGTTCAGCAATGAAGATCATTGTTTTTAAGGCAAACTACTTTAGAAATGAAATGAATCTACTAAGTTGTACATCTTGTTAGATTAAACAAACCAGGAAAGTTTGAACTTGCTGCACTCAACCATCTTCGTAGGAAAGCAACTTATTCCGAGAAGAGAACTAGCTTATTTCACACAGTACAGTGTTCGGCAATGAAGATCTTTGTTTTCTAAACAAACTACTTTAGAAATGAAATGAATCTACTAAGTTCTACATGTTGTGAGATTACACAAAGCAGGAAAGTTTGAACTTGCTGCACTCAACCGTCTTCGTAGGAAAGCAAGTCATTCAAGTACAGAACTAGCTTATTTCACACAGTCAGTGTGCTCGGCAATGAAGATCTTTGTTTTCTCAGCAAACTACTTTAGAAATGAAATGAACTTACTAAGTTGTACATCTTGCTAGATTACACAAACCAGGAATGTATCAACTTGCTCCACTCAACTGTCTTCATAGTAAAGCACCTCGTTCGATACAAAACTAACTGATTTCACACAGCACAGTGTTCAGCAAGATATTTGTTTGATAAGCAAACTACTTTAGAAATGAAACAAATCTACTAAGTTGTACATATTTTTAGATTACACAAACCAGGAAAGTTTCAACTTGCTGTACTCAACTGTCTTCATTGGAAAGCAACTCATTCCGAGAACAGAACTAGCTTATTTCACACAGTACAGTGTTCAACAATGAAGATCTTTCTTATCTAAGCAAACTACTTTAGAAATGAAACAAATCTACTAAATTGTACATCTCGTTAGATTACACAAAACAAGAAAGTATCAACGTTCTGCACTCAACTTCGTAGTAAATGAACTCATTCGAAAAACAGAACTTGCTTACTTCACACAATAAGTTGTTCGGCAATGAAGATCTTTGTTTTCTAAGCAAACTACTTTAGAAATGAAACGAATCTACTAAGTTGTATATCTTCATTAGATTACACAAAGCCAGAAAGTTTGAACTTGGTGCACTCAACCGTCTTAGTAGGAAAGCAACTCATTCCGAGAACAGAACTAGCTTATTTCACACAGTACAGTATCGACAATGAAGATCTTTGTTTTCTAAGCAAAGTACTTTAGAAATGAAACGAATCTACTAAATTGTACAACTTCTTAGATTACAAAAACCAGGAAAGTTTCACCTTGCTGCACTCAACCGTGTTTGTGGGAAAGCAACTCATTCGAGAAAATAACTAGCTTATTTCACACTGTACAGTGTTGGCAATGAAGATCTTTGTTTTCTAAGAAAACTACTTTAGAAATGAAACAAATCTACTAAGTTGTACACCTTCTTAGTTAACACAAACCAGGGAAGTATCAACTTGCTGCACTCAACCTTCTTCGTAGGAAAGAAATTCATTCGAGAGCAGAACTAGCTTATTTCACAGAGCACAGTGTTGGCAATGAAGATTTTGTTTTCTAACCAAACTGCTTTAGAAATTAAAAGAATCTACTAAGTTGTACAACTCGCTAGATTACACAAACCAGGAATGTATCAACGTGCTCAACTCAACCATCTTCGTAGTAAAGCAACTCATTCCAAGAAAAGAACTAGCTTATTTCACACAGTACACTGTTCAGGAATGAAGATCTTGTTTTATAAGGAAAATACTTTAGAAATGTAACGAATCGACTCAGTTGTACATGTTGTGAGATTACACAAAGCAGGAAAGTTTGAACTTGCTGCACTCAACCGTCTTCATAGAAAAGCAACTTACTCCAAGAACAGAACAAGGTTATTTGACACAGTACAGTGCTCGACAATGAAGATCTTTGTTTTCTAAGCAAACTACTTTAGAACTGAAACGAATCTACTAAGTTGTAAAAGTTGTTAGATTACACAAACCAGTTAAATTTGAACTTGCTGCACTCAGCTGTATTCATAGTAAAGCAACTCATTCGAGAATAGAACTAGCTTATGTCACACAGTACAGTGTTTGGCAATGAAGATCTTTGTTTGATAAGCAAACTACTTTAGAAATGAAACAAATGTACTACGTTGCATATCTCACTAGATTACAAAAACCTGGAATGTATCAACTTGCTCCACTGAACCGTCTTCATAGTAAAGCACCTCATTCCGAGTACAGAACTAGCTTATTTCACACAGTACAGTGTTCAGCAATGAAGATCTTTGTTTGATAAGCAAACTACTTTAGAAAGGAAAGGAATCTACTAAGGTGTACATCTTGTTATATTACACAAACCAGGAAAGTTTCAACTTGCTGCTCTCAACCGTCTTCGAGGAAAGCAACCCATTCCGAGAACAGAACTAGGTTATTTCACACAGTACAAAGTTAGGAAATGAAGATCTTTGTTTTCTAAGGAAACTACTTTAGAAATGAAACGAATATGCTAAGTTGTACATCTTGATAGATTACAGAAACCAGGAAAGTTTCAACTTGCTGCACTCAACTGTCTTTGGAGTAAAGCAACTCATTCCGAGAACAGATCTAGCTTATTTCACACAGTACAGTGTTTGGCAATGAAGATCTTTGTTTTCTAAGCAAACTACTTTAGAAATGAAATGAATCTACTAAGTTGTAAATCTCAATAGATTACACAAACCAGGAATGTAACAACTTGCTCCACTCAACTGTCTTCGTTGTAAAGCAACCCATTCGAGTAAAGAACTAGCTTATTTCACACAGTATAGTGTTTGGCAATGAAGATCTTTGTTTGATAAGCAAATTACTATAGAAATGAAACAAATCTACTGAGTTGTAAAACTTGTTAGATTACACAAAACAGGAAAGTTTCAACTTGCTGCACTCAACCATCTTCGCAGTAAAGCAACTCATTAGAGAACAGAACTACCTTATTTCACACAGTACAGTGTTCTGCAATGAAGATCTTTGTTTTCTACTCAAACTGCTTTGGAAATGAAACGAATCTACTAAGTTGTACATCATGTTAGATTACACAAACCAGGAAAGTTTCAACTTGCTGCACTCAACCATCTTCATAGGAAAGCAACTCATTCCGGCAAAAGAACCTACTTATTTCACACAATACAGTGTTCGGTGGTGAAGATCTTTTTGTTTTCTAAGCAAACTATTTTAGAAATGAAATGAATCTTCTAAGTGGTACATCTTGATGATTACACAAACCAGGAAAGTTTCAATGCACTTGTTCTTCGTAAGAAAGGAACTCATTCGAGAAAAAAGAACTACCTTATTTCACACAGTACAGTGTTTGGCAATGAAGATATCTATTTTCTAAGCAGACTAGTTTAGAAATGAAACGAATGTCCTAAGTTGTACATGTTGTTAGATTACACAAAGCAGGAAAGTTTGAACTTGCTGCACTCAAGTCTTTGTAGGAAAGCAACTCTTTCCAAGAACAGAACTAGCTTATTTCACTCTGTACAGTGTTTGGCAATGAAGATCTTTGTTTTCTAAGCAGACTACTTTAGAAATGAAACGAATCTACTAAGTTGTGCACTTTCTTAGATTACACAAAACAGGAAAGTATCAACTTGCTGCTCTCAACCGTCTTCGTAATAAAGCAACTCATTCCGGGAACAGAAGTAGCTTATTTCACCCAGTGCAGTGTTTGGAAATGAAGATGTTTGTTTTCTAAGCAAACTACTATAGAAAGGAAACGAATCTACTAAGTTGTACATCTTGTAAGATTACACAAACCAGGAAAGTTTCAACTTTCTGCACTCAACCGTTTTCGTAGAAAAGCAACTCATTCCGAGAACAGAACTAGCTTATTTCACACAGTACTGTGTTAGGTAATGAAGAGCTTTGTTTTATAAACAAACTACTTTAGAAATGAAACGAATCTACAAAGTTGTACATCTTGTTAGATTACACAAACCAAGAAAGTTTGAACTAGCTGCACTCCAACATCTTCGTAGCAAAACAACTCATTCCGAGAACAGAATTAGCTTATTTCACAGAGTACAGTGTTCGGGAATGAAGATCTTTGTTTTCTAAGCAAACTACTTTAGAAATGAAACGAATCCATAAGTTGTACATCTTTATAGATTACACAAACCAGGAAGGTTTGAAATTGCTGCGCTCAACTGTCTTCATAGGTAAGCAACTGTTTCCAAGAACAGAAGTAGCTTATTTCAAACAGTACAACGTTTGGCAATGACGATCTTGGTTTTCTATGCAAACTATATTAGAAATGAAATGAATCTACTAAGTTGTACACCTTTTTTTTGTTTGTTTTTCGAGGTAGGGTTTCACTCTGGTCCAGGCTGACTTGGAATTAACTATGTAGTCTCAGGGTGGCATCAAACTCATGGCGATCTTCCTACCTCTGCCTCCAAAGTACTGGGATTAAAGGCGTGCACCACCATGCCCAGCATGTACACCTTTTTACGCTACACAAACCAGGAAAGTATCAACTTGCTGCACTCAATCGTGTTCGTAGAAAAGCAACTCATTCAAAGAAGAGAACTAGCATTTTCACACAGTACACTGTTCGGCATTGAAGATCTTTGTTTTCTAAGAAAACTACTTTAGAAATAAAAAAAATATACTGAGTTGTACATCTTGTTAGATTACATGAACCTGAAAAATTTGAACTTGCTGCACTCAACAGTTTTCGTAGGAAAGCAACGCATTCGAGATCAGAACTAGCTTATTTCACAAAGTACAGTGTTGGCAATGGAGATCTTTGTTTTCTAAGCAAACTAATTGAGAAATGAAACGAATGTATTAAGTTGTTCAACTTGTTAGATTACACAAACCTGAAAAAAATTGAACTTGCTGCACTCAAGTGTCTTTGTCGTAAAGCAACTCATTCTGAGAACAGAACTAGCTTATTTCACACAGTACAGTGTTCGGCAATGAAATTCTTTGTTTGATAAGCAAACTACTTTAGAAATGAAATGGACCTAACAAATTGTAAATCTTGTTATATTACACAAACCAGGAAAGTTTGAACTTGCTGCACTCAACCGTCTTGAGGGAAAGCAACCCGTTCCTAGAACAGAACTAGCTTATTTCACAGAGTACAGTGTTGGGCATTGAAGATCTTTCTTACCTAAGCAAACTACTTCAGAAATGAAAGGAATCTACTAAGTTGTACATCTTTTTAGATTACACTAACAAGGAAAGTTTCAACTTGCTGCACTCAACCGTCTTAAGTAGTAAAGCAACTCATTCCGAGAACAGAACTAGCTTATTTCACAGAGTACAGCGTTCGGCAATGAAGATCTTTGTTTTCTAAGCAAACTAGTTTAGAAATGAAACGAGTCTACTGAGTTGTACATCTCGCTAGATTACACAAACCAGGAATGTAACAACTTGCTCCACTCAACCATCTTAGTAGTAAAGCAACTCATTCCAGTACAGAACTAGCTTATTTCACACAGTACAGTGTTTGGCAATGAAGATCTTTGCTTGATAAGCAAACTATTTTAAAAATGAAATGGACCTAACAAATTGTACACGTTGATATATTACACAAACCACGAAAGTTTGAACTTGCTGCACATAACTGTCTTCGTAGGAAAGCAACACATTCCGAGAACAGAACTAGCTTATTTCACAAAGTACTGTGTTCTGCAATGAAGATCTTTGTTTTCTAAGCAAACTACCTAAGAAATGTACTGAATCTATGATGTTTCATATCTCGTTAGACTACACAAAGCAGGAAAGTTTCAACTTGCTGCACTCAATCGTCTTCTTAGGAAAGCAAATCATTCCGAGGACAGAACTAGGTTATTTCACACAGTACAGTGTTCAGCAAAGAAGATCTTTGTTTTCTAAGCAAACGACTTTAGAAATGAAACGAATCTACCAAGTTGTACATCTTGCTAGATTACACAAACCAGGAAAGTTTGAACTTGCTGCACTAAACTGTCTTCGTAGGAAAGCAACTCATTCCAAGAACAGAACTAGCTTATTTCACACAGTACAGTGTTAGGCAATGAAGATCTTTGCTTTCTAAGCAAACTACTTTAGAAATGAAACGAATCAAATACATTGTACATCTTGGTGGATAACACAAACCAGGAAAGTATCAACTTGCTGCGCTCAACCATCTTCGTAGGAAAGCAAGACATTCCAAGAACAGAACTAGCATAATGCACACAGTATTGTGTTCAGCAATGAAGATCTTTGTATTCTAAGCAAACTACTTTAGAAATGAAATGAATTTACTGAGTTGTACATCTTGTTAGATTACAGAAACCGGGAAAGTTTCAACTTGCTGCACTCAACCGTCTTTGTAGTAAAGAAACTCATTCCGAGATCAGAACTAGCTTATTTCATACATAACTGTGTTTGGCAAGGAAGATCATTGTTTTCTAAGCAAACACTTTAGAAATGAAATGAATCCACTAAGTTTTACATCTTGTTATATTACACAAACCAGGGGAGTTTGAATTTCCTGCACTCAACCGCCTTCATAGGAAAGCAACTCATTCCGAGAAGAGAACTAACTCCTTTAACACAGTACAATGTTCGGCAAGAAGATATTTGTTTTCTAAACAAAGTACTTTAGAAATGAAACTAATCTACTAAGTTGTTCATCTTGTTAGATTACACAAACCAGGAAAGTTTGAACTTCCTGCACTCAATCGTCTTCGTAGGAAAGAAACTCATACCGAGAATAGAACTAGCTTATTTCACACAATACAGTGTTCGGCAATGAAGATCTTTGTTTTCAATGCAAAGTATTTTAGAAATGAAACAAATCTACCAAGTTGTACACCTCGCTAGATTACACAAACCAGGAATGTATCAACTTGCTCCACTCAACTGTCTTCATAGTAAAACACCTCGTTCCGATACAGAACTAACTGATTTCACACAGCACAGTGTTCAGCAAGATATTTGTTTGATAAGCAAACTACTTTAGAAATGAAACGAATCTACTAAGTTGTACATATTTTTAGATTACACAAACCAGGAAAGTTTCAACTTGCTGCACTCAACAGTCTTTGTAGGAAAGCAACTCATTCGAGAACAGAACTAGCTTATTTCACACGGTATAGTGTTCAGCAATGAAGATCTTTCTTTTCTAAGCAAACTACTTTAGAAATGAAATGAATCTACTAAATTGTACATCTCGTTAGATTACACAAAACAAGAAAGTATCAACGTGCTGCACTCAACTGCGTAGTAAATGAACTCATTCCGAAAACAGAACTTGCTTACTTCACACAATAAGTTGTTCGGCAATGAAGATCTTTGTTTTCTAAGCAAACTACTTTAGAAATGAAATGAATCTACTAAGTTGTACATCTCGTTAGATTACACAAAGCCAGAAAGTTTGAACTTGGTGCACTCAACCGTCTTCGTAGGAAAGCAACTCATCCTGAGAACAGAACTAGCTTATTTCACACAGTACAGTATACGGCAATGAAGATCTTCGTTTTCTAAGCAAAGTACTTTAGAAATGAAACGAATCTACTAAATTGTACAACTTCTTAGATTACAAAAACCAGGAAAGTTTCACCTTGCTGCACTCAACCGTGTTCGTAGGAAAGCAACTCATTCCGAGAAAATAACTAGCTTATTTCACGCTGTACAGTGTTCGGCAATGAAGATCTTTGTTTTCTAAGAAAACTACTTTAGAAATGAAACAAATCTACTAAGTTGTACACCTTGTTAGTTAACACAAACCATGGAAGTATCAACTTGCTGCACTCAACCTTCTTCGTAGGAAAGAAATTCATTACGAGAGCAGAACTAGCTTATTTCACAGAGGACAGTGTTCAGCAATGAAGATTTTGTTTTCTAATCAAACTGCTTTAGAAATTAAAAGAATCTACTAAGTTGTACAACTCGCTAGATTACACAAACCAGGAATGTATCAACTTGCTCAACTCAACCGTCTTCGTAGTAATGCAACTCATTCCAAGTACTGAAATAGCTTATTTCACACAGTATAGTGTTCGGGATTGAAGATATTTGTTTGATAAGCAAACTACTTTAGAAATAAAATGGACCTAACAAATTGTACATCTTGTTATATTACACAAACCAGGAAAATTTCAACTTGCTGCACTCAACCGTCTTCGTAGGAAAGCAACTCATTCCGAGAACAGAATTAGCTAATTTCACACAGTACTGTGTTCAGAAATGAAGATCTTTGTTTTCTAAGCAAACTACCTTAGAAATGTAACGAATCTACTAAGTTGTATATCTTCTTAGATTACACAAACCAGGAAAGTTTGAACTTGATGCACTGAACCGTCTTCGTAGGAACGGAACCCTTTGAGAAGAGAAGTAGCTTATTTCACACAGTACAGTGTTCAGCAATGAAGATCTTTCTCTTCTAATCAAACTACATTAGAATGAAACTAATCTACTACGTTGTACATCTTGTTAGATTACACAAATCAAGAAAGTTTCCACTTGCTGCACTCAACTGTCTTCGTAGGAAAGCAACTCATTCTGAGAACAGAAGTACTTATTTCACAGAGTACAGTGTTCAGCAATGAAGATCGTCGTTTTCTTAGCAAACTACTTTAGACATTCAACGAATCTACTAAGTTGGACACCTCGATAGATTGCACAAACCAGGAATGTTTCAACTTGCTCCACTCAACCGTCTTCGTAGTAAAGCAACTCTTTCCGAGAACAGAACTAGCTTATTTCACAGAGTACGGTTTTCAGCAATGAAGATCTTTGTTTTCTAAGCAAACTACTTTAGAAATGAAAGGAATCTACTAAGTTGTAGAACTCGTTAGTTTACACAAAGCCGGAAAGTTTCAACTTGCCGCACGCAACTGTCTTCATAGGAAAGAAACTCATTCCGAGAACAGAACCAGCTTATTTCACACAGTACAGTGTTAGGCAATGAAGGTCTTTGTTTTCTAAGCAAACTACGTTAGAAATGAATCCAATAAACTAAGTTGTACATCTCGTTAGAGTACAGCAACCAGGAAAGTGTCAATTTGCTGCACTCAACCGTCTTAGTAGGAAACCCACTCATTCCCAGAACAGAACTAGCTTATTTCACATGGTACAGTGTTCAGCAATGAAGATCTTTGTTTTCTAAGCAAACTACTTTAGAAATGAAACGAATCTACTAAGTTGTATATTTTGTTAGAGTACGCCAACCCAACATTATCATCTTGCTGCACTCAACCATCTTCGTAGGAAAGCAAGTCATTCCAAGAAAAGAACTAGTTTGTTTCACACAGTACAGTGTTCAGGTATGAAGATCTTTGTTTTCTAATCAAAGTATATTAGAAATGAAACGAATCTACTAAGTTGTCATCTTGTTAGATTACACGAAGCAGGAAAGTTTCTGCTTGCTTCAATCAATCGTCTTCGTAGGAAAGCAACTCATTCCGAGGTAGAATTAGCTTATTTCACACAGGACAGTGTTTGGCAATGAAGATCTTTGTTTTTAAGCAAACTACCTCAGAAATGAAAGGAGTCTACTAAGTTGTACATCTTGTCAGTTTACACAAACCAGGAAAGTTTCAACATGCTGCACTCAAACGTCTTCGTAGGAAAGCAACTCATTCTGAGAACAGAACTAGCTCATTTCACACAGTACACTGTTCGGCAATGAAGATATTTGTTTTCTAAGCTAACTACCTCAGAAATATAACGAATCTACTAAGTTGTCCATCTGGTTAGATTTCACAAAGGAGGAAACTTTCAACTTGCTGCACTCTACCATCTTCATAGGAAAGTAACTCATTCCAACAAGAGAACTAGTTTATTTCACCCAGTACAGTGTTCAGCAATGAACATCTTTGTTTTCTAAGTAAACGACTTTAGAAATGAAAAGAATCTACTAAGTTGTACATCTTCTTAGATTACACAAACGAGGAAAGTTTCTAGTTGTTGCACTCAACCGTCTTCGTAGGAAAGCAACTCAATCCGAGAACAGAACCAGCTTATTTCACAAGTACAGTGTTGGCAATGAAGATCTTTGTTTTCTAAGCAAACTACCTTAGAAATGAATCGAATCTACTAAGTTGTACATCTTGATAGATTACACAAACCAGGAAAGTTTCAATTTACTGCACTCAACCATCTTTGTAGGAAACCGAATCATTCTGAGAACAGAACTAGCTTATTTCACAGAGTACAGTGTTTGGCAATGAATATCTTTGTTTTCCAAGCAAACTACCTCAGAAATGAATCGAAACTACTAAGTTGTACATCTTCTTAGATTACACAAAGTAGGAAAGTTTCAACTTCCTGAACTCTACCATCTTCGTAGTAAAGCAACTCATTCCAAGAAAACAACTAGGTTATTTTACACTGTACAGTGTTCGGCAATGAAGATCTTTGTTTTCTAAGTAAACTACTTTTGAAATGAAACGAATATACTAAGTTCTACATCTTGATAGGTTACACAAACCAGGAAAGTGTGAACTTGCTGCACTGAACCGTCTTCGTAGGAAACTGACTCATTACCAGAACAGAACTAGCTTATTTCACACAGTACAGTGTTTGGCAATGAAGATCTCTGTTTTCTAAGCAAACTACCTTAGAAATGAATCGAATATACAAAGTTGTACATCTTGTTAGATTACACAAACAAGGAAAGTTTCAACTTACTGCACTCAACAGTCTTTGTAGGAAACCAAATCATTCTGAGAACAGAAGTAGCTTATTTCACACAGTACAGTGTTCAGCAATGAATATCTTTTTTTTCTAAGCAAACTACCTCAGAAATGAATCGAAACTACTAAGTTGTACATCTTGTTAGATTATACAAAGTAGGAAAGTTTCAACTTCCTGAACTCTACCGTCTTTGTAGGAAAGCAACTCATTCCAAGAAAACAACTAGGTTATTTGACACGGTACAGTGTTTGATAATGATGATCTTTGTTTTCTGAGTAAACTACTTTTGAAATGAAACGAATATACTAACTTCTACATCTTGTTAGATTACACAAACCAGGAAAGTTTGAACTTGGTGCACTGAACCGTCTTCGTAGGAAACTGACTCATTCCCAGAACAGAACTAGCTTATTTCACACAGTACAGTGTTTGGCAATGAAGATCTTTGTTTTCTAAGCAAACTACTTTAGAAATGACACGAATCTTCTAAGTTGTATAGTTTGTTAGAGTACGCCAACCAGGAAAGTATCATCTTGCTGGACTCAACCGTCTTCATAGGAAAGCAACTTATTCAGAGAAAAGGACTAGCTTGTTTCACACAGTACAGTGTTCAGCAATGAAAATCTTTGTTCTCTAATAAAACCATATTAGAAATGATACGAATCTACTAAGTTGTCATCTTGTTAGATTACGCAAAAAGGAAAGTTTCTACTTGCTGCACTCAACCGTCTTCGTAGGAAAGCAACTCATTCCGAGAACAGAACTAGCTTATTTCCCACAGCACAGTTTTCAGAAATGAAGATCTTTGTTTTCTAAGTAAACTACTTTAGAAATGAAACGAATCTACTAAGTTGTACATCTTGGTAGATTACACAAACGAGGGAACTATCAACTTGCTGCACTCAACCGTCTTCGCAATAAAGCAACTCATTCCAAGAACAGAACTCGCTTATTTCAAAGAGTACCGTGTTCGGCCATGAATATCTTTGTTTTCTAAGCAAACTACTTTAGAAATGAAACAAATCTATTAAGTTGTACATCTGGTTAGATTACACAAACCAGGAAAGTTTCAAGTTGTTGCACTCAAAAGTCTTCCTAGGAAGCACCTTATTCCAAGAACAGACCCACCTTATTTGACACAGTACAATGCTCGGCAATGAAGATCTTTGTTTTCTAAGCAAACTACCTTAGAAATGAATCGTATCTACTAAGTTGTACATCTTCTTAGATTACACTAACCAGGGAAGTTTGCACTTGCTGCACTCAACCGTCTTCATAGGAAACCAACTCATTCCGAAAACAGAACTAGCATATTTCACACAGTACAGTGTTCGGCAATGAAGATCTTTGTTTTCTAAGCAAACTACCTCAGAAATGAAACGAATCTACTAAGTTGTACATCTTCTTAGATTACACAAAGTATGAAATTTTCTACTTGCTGCAATCTACCGTCTTCGTAGGAAAGCAACTCATTCCGATAACAAAACTATCTTATTTCCCACAGTACAGTGTTCAGAAATGAAGATCTTTGTTTTCTAAGCAAATTACTTTAGAAATGAAACGAATCTACTAAGTGTACATCTTGTAGATTACACAAACGAGGGATCTATCAACTTGCTGCACTCAACCGTCTTCGTAGTAAAGCAACTCATTCTGAGAATAGAACTCGCTTATTTCCCACAGTACAGTGTTCGGCAATGAAGATCTTTGTTTTCTAAGCAAACTACCTAGAAATGAATCGAATCTACTAAGCTGTAAATCGTGTTAGATTACACAAACCAGGAAAGTTTCAACTTGCTTCACTCAATCATCTTCGTAGGAAAACAACTCAATCCGAGAACAGAACTTGCTTATTTCACAGAGTACAGTGTTTGGCAATGAAGATCTTTGTTTTCTAAGCAAACTACCTCAGAAATAAAAGGAGTCTACTGAGTAGTATATCTTGTCAGTTTACACAAACCAGGAAAGTTTCAACTTGCTACACTCAACCGTCTTCGTAGGAAAGCAACTCATTCCGAGAACTGAACTAGTTTATTTCACACAGTACAGTGTTCGGCAATGAACATCTTTGTTTTCTAAGCAAACTACTTTAGAAATGAAACAAATTGTACATCTTGTTAGATTACACAAACCAGGAAAGTTTCAAATTACTGCACTCAACCGTCTTCCTAGTAAATAAACTCATTGTGAGAACAGAAATAGCTTATTGCACACCGTACAGTGTTCAGCAATGAAGATCTTTGTTGTTCAGGCAAACTACTTTAGAAATTAAATGAATCTACTAAGTTGTACATCTTGTTAGATTATACAAACCTGGAGAGTTTGAACTTGCTGCAATCAACCCTCTTCATAGGAAAGCAACTCATTCCGAGAAGAGAACAAGTTTATTTCACACGGTACAGTTTTTGGCAATGAAGATGTTTGTTTTCTAAGAAAACTACTTTAGAAATGAAACGAATCTACTAAGTTGTACATATTCTTAGATTACACAAACCTTTAAAGTTTAAACTTGCTGCCCTCAACCGTCTTCGTAGGAAAGCAACTTATTCCAAGAACAGAACTAGCTTATTTTACACAGTACAGTGTTCAGCAGTGATGATCTTTCTTTTCTAAGCAAACTACTTTAGAAATGAAACGAATTTACTAAGTTGTACATCTTCTTAGATTACACAAACCTGGAAAGTTTGAACTTGCTGCACTCAACCGTCTTTGTAGGAAAGCAACTCATTCCGAGAACTGAACTAGCTTATTTCACACAGTACAGTGTTCGGCAATAAAGATCTTTGTTTTCTAAGGAAAGTACTTTAGAAATGAAATGAATATACTAAATTGTACATCTTCATAGATTACACAAACAAGGAAAGTTTGGACCTGCTGCACTCCACCGTCTTCGCAGGAAAGCAACACATTCCAACAAAAAAAAACTAGCTTATTTCACCGAGTACAGTGTTTGGCAATAAAGATCTTTGTTTTCTAAGGAAACTACTTTAGAAATAAAAAAAGGTCTACTATGTTGTACATCTTGTTAGATTACATAAACCAGGAAAGTTTGAACTTGCTGTACTCAACTGTCTTCGTAGGAAAACAACTCATAGCGAGAACAGAACTAGCCTATTTCACACAGTACAGTATTGGGCAATGAAGATCTTTGTTTTCTAAGTAAACTACTTTAGAAATGAAATGAATCTACTAAGTTGTACATCTTTTTAGATTACACAAACAAGGAAAGTTTGAACCTGCTAGACTCAACTGTCTTCGTAGGAAAGCAACTCATTCCGTGAACTGAACAAGTTTATTTCACACAGTACAGTGTTCGGCAATGAACATCTTTGTTTTCTAAGCAAACTACGTTATAAATGAAACAAATTGTACATCTTGTTAGATTACACAAACCAGGAAATTTTCAAATTGCTGCACTCAACCGTCTTCCTACTAAAGAAAGTCATTGTGAGAACAGACATAGCTTATTTCACACAGTACAGTGTTCAACAATGAAGATCGTTGTTTTTTAGGGAAACTACTTTAGAAATGAAACGAATCTACTAAGTTGTACATCTTGTTAGATTGTACAAACCTGGGGAGTTTGAACTTGCTGCAATCAACCGTCTTCATACGAAAGCAACTCATTCCGAGAACAGAACTAGTTTATTTCACACAGTACAGTTTTTGGCAATGAAGATCTTTGTTTTGTAAGAAAACTACTTTAGAAATGAAAAGAATCTAGTAAGTTGTACATCCTCTTAGATTATACAAACCTGGAGAGTTTGAACTTGCTGCAATAAACCATCTTCATAGGAGAGCAACTCATTCCGAGAATAGAACTAGTTTATTTCACACAGTACAGTTTTCGGCAATGAAGATCTTTGTTTTCTAAGAAAACTACTTTAGAAATGAAACTAATATGCTAAGTTGTACATCTTCTTAGATTACACAAACTTGGAAAGTTTGAACTTGCTGCCCTCAACAGTCTTCGTAGGAAAGCAACTCATTCCAAGAACAGAACTAGCTTATTTCGCACAGTACAGTGTTCAGTAGTGACGACCTTCCTTTTCTAAGCAAACTATTTTAGAAATAAAACGAATCTACTAAGTTGTATATCTTCTTAGTTTCACAAACCTGGAAAGTTTAAACTTGCTGCACTCTACCGTCTTCATAGGAAAGCAACTCATTCCGAGAACAGAACTAGCTTATTTCACACAGTACGGTGTTCAGCAATGAAGATCTTTCTTTTCTAAGCAAACTACTTTATAAATGACATGAATCTACTAGGTTGCATACCTTGTTAGATTAAACAAACCAGGAAATTTTGAACTTGCTGCACTGAACCGTCTTTGTAGGAAAGCAACTCATTCCGAGAACAGAACTAGCTTATTTGACACAGTAACGTTTTCGGCAATGAAGATCTTTCTTTTCTAAGCAAACTACTTTAGAAATGAAAAGAATCTACTAAGCTGTACATCTTGTTACATTAAACAAACGAGGAAAATTTGAACTTGCTGCACTCAACCATCTTCGTAGGAAAGCAACTCATTCCGAGAACAGAACTAGCTTATTTCACACAGCACAGTGTTTGGCAATGAAGATATTAGTTTCTAAGTAAAATACTTTAGAAATGAAATGAATCTGCTAAGTTGTACACCTCGTTAGATTACACAAAGCAGGAAAGTTTGAACTTGCTGCACTCAACCGTCTTCGTATTAAAGCAACTCATTCCGAGAACAGAACTAGCTTATTTCACACACTACAGTGTGCAGCAGTGACGATCTTTCTTTTGTAAGCAAACTGCTTTAGATATGAAACGAATATACTAAGTTGTACATCTTGTTAGATTACACAAATCTGGAAAGTTTGAACTTGCTGCACTCAACCATCTTTGTAGGAAAGCAAGTCCTTCCAAGAACAGAACTAGCTTATTTCACACAGTACAGTGTTTGGCAATGAAGATCATTTTCTAAGGAGACTACTTTAGAAATAAAAAAATCTACTAAGTTGTACCTTTTGTTAGGTTCCACAAACCAGGAAAGTTTGAACTTGCTGCACTCAAACGTCTTGTTGGAAAGCAACTCATTCTGAGAACAGAATTAGCTTATTTCACACAGTACAGTGTTGGGCAATGAAGATCTTTGTTTTCTAAGCAAACTACTTTAGAAATGAAATGAATCTCCTAAGTTGTACATATTTTTACATTACACAAACAAGGAAAGTTTGAACCTGCTGCACTCAAATGTCTTCGTAGGAAACAACTCATTCTGAGAACAGAACTAGCTTATTTCACACAGTACAGTGTTTGGCAATAAAGATCTTTGTTTTCTCAGCAAAGTACTTTAGAAATGAGACGAATATACTAAATATTACATCTTTATAGATTACACAAACAGGGAAAGTTTGGACCTGCTGCACTCAACTGTCTTCGTAGGAAAGCAACACATTCTGAGAAGAGAACTAGCTTCTTTCACCGAGTACAGTATTTGGCAATGAAGATCTTTGTTTTCTAAGGGAACTACTTTAGAAATAAAAACTGTCTACTATGTTGTACATCTTGTTAGATTACACAAACCAGGAAAGTTTGAACTTCTGCACTCAACTGTCTTCATAGGAAAACAACTCATACCGAGAACAGAACTAGCTTATTTCACACAGTACAGTGTTGGGCAATGAAGATCTTTGATTTCTAAGCAAACCACTTTACAAATGAAACGAATCTACTAAGTTGTACATCTTTTTAGATTACACAAACAAGGAAAGTTTGAACCTGCTGCACTCAACCGTCTTCGTAGGAAAGCAACTCATTCCGGGAACTGAACTAGTTTACTTCACACAGTAGATTGTTCGGCAATGAACATCTTTGGTTTCTAAGTAAACTACTTTAGAAATGAAACAAATTGTACATCTTGTTAGATTACACAAACCAGGAAATTTTCAAATTGCTGCACTCAACCGTCTTCCTAGTAAAGAAACTCATTCTGAGAACAGAAATAGCTTATTTCACACAGTACAGTGTTCAGCAATGAAGATCTTTGTTTTTTAGGCAAACTACTTTAGAAATTAAACGAATCTACTAAGTTGTACATCTTGTTAGATTGTACAAACCTGGAGAGTTTGAACTTGCTGCAATCAACCGTCTTCATGGGAAAAGAACTCATTCACAGAACAGAACTAGTTTATTTCACACAGTACAGTTTTTGGCAGTGAAGATCTTTGTTTTCTAAGAAAACTAGTTTAGAAATTAAATGAATCTACTAAGTTGTACATCTTCTTATATTACACAAACTTGGAAAGTTTGAAAAATCTGCCCTCAACCATCTTCGTAGGAAAGCAACTCATTCCGAGAACAGAACTAGCTTATTTCACACAGTACAGTGTTCATCAGTGACGACCTTTCTTTTCTAAGCAAACTATTTTAGAAATAAAACGAATCTACTAAGTTGTACATCTTCTTAGATTATACAAACCTGGAAAGTTTGAACTTGCTGCACTCAACTGTATTCGTAGGAAAGCAACTCATTCTGAGAACAGAACTAGCTTATTTCACACAGTACAGTGTTTGGCAATGAAGATATTTGTTTTCTAAGCAAACTACTTTAGAAATGAAATGAATCTACTAAGTTGTACATGTCGTTAGATTAAACAAAGCAGGAAAGTTTGAACTTGCTGCACTCAACCGTCTTTGTATTAAAGCAACTCATTCCGAGAACAGAACTAGCTTATTGGACACACTAAAGTGTTCAGCAATGAAGATCTTTGAATTCTAAGCACAGTACTTTAGATATGAAACGAATATACTACGTTGTACATCTTGTGAGATTACACAAATCTAGAAAGCTTCAACTTGCTGCACTCAACCGTCTTCCTAGGAAAGGAAGTCATTCTGAGAACAGAACTAGCTTATTTCACACAGGACAGTGTCTGGCAATGAAGATCTTTGTTTTCTAAGAAAACTACTTTGGAAATGAAACGAATCTACTAAGTTGTACATCTTGTTACATTAAACAAACGTGGAAATTTTAAACTTGCTGCACTCAACCGTCTTCATAGGAAAGCAACTCATTCCGAGAACAGAACTAGCTCATTTCACACAGTACAGTGTTCGGCAATGAAGATCTTTGTTTTCTAAGCAAACTACTTTAGAAATGAAACGAATCTACTACATTGTACATCTTCTTAGATTACACAAACCTGGAAAGGTTGAACTTGTTGCACTCAATAGTCTTCATAGGAAAGCAACTCATTCCGAGAACAAAACTAGCTTATTTCACACAGTACAGTGTTCGGCAATGAAGATCTTTGTTTTCTAAGCAAACTACTTTATTAATTAAACGAATATACACAGGTGTACACCATGTTAGATTATACAAACCTGGAAATTTTGAACTTGCTACAGTCAACCGTCTTCGTAGTAAAGCAATTCATTCTGAGAACAGAACTAGATTATTTCAAACAGTACAGTGTTGGGCAATGAAGATCTTTGTCCTCTAAGGAAACTACTTTACAAATGAAACGAATCTACTAAGTTGTACATCTTCTTAGATTACAGAAACCAGGAAAGTTTCAACTTGCTGCACTCATCTGTCTTGGTAGGAAAGCAATACATTCCGAGAAGAGAACTAGCTTATTTCACACAGTACAGTGTTTGGAAATGAAAATCTTTGTTTTCTAAGGAAACTGCTTTAGAAATAAAAAGCATCTACTACGTTGTACATCTTGTTACATTACAAAAACCTGGTAAGTTTGAAATTGTTGCACTCAACAGTCTTTGTAGGAAAGCAAGTCATTCCGGGAACAGAACTAGCTTATTTCACACAGTACAGGTATCGGCAATGAAGATCCTTGTTTTCTAAGCAAACTACATTAGAAATGAAATAAATCTACAAAGTTGTACATCTTGTCAGATTACAGAAACCTGGAAAGTTTGAAATTGCTGCACTCAACCGTCTTTGTAGGAGAGGAGGTCGTTCCAAGAACAGAACTAGCTTATTTCACACAGTACAGTGTTCGGCAATGAAGATCTTCATTTTCTAAGGAAACTACTTTAGAAATAAAAAGAATCTACAAAGTTGCACCTTTTGTTAGGTTACACAAACCAGGAAAGTTTGAACTTGCTGCACTCAAACGTCTTCGTAGGAAAGCAACTCATTCCGAGAAGAGAATTAGCTTATTTCACACAGTAGTGTTGGGCAATGAAGATCTTTGTTTTCTAAGCAAACTACTTTAGAAATGAAACGAATATACTAAATTGTACGTCTTTTTAGATTACACAAACAAGGAACGTTTGAACCTGCTGCCCCCCAGCATCTTCGTAGGAAAGCAACACATTCCGAGAACAGAACTAGCTTATTTCATTGAGTACCGTGTTTGGCAATGAAGATCTTTGTTTTCTAAGGAAACTACTTTAGAAATAAAAACAGTCTACTATGTTGTCCTTCTTGTTAGATTACACAAACCAGGAAAGTTTGAACTTGCTGCACTCAAATGTCTTTTAGGTTTACAAAGAACAGAACTAGCTTAAACTACAGTGTTGGGCAATGAAATCTTTGTTTTCTAAAAACTTTAGAAATCTATCTACTAAGTTGTACATCTTTTTAGATTACACAAACCAGGAAAATTTGAACCTGCTGCACTCAACCTTCTTCTAGGAAAGCAGCTCATTCCGAGAACTGAACTAGTTTATTTCAAACAGTACAGTGTTCGGCAATGAACATCTTTGTTTTCTAAGCACACTACTTTAGAAATGAAACAAATTGTACATCTTGTTAGATTACACAAACCAGGAAATTTTCAAATTGCTGCACTCAACCGTCTTCCTACTAAAGAAAGTCATTGTGAGAACAGAAATAGCTTATTTCACACAGTACTGTGTTCAGCAATGAAGATCGTTGTTTTTTAGGCAAACTACTTTAGAAATTAAACGAATCTACTAAGTTGTACATCTTGTTAGATTGTACAAACCTGGAGAGTTTAACTTGCTGCAATCAACCGTCTTCATACGAAAGCAACTCATTCCGAGAACAGAACTAGTTTATTTCACACAGTACAGTTTTTGGCAATGAAGATCTTTGTTTTGTAAGAAAACTACTTTAGAAATGAAACGAATCTAGTAAGTTGTACATCTTAGATTACACAAACCTGGAAAGTTTCAACTTGCTACACTCAACCGTCTTCGTAGTAAAGCAACTCATTCCTATAACAGAACTAGAACTAGTTTATATCACACAGAACAGTGTTTGGCAATGAAGATCTTTGTTTTCTAAGCAAATTGCCTTAGAAATGAAATGAATGTGCTTAGTTGTACACCTTGTTAGATTACACAAACCAGGAAAGTATCAACTTGCTGCACTAAACCGTCTGTAGTAAAGCAACTCTTTCAGAGAACAGAACTAGCTTGCTTCGCACAGTACAGTGTTTGGAAATGAAAATCTTTGTTTTCTAAGGAAACTACTTTAGAAATAAAAAGCATCTACTAAGTTGTACATCTTGTTAGATTACACAACCCTGGAAAGTTTGAACTTGCTACACTCAACTGCCTTTGTAGGAAAACAAGTCATTCCAAGAACAGAACTAGCTTATTTGACACAGTACAGTGTTCAGCAATGAAGATCTTTGATTTCTGAGGAAACAACTTTAGAAATAAAAAGAATCTACTAAGTTGTACCACTTGTTAGGCTACACAAACCAGGAAGTTTGAATTTGCTGCACTCAAACGTCTTCAGAGGAAAGCAACTCATTCTGAGAACAGAATTAGCTTATTTCACACAGTACAGTGTTGGGCAATGAAGATCTTTCTTTTCTAAGCAAACTACTTTACAAATGAAACGAATCTACTAAGTTGTACATATTATTAGATTACACAAACAAGGAAAGTTTGAACCTGCTGCACTCAAATGTCTTCATAGGAAACAACTCATTCAGAGAAGATAACTAGCTTATTTCACACAGTACACTGTTTGGCAATAAAGATCTTGTTTTCTAAGCAAACTACTTTAGAAATGAAACGAAACTACTAAGTTGTACATCTTTTTAGAATACACTAACAAGGAAAGTTTCAACTTGCTTCACTCAACCATCTTCGTAGTAAAGCAACTCATTCTGAGAACAGAACTAGCTTATGTCACACAGTACAGTGTTCGGCAATGAAGATCTTTGTTTGATAAGCAAACTACTTTAGAAATGAAATGGAAATAACAACTTGTAAATCTTGTTATATTACACAAACCAGGAAAGTTTGAACTTGCTGCACTCAACCATCTTTGGAGGAAAGCAACCCATTCCGAGAACAGAACTAGCTTATTTCACAGAGTACAGTGTTAGGCAATGAAGATCTTTGTTATCTTAGCAAACTACTTTAGTAATGAAACGAATCTACTAAGTTGTACATCGTTTTAGAATACACTAACAAGGAAAGTTTCAACTTGCTCCACTCAACCTTCTTCGTAGTAAAGCAACTCATTCAGAGTACAGAACTAGTTTATTTCACACATTACAGTGTTCGGCAATGAAGATCTTTGTTTTCTAAGCAAACTGCTTTAGAAATGAAACAAATATACTAAGTTATACATCTTGTTAGATTACACAGACCAGGAATGTATCAACTTGCTACACTCAATCTTCTTCGTAGTAAAGCAACTCATTCAGAGAACAGAACTAGCTTATTTCACACAGTACAGTGTTCAGCAATGAAGATCTTTGTTTTCTAAGCAAACTAGTTTCAAAATGAAACGAATGTACTAAGTGGTACATTTTGTTAGATTACACAAACCAGGAAAGTTTAACTTGCTGCACTCATCCATCCTCACAGGAAAGCAATTGTTCTGAGAGCTGAACTACCTTATTTCACACAGTACAGTGTTAGGCAATGAAGATCTTTGTTTTCTAAGCAAAGTACTTTAAAAATGAAACGAATCTACTCAGTTGTATATCTTGTTAGATTACACAAAACAGGAAAGTTTCAACTTGCTGCACAAAACCGTCTTCATAGTCAAGGAACTCATTCAGAGAACAGAACTAGCTTATTTCACACAGTACAGTGTTCGACAATGAAGATCTTTGTTTTCTGATCAAACTACTTTAGAAATCAAACGAATCTGCTAATTTGTTAATCTCCTTAGATTACATAAATCAGGAAAATATCAAGTTGCTGCACTCAAGGGTCTTTGTAGTAAAGCAAATCATTTCGAGAACAGAAGTAGCTTATTTCACACAGTACAGTGTTCGGCAGTAAAGATGTTTGTTTACTAAGCAAACTACTTTAGAAATGAAAGAATTTGCAAAGTTGTACATTTTGTTAGATTACACAAACCTGGAAAGTATGAACCAGCTGCACTCAACCTTCTTCATGGGAAAGCAAGTCATTACAAGAACAGAACCAACGTACTTCACAAAGTACAGTGTTCCGCAATGAACATGTTTGTTTTCTAAACAAACTACATTAGAAATGAAGGGAATCTACTAAGTTGTACATCTTGTTAGATTACACAAACAAGGAAAGTTTGAACTTGTTGCACTCAACCCACTTCGTACCGAAGCAACTCATTCTGAAAAGAGAACTAGCTTATTTAACACATTACAGTGTTCGACAATGAAGATGTTTGTTTTCTAAACAAACTACTTTAGAAATGAAGCAAATCTACTAAGTAGTACATCTTCTTTGATGACAAAAACTAGGAAAGTATGAACTTGCTGCACTCAATCCTCTTCGTAGGAAAGCAACTGATTCCGAAAACAGAACTAGTTTATTTCACACAGTACAGTCTTCAGTAATGAACATGTTTGTTTTCTAAACAAACTACTTTAGAATTGAGGCGAGTCTACTAAGTTGTACATCTTGTTAGATGACATTAACTAGGAAAGTTTGAACTTGCTGCACTCAACCTTCTTCGTAGGAAAGCAACTCATTCCAGGAGCAGAACTAGCTTACTTCACACAGTACAGTGTTCGGCAATGAACATGT
Organism: Orientallactaga sibirica; assembly: GCA_036365145.1. Lineage (NCBI taxonomy): Eukaryota > Metazoa > Chordata > Mammalia > Rodentia > Dipodidae > Orientallactaga > Orientallactaga sibirica. The sequence goes on from JAEOAD010000022.1 coordinate 202,422, forward strand.
TTGTTTTCTAAATAACTACTTTAGAAATGAGGCCAAACTAATAAGAATTGAGGCAAAACTACTAAGTTGTACATCCTTTTTTTTGTTTGTTTGTTTTTCGAGGTAGGGTCTCACTCTGGTCCAGGCTGACCTGGAATTCACTATGTAGTCTCAGGGTGGCCTCGAACTCCCAGCGATCCTTCTACCTCTGCCTCCGAGGGCTGGGATTAAAGGTGTGCGCCACCACGCCGGGCTCTAAGTTGTACATCTTGTTAGATGACACAAACTAGGAACATCTGAACTTGCTGCACTCAACTTTCTTCATAGGGAAGCAACTCATTCCAAGAGCTGAGCTAGCTTACTTCACACAGTACAGTGTTCGGCAATGAACATGTTTATTTTCTAAACAAACTACGTTAGGAATGAGGCCAATCTGCTAATGTGTACATCTTGTTAGATTACACGAAGAAGGAAAGTTCGAATTTGCTGCACTCAACCTTCTTCGTGGGAAAGCAACACATTCCACGAGCAGAACTAGCTTACTTCACACAGTAAGAATAGTGTTCGGGAATGAACATGTTTGTTTTCTAAACAAACTACGTTAGAAATGAGGCGAATCTACTAAGGTGTACATCTTGTTAGATTACACAAACAAGGAAAGTTTGAACTTGCTTCACTCAACTGTCTTCATAGGAAAGCAACTCATTCCGAGAACAGAACTAGCTGATTTTACACAGTACAGTGTTTGGCAATGAACATGTTTGTTTTCAAAACACACTACTTTAGAACTGAAGTGAATCTACTAAGTTGTACATCTTGTCAGATGACACAAACTAGGAAAGTTTGAACTTGCTGCACTCAATCGTCTTCGTGGTTAAGCAACTAATTTCAATAGCAGAACTAGCTTATTTCACACAGTACAGTGTTCGGAAATGAACATATTTGTTTTCCAAACAACCTACGTTAGAAATGAGGCAAAAATACTAAGTTGTACATCTTGTTAGATTACTCAAATGAGGAAAGTTTGATCTTACTACACTCAACCGTCCTCTTAGGAAAGCAACTCATTCCAAGCGCAGAACTAGCTTATTTCACAGAGTACAGTGTTCGGCAATGAACATTTTTGTTTACTAAACAAACTACGTTAGAAATGAGGACAAAATACTAAGTTGTACATCTCGATAGATTATACAAACTAAGAAAGTTTGAACTTGCTGCACTCAACCTTCTTCGTAGGAAAGCAACTCATTCCGACAACAGAACTAGCTTATTTAACACAGTACCATGTTCAGCAATGAAGATGTTTGTTTTCTATATAAACTACTTTAGAAATAAAGCGAATCTACTAAGTTGTATATCTTGTTAGGTTTCACAAACCAGGAAAGTTTGAACTTGCTGCACTCAACCTTCTTCGTGTGAAATCATCTCATTCCCAGAGCAGAACTAGCTTACTTCACACAGTACAGTCTTTGGGAATGAAGATGTTTGGATTCTAAACAAACTACTTTAGAAATGAGCTGAATCTTCTAACTTGTACATCTTGTTAGATGACACAAACTAGGAAAGTTTGATCTTGCTGCACTGAAACCTCTTTGTAGGAAAGCAGCTCATTCTGTGAACAGAACTAGCTTATTTCACACAGTACAGTGTTTGGGAAAGACGATGTTTGTTTGCTAAACAAACTACTTTAGGAATGAGGTGAATGTATTAAGTTGCACATCTTGTTAGATGACACAAACTAGGAAAGTCTGAACTTGCTGCACTCAGCCTTCTTCGTAGGAAAGCAACTCATTCCAAGAGCAGAACTAGCTTTCTTCACACAGTACAGTGTTTGGGAATGAAGATGTTTGTTTTCTATAGAAACTACACTAGAAATGAAATGAATCTACTACGTTGTACATCTTGTTAGATTACACAAACAAGGAAAGTTTACACTTCCTGCACTGAACAGTCTGCGTAGAAAAGCAACTTATTCTGAAAACAGAACTAGCTTTTTAACAATGTACAGTGTTTGGCAATGAACATGTTTGCTTTCTAAACAAACTACTTTAGAATTGAGGCCAATCTACTAAGTTGTATATCTTGTTAGATGCCACAACCAAGGAAAGTCTGATCTTGCTGCACTCAACCTTCTTCGTAGGAAAGCAACTCATTCCAAGAGCAGAACTAGCTTACTTCACACGGTACAGTGTTCGGCAATGAACATGTTTGTTTTCTAAACAAACTACATTAGAAATGAGCCAAATCTAATAACTTGTACATCTTGTTAGATTACACAAACTAGGAAAGATTGAACTTGCTGCGCTCAACCTTCTTCGTAGGAAAGCAACTCATTCCAAGAGCAGAACAAGCTTACTTCACACAGTAAGTAAAGTGTTCGGAAATGAACATGTTTCTTTTCTAAACAAACTATGTTAGAAATGAGGCGAATCTACTAAGTTGTACCTCTTGTTAGATTACACAAACAAGGAAAGTTTGAACTTGCTGCACTCAACCCTATTTGTTGGAAAGCAACTCGTTCCAAGAACAAGAGTGGTTTATTTAACACAGTACAGTGATCGGCAATGAAGATGTTTGTTTTCTAAACAAACTACTTTAGAAATGAAGTGAATCTAGTAACTTGTACACCTTGTTAGATGACACAAACTAGGAAAGTTTGAACTTGCTGCACTCAACCTTCTTCGTGGTAAAGCAACTCATTCCAAGAGCAGAAATAGTTTACTTCACGCAGTACAGTGATCAGAAATGAACATGTTTGTTTTCTAAACAAACTACGTTAGAAGTGAGGCGAAGCTACTAAGTTGTACATCTTGTTAGATTGCAGAAACAATGAACGTTTGAACTTGGTGCACTCAACCCACTTTGTAGGAAAGCAACTCATTCCAAGAATAGAACTAGCACATTTCACACACTACAGTGTTTGGTAATGAAGATGTTTGTTTTCTGAACAAACTACTTTAGAAATGAGGTGAATCTACTAAGTTGTACAACTGGTTAGATGGCACAAACTAGGAAAGTCTGAACTTGCTGTACTCAACCTTCTTCGTGGGAAAGCAACTCATTCCAAGGGAAGAACTAGCTTACTTCACACAGTACAGTGTTCGAGAATGAAGATGTTGCTTTTCTATAGAAACGACAGTAGAAATGAAATTAATCTACTAAGTTATACATCTTGTAATATTACACAAACAGGGGAAGTTTGAACTTGCTGCACTCAGCACTCTTCAGAGGAAAGAAACTGATTCCGAGAACAGAACTAGCTTATTTAACCAAGTACAGTGTTCCGCAAATATGTTTGTTTTCTAAAGAAACTACATTATAAATGAAGTGAATCTACTAACTTGTACATCTTGTTAGATGACACAAACTAGGAACGTTTGAACTTGCTGCACTCAACCTTTTTTGTGGGAAAGCAACTCATTCCAAGAGCCGAACTAGCTTACTTCACACAGTAAGTACAGTGTTCGGAAATGAACATGTTTGTTTTCTAAACAAACTATGTTAGAAATGAGGAGAATCTACTAAGTTGTACATGTTGTTAGATTACACAAACAAGGAAAGTCTGAACTTGCTGAACTCAACCTTCTTCATAGGAAAGCAACTCATTCCAAGACTAGAACTAGCTTAGATCACACAGTACAGTGTTAGGCAATTAACATGTTTGTTTTCTAATGAAAATAAGTTAGACATGATGCGAATCTACTAAGTTGTATATCTTGTTAGATTACACAAACAAGGAAAGTTTGAAATTGCTGCACTCAACCCTCTTCTTAGGAAAGCAACTCATTCCAATAGCAGAACTAGCTTACTTCACACTGTAAGTTCAGTGTTCGGCAATGAACATGTTTTTTTTCTAAACAAACTACTTTAGAAATGAAGCGAATCTACTGAATTCTATATCTTGTTAGATGACACAAACTAGGAAAGTTTGAACTTGCACTCAACCGTCTTCGTTGGAAAGCAACTCATTCCAAGAGCAGAACTAGCTTACTTTATACAGTTCAGTGTTCGGGAATGAACATGTTTGTTTTCTAAACAAACTACGATAGAAATGAGTCGAAACTTCTAAGTTGAACAGCTAGATAGACTACACAAACTAGGAAAGTTTGAACTTGCTGCACTCAACCCTCTTCGTAGGAAAGCAACTCATTGCGAGAGCAGAACTAGCTTATTTCACACAGTACAGTGTTCGGTAATGAAGATATTTCTTTTCTAAAGAAACTACTTTAGAATTGAGGTGAAACTACTAAGTTGTATATCTTGTTAGATTACGCAAACTAGGAAAATTTGAACTTGCTGCACTCAACCTTCTTCGTAGGAAAGCTACTCATTCCAAGAGCAGAACTAGCTTACTTCACACAGTACATAGTTCGGGAATGAAGATGTTTCTTTTCTATAGAAACAACATTAGAAATGCAATGAATCTACTAAGTTGTATATCTTGTTAGATTACACAAACTAGGAAAGTTTGAACGTGCTGCACTCAACCTTCTTCGTGGCAAAGCAACTCATTCCAAAAGCAGAAATAGCTTACTTCACACAGTACAGTGTTCGGAAATGAATATATATGTTTTCTAAACAAACTACGTTAGAAGTGAGGTGAATCTACTAAGTTGTACATCTTTTGAGATTACACAAACTAGGAAAGTTTGAACTTGCTGCACTCAACCTTCGTCATGGGAAAGCAACTCATTCCAACAGAAGAACTAGGTTACTTCACACAGTACAGTGTTTGGCAATGAACTTGTTTGTTTTCTAAACAAACTACTTTAGAAGTGAGGTGAATCTACTAAATTGTACATCTTGTTAGATTACACAAACAAGGAAAGTTTGAACTTGCTGCACTCAACGTTCTTCGTGGGAAAGCAACTCATTCCAAGAGCAGAACTAGCTTACTTCACACAGTACAGTGTTCAGCAATGAACATGTTTGTTTTCTAAACAAACTACATTAGAAGTGAGGTGAAGCTACTAAGTTGTACATCTTGTTAGATTACACAAACAAGGAGAGACTAAACTTGATGCACTCAACCCACTTAGTAGGAAAGCAACTCATTCCGAGAAGAGAACTAGCTCATGTCACACAGTACAGTGTTCGGTAATGAAGATGCTTGTTTTCTAAACAAACTACTTTAGAAATGTGGCAAATCTACTAAAGTGTACATCTTGTTAGGTGACACAAACTAGAAAAGTTTGAACTTACTGCAGTCAACCTTCTTCGTCGAAAAGCAACTCATTCCAAGAGCAGAACTAGCTTAATTCACACAGTACAGTGTTCGTTAATGAAGATGTTTGTTTTCTCAAGAAACTACTTGAGAATTGAAGCAAAACTACTACGTTGTACATCTTGTTAGATTACACAATCTAGGAAAGTTTGAACTGGCTGCACTCAACCTTCTTCATGGGAAAGCAACTCATTCCAAGAGCAGAACCAGCTTACTTCACACAGTACAGTGTTCGGCAATGAACATATTTGTTTTCTGAACAAACTACGTTCGAAGTGAGGTGAATCTACTAAGTTGTACACCTTGTTAGATTACACAAACAAGGAAAGTTTGATCTTGGTGCCCTCAACCCACTTTGTAGGAAAGCAACTCATTCCGAGAACAGAATTAGCTTATTTGACACAGTACAGTGTTCTGAAATGAAGATGTTTGTATTCTAAACAAACTACTTTAGAAAGGAAGAGAATTTAGTAAGTTGACACAAAGTAGAAAAGTTTGAACTTGCTGTACTCAACCCTGTTCATAGGAAAGCAACTCATTCTGAAAACAGAACTTGCTTATTTTACACAGTACTGTCATTGGCAATGAAAATGTTGGTTTTCTAAACAAACTACTTTAGGTATTGAGGCAAAACTACTAAATTGTACATCTTGTTAGATTACACAAACTAGGAAAGTTTGAACTTGCTGCACTCAACCTTCTTTGTGGGAAAGGAACTCATTCCAATAGCAGAAATAGCTTACTTCACACAGTACAGTGTTCAGAAATGAACATATATGTTTTCTAAACAAAATATGTTAGAAGTGAGGTGAGTCTACTAAGTTGTACATCTTGTTAGATTACACAAACAAGGAAAGTTTGATCTTGCTGCACTCAACCCACTTAGTACGAAAGCAACTCATTCTGAGAACAGAACTTGCTTATTTGACACAGTACAGTGTTCGGAAATGAAGATGATTGTTTTCTAAACAAACTACTTTAGAAACGAAGAGAATTTACTAAGTTGTACATCTTTTTAGATGACACAAACTAGGAAAGTTTGAAATTGCTGCACACAACCTTCTTCGTAGGAAAGCTACTCATTCCGAGAGCAGAACTAGCTTACTTCTCACAGTAGAGTGTTCGGGAATGAAGATGTTTCTCTTCTATAGAAACAACATTAGAAATGCAATGAATCTACTAAGTTGTACATCTTGTTAGATCACACAAACTAGGAAAGTTTGAACTTGCTGCACTCAACCTTGTCGTGGTAAAGCAACTCATTCCGAGAACAGAAATAGCTTATTTCACACATTACAGTGTTTGGTAATGAACATCTTTTTTTTCTAAGCCTACCAGTTTAGAAATGAAACGAATCTAGTAAGTTGCACATCTTCACAGATTACACAAACCAGGAAAGTTTCACGTTGCTGCACTCAAGGGTCTTCGTAGGAAAGCAACTGATTCCAAGAACAGAACTAGCTTATTTCACACAGTACTGTGTTTGGCAATGAAGATCTTTGTTTTCTAAGCAAACTACTTTAGAAATCAAACGAATCTACTAAGTTGTACATTTTCCTAGAATACAAAAACCTGGAAAGTATCAACTTGCTGAACTCAACCGTCTTCGTAGTAAAGCAACTCATTCCGAGAACAGAATTAGCTTATGTCACACAGTACAGTGTTCGGCAATGAAGATCTTTGTTTTCTAAGCAAACTACTTTAGAAATGAAACGAATCTACTAAGTTGTACATCTTCTTAGATTACACAAATCAGGAAAGTTGGAACCTGCTGTACACAACCGTTTTCGTAGTAAAGCAACTCATTCCGAGAACAGAAATAGCTTATTTCACACAATACATTTTTCAGCAATGAAGATCTTTGTTTTCTAAGCAAACCAGTTTATAAATGAAACTAATCTACTGAGGTGTACATTTTGATAGATTACACAAACCAGGAAAGTTTGAACTTGCTGCACTCAACCGTCTTCGTAGGAAAGCAACTCATTCCGAGAACAAAACTAGCTTATTGTACACAGTAGAGTATTCGGCAATGAAGATCTTTGTATTCTGAGCAAACTGCTTTAGAAATGAAACGAATCTACTACGTTGTACATCTAGTTAGATTACACAAACAAGGAAAGTATCAACTAGCTGCACTCAACCGTCTTCGTATTAAAGCAACTCATTCAGAGAACACTCCTAGCTTATTTCACACAGTATAGTGTTCAGCAATGAAAATCTTTTTTTCTAAGCAAACTACTTGAGAAATGAAACGAATCTACTAAGTTGTACATTTTCTTAGATTAAAAAAACCAGGAAAGTATCAACTTGATGCACTCTACCTTCTTCGTAGTAAAGCAACTCATACCGAGAACAGAATTAGCTTATGTAACACAGTACAGTGTTCGGCAATGAAGATCTTTGTTTTCTAAGAAAACTACTTTATAAATGAAAAGAATCTACAAAGTTGTACATCATGATAGATTACAGAAACCAAAAAGTATCAACTTGCTGCACTCAACCGTCTTCGTAGCAAAGCAACTCATTCCGAAAACAGAAATAGCGTATTTAACACAGCACAGTGTTCTGCAATGAAGACATTTGTTTTCTAAGGAAACTACTTTAGAAATGAAACGAATCTGCTAAGTTGTGTAATCTTGTTAGATTACACAAACCAGGAAAGTTGGAACCTGATGTAATCAACCATCTTCGTAGTAACGCAACTCATTCGGAGAACAGAACTAAGTTATTGCAAACAGTACAATGCTCAGCAATGAAGATCTTTGTTTTCTAAGCAAACAAGTTTAGAAATGAAACTAATCTACTGAGGGGTACATCTTGTTAGATTACACAAACCAGGAAAGTATCAACGTGCTGCACTCAACCATCTCCGTAGGAAAGCAACTCATTCCGAGAACAGAACTAGCTTATTTCACACAGTACAGTGTTCAGCAATGAAGATGTTTCTTTTCTCAACAAACTACTTTAAAATTAAATGAATCCACTAATTTGTACATCTTGTTAGATTACACAAACGAGGATAATATCAACGTGCTGCAATCAACCATCTTCGTAGGAAACCATCTCATTCCAAGAACAGAACTAGCTTATTTCACAAAGAACAGTGTGTGGCATTGAAGATCTTTGTTTTCTAAGCAAACAACTTTAGAAATGAAACGAATCTGCTCAGTTGTATATCTTGTTAGATTACACGAACCAGGAATGTATGAACTTGCTACACTCAACCATCTTGGTAGGAAAGCAACTAATTCTGAGAATAGAACTAGGTTATTTCACACAGTACAGTGTTCGGCAATGAAGATCTTTGTTTTCTAAGCAAACTGCTTTAGAAATGAAACGAATCTACTAAGTTGTACATCTTCTTAGATTACAAAAACCAGGAAAGTATCAATTTGCTGAACTCAACCGTCTTCGTAGTAAAGCAACTCATTCTGAGAACAGAACTAGCTTATGTCACACAATACAGTGTTCGGAAATGAAGATCTTTGTTTTCTAAGCAAACTACTTTAGAAATGAAATGATTCTACAAAGTTGTACATCTTGTTAAATTATACAAGCCAGGAAAGTATCAACTTGCTGCACTCAACCATCTTCATAGGAAAGCATCTCATTCCAAGAACAGACTAGCTTATTTCACAAAGCACAGTGTGTGGCATTTAAGATCTTTGTTTTCTAACAAACGACTTTAGAAATGAAACGAATCTACTAAGTTGTGCATCGTGTTAGATTACACAAACCAGGAAAGTGTGAATCTGCTGCACTCAACCGTATACGTAGGAAACTAACTCATTCCGAAAACAGAACTAACTTATTTCACACAGTGCAGTGTTCGGCATGAAGAACTTTGTTTTCTAAGCATACTACTTGAGAAATGAAATGAATCTAGTAAGTTGTACATCCTCTCAGATAACACAAACCAGGAAAGTTTTGACTTGCTGCACTCAACCGTCTTCGTAGGAAAGCAACTCATTCCGAGAACAGAAGTAACTTATTTCACACAGTACAGTGTTCGGCAATGAAGATCTTTGTTTTCTAAGCAAATTACTTGACAAATGAAACGAATCTACTAAGTTGTACATTTTCTTAGATTACCAAAACCAGGAAAGTATCAACTTGATGCACTCAACACTCTTCGTAGTAAAGCAACTCATTCCGAGAACAGAGTTAGCTTATGTCACATAGTACATGGTTCAGCAATGAAGATCTTTGTTTTCTAAGCAAACTACTTTAGAAATGAAACGAATCTTCTAAGTTGTACATCATGATAGATTACAGAAACCAAGAAAGTTCAACTTGCTGCACTCAACCGTCTTCGTAGGAAAGCAACTCATTACGAGAACAGAACTAGCGTATTTGACACAGTACAGTGTTCAGCAATGAAGATATTTATTTTCTAAGCAAAATACTTTAGAAATGAAACGAATCTATAATTTGTACATCTTGTTAGATTACACAAACCAGGAAAGTTGGAACTTGCTGTACTCAACCATATTCATAAGTAAAGTAAAGCAACTCATTCCGAGAAGAGAACGAGCTTATTTCACACAGTACAATGTTCGGCAATGAAGATCTGTGTTTTCTAAGCAAACCAGTTTAGAAATGAAACTAATCTACTGAGGTATACATCTTGTTATAATTACACAAGCCAGGAAAGTTTGAACTTGCTGCACTCAACCATCTTCGTAGGAAAGCAACTCATTCCAAGAATAGAACTGGCTTACTGTAGACAGTAGAGTGTTCGGCAATGAAGATCTTTGTTTTCTAAGCAAACTGCTTTAGAAATGAAATGAAACTACTGAGTTGTACATCTTTTTAGATTACACAAACCAGTAAAGTTTCAACTTGCTGCACTCAAGCGTCTTAGTAGGAAAGCAACTCATTCCAAGAACAGAACTAGCTTATTTCAAACAGTACAGTGTTCAATAATGAAGATCTTTGTTTTCTAGGCAAACTACTATAGAATTGAAACGAATATACTAAGTTGTACATCTTCTTAGATTACACAAACCAGTAAAGTATCAAGTTGCTGCACTCAACCGTCTTCGCAAACAAGCAACTCATTCTGAGCACAGACCAAGCTTATTTCACACAGTACAGTGTTCGGCAATGAAGATCTTTGTTTTCTAAGCAAACTATTTTAGAAATGAAACGAATCTATTAAGGTGTACATCTTGTTAGATTACACAAACCAGGAAAGTTTCAACTTGCCGCACTGAACCGTCTTCTTAGGAAAGGAACTCATTCCGAGAACAGAACTAGCTTATTTCACACTGTACAGTGTTCGGCAATGAAGATCTTTGTTTTCCAAGCCAACTGCTTTAGAAATGAAACTAATCTACTAAGTTGTATATCTTGCTATATTACAGAAACCAGGCAAGTTTCAACTTGCTGCACTCAACCGACTTCGTAGAAAACCAACTCATTCCGATTAGAGAACTAGCTTATTTCACACAGTACAGTGTTCGGAAATGAAGGTGGTTGCTTTCTAAGCAAACTACTTTAGAAATGAAACAAATCCAATAAGTTGTCCATCTTGTGAGATTACACAAACCAAGAAAGTTTTAACTTTTTGCACTCAACCTTCTTAGTAGGAAAGTAACTCATTCCGAGAAGAGAACTAGTTGTTTCACACAATACAGTATTTGGCATTGAAGATCTTTGTTTTCTACGCAACCTACTTTAGAAATGAAATGAATCTTCGAAGTTGTACATCAAGATAAATTACAGAAACCAAGAAAGTATCAACTTGCTGCACTCAACCATCTTTGTAGGAAAACAACTCATTACAAGAACAGAACTAGCGTATTTCACACAGTACACTGTTCGAAAATGAAGATCTTTGTTTTCTAAGGAAACCAGTTTAGACATGGAATGAATCAACTGAGTTGTACATCTTGTTAGATTAGACAAACTTGCAAAGTTTCAACTTGCTACACTCAATCGTCTTCATAGGAAAGCAACTCATTCCGAGAACAGAACTAGATTATTTCAAACAGGACAGTGTTTGGCAATGAAGATCTTTGTTTTCTAGGCAAACTACTGTAGAAATGAAAGGAATCTACTAAGTTGTACATCTTCTTAGATTACACAAACCAAGAAAGTATCAACTTGCTGCACTCAACCGTCTTCGCAGGAAAGCAACTCATTCCGAGAACAGAACTAGCTTATTTCACACAGTACAGTGTTCAGCAATGAAGATCTTTGTTTTCTAAGCAAACTACTTTAGAAATGAAACGAATCTAGTAAGGTGTACATCTTGTTAGATTACACAAACCATGAAAGTTTCAGCTTGCCGCACTCAACCGTCTTCGTAGGAAAGGATCTCATTCCGAAATCTGAACTAGCTTATTTCAACTGTACAGTGTTCGGCAATGGAGAACTTTGTTTTCGAAGCAAACTATTTTAGAAATGAAACGAATATACTAAGTTGTATATCTTGCTAGATTACAGAAACCAGGAAATTTTCAACTTACTACACTCAACCGACTTAGTAAAAAACCAACTCAACAGAACTAGCTTATTTCACACAGTACAGTGTTCAGAAATGAAGATTGTTGTTTTCTAAGCAAACTACTTTAGAAATGAAACAAATCCAATGAGTTGTACATCCTGTTAGATTACACAAACCAGGAAACTATCAACTTGCTTCACTCAACCATCTTTGTAGTAAAGCCACTCATTCCGAGAACAGAACTAGCTTATTTCACACAGTACAGTGTTCAGCAATGAAGGTCTTTGTTTTCTAAGCAAACTATTTTAGAAATGAAACGAATCTACTAAGTTGTATATCTTGCTAGATTACAGAAACCAGGAAAGTTTGAACTTGCTGCACTCAACCGTCTTTGTAGAAAACCAACTCATTCTGAGAACAGAATTAGCTTATTTCACACAGTAGAGTGCTCAGAAATGAAGATCATTGTTTTCTAAGCAAACTACTTTAGAAATGAAACAAATCCAATAAGTTGTACATCTTGTTAGATTACACAAACCAGGAAAGTATCAACTTGCTGCACTCAACCGTCTTCGTAGTAAAGCAACTTATCCAGAGAACAGAACTAGCTTAGGTCACACAATACAGTGTTCGGCAATGAAGATCTTTGTTTTCTAAGCAAACTAGTTTAGAAATGAAACGATTCTACAAAGTTGTACATCTTGTTAGATTATACAAACCAGGAAAGTATCAACTTGCTGCACTTAACCATCTTCGTAGGAAAGCATCTCATTCCGAGAACAGAACCAGCTTATTTCACACAGTACAGTGTTGGGAAATGAAGATCTTTGTTTACGAAGCAAACGACTTTAGTAATGAAACGAATCTACTAAGTTGTACATCATGTTAGATTACACAAAGCAGGAAAGTTTGAATCTGCTGCACTCAACTGTCTTCGTAGGAAAGCAACTCATTCCGAGTACAGAACTAGCTTATTTCACACAGTACAGTGTTCGGCATGAAGATCTTTGTTTTCTAAGCATACTACTTGAGAAATGAAATGAATCTAGTAAGTTGTACATCTTCTCAGATTACACAAACCAGGAAAGTTTGGACTTTTTGCACTCAATCTTCTTCGTAGGAAAGTAACTCATTCTGAGCACAGAACTAGCTTATTTCACAAAGTACAGTGTTTGGCTTTGAAGATCTTTGTTTTCTAAGCAAACAACTTAAGAAATGAAACGAATCTACTCAGTGGTACATCTTGTTAGATTACACCAACCACGAATGTTTGAACTTGTTGCCCTCAACCGTCTTAGTAGGAAAGCTACTCTTTCCAACAACATATATACCTTATTTCACACAGTACAGTGTTCAGCAATGAAGATCTTTGTTTTCTTAAAAAAACACCTTTAGAAATGAAACGAATATACAAAGTTGTACATCTTCTCAGATTACACAAACCAGGAAAGTACAGTGTTCGGCAATGAAGATCTTTGTTTTCTAAGCAAACTACTTTAGAAATGAAACGAATCTACTAAGTTGTATATCTTGCTAGACTACAGAAACCAGGAAATTTTCAACTTCCTGCACTCAACCGACTTCGTAGAAAACCAACTCATTCTGAGAACAGAACTAGCTTATTTCACACAGTACAGTGTTCAGAAATGGAGGTCTTTGTTTTCTAAGCAAACTACTTGAGAAATGAAAGGAATCTACTACGTTGTACATCATGTTAGATTACACAAACCAGGAAAGTTTCAACTTGCTGCACTCAAGGCTCTTTGTAGGAAAGCAACTCATTCCGAGAACAGAACTAGCTTATTTCACACAGGACAGTGTTCAGCAATAAAGATCTTTGTTTTCCTAGGAAACTACTTTAGAAATGGAACGAATCCACAAAGTTGTACATCTTGTTACTTTACACAAACCAGAAAAGTTTCTACTTGCTGCCCTCAACCGTCTTCATAGGAAAGCAACTCATTCCGAGAACGGAAGTAACTTATTTCACACAGTACAGTGTTCGGCAATGAAGATCTTTGTTTTCAAGCAAACTACTTTACAAATGAAACAAATCCAATAAGTTGTACATCTTGTTAGATTAGAGAAAGCAAGAAAGTTTCAACTTGCTGCACTCAACTTTCTTCGCAGGAATGCAACTCATTCCGAGAACAGAACTAGCTTATTTCACACAGTACAGTGTTTAGCAATAAAGATCTTTGTTTTCTAAGCAAACAAATTTAGAAATGAAACGAATCTACTAAGTTGAACATCTTGTTAAATTACACAATTCAGGAATATTTCAACTTGCTGCACTCAAGTGTCCTCATAGGAAAGCAACTCATTCTGAGAACAGAACTAGCTTTTTTCACGTAATACAGTGTTTGGCAATGAAGATCTTTTTTTGTTAAGCAAAGTACGTTAGAAATGAAGCGAATCTACAATGTTGTGCATCTTGGTAGATTACAGAAAGTAGGAAATTTTCAACTTGCTGCACTCAACCGACTTTGTAGGAAAGCAACTCATTCTGAGAACAGAACTAGCTTATTTCAACAGTATAGTGTTCAGAAATGAAGATCGTTGTATTCTAAGCAAACTACTTTAGAAATGAAATGAATCCACTAAGTTGTACATCTTCCTATATTACACAAACCTGGAAAGTTTGAACTTGCTGCACTCAATTGTCTTCATAGGAAAGCAACTCATTCTGAGAACAGAACTAGCTTATTTCACACAATACAGTGTTTGGAAATGAAGATCTTTGTTTTCTAAGCAAACTACTTTATAAATGAAAGGAACAAATAAGTTGTACATCTTCTAAGATTGCAAAAACCAGGAAAGTATCAACTTGCTGCACTCAACCGACTTCGTAGTAAAGCAACTCAATCCGAGAGCAGAACTAGCTTATTTCACACAGTACAGTGTTCAGCAATGAAGATCTGTGTTTTCTAAGCAAACTACTTTAGACATGAAACGAATCTACTAAGGTGTACAACTTGGTAGATTACACAAACCAGGAAAGTTTCAACTTGCTGCACTCACCCGTCCTCATAGGAAAGGAACTCATTCTGAAAACAGAACTACCTTATTTCACACTGTACAGTGTTCGGCAATGAAGATCTTTGTTTTCTAAGCAAACTACTTTAGAAATGAAACGAATCTAATAAGTTGTATATCTTGCTAGATGACAGAAACCAGGAAATTTTCAACTTGCTGCACTCAACCAACTTCGTATAAAACCAACTCATTCTGAGAACAGAACTAGCTTATTTCACACAGTACAGTGTTCGGCATTGAAGATCTTTGTTTTCTAAGCAAACTACTTGAGAAATGAAAGGAATCTACTAAGTTGTACAACTTGTTAGATTTTACAAACAAGGAAAGTTTGAACTTGCTGCACTCCACTCTCTTTGTAGTAAGGCAACTCATTTCGAGAACAGAACTAGCTTATTGCACACAGTACAGTGTTCGGCAATGAAGATCTTTCTTTTCTAAGCAAACTACTTTAGAAATGAAATCAATATACTAAGTTGTATATCTTGTTACATTACAAAAACCAGGAAAGTATCACCTTGCTGCACTCAACTGTCTTCATAGGAAAGCAAGTCATTCTGAGAAGAGAAGTAGCTTATTTCACAGAGTACAGCGTTCGGAAATGAACATCTATGTTTTCTAAGCAAACTACCTTAGAAATGGAACGAATCCACTAAGTTCTACATATTGTTAGATTACACAAACCAAGAAAGTTTCCACTTGCTGCCCTCAACGCTCTTCGTAGGAAAGCAACTCATTCTGAGAAGAGAACTAGCTTATTTGACACAGTAAAATGTTTGCCAATGAAGATGTTTGTTTTCTAAGCAAACTACTTTAGAAATGGAATGAATCCACTATGTTGTACATCTTGTTAGATTACACAAAACAGGAACGTTTCAACTTGCTGCACTCAACCGTCTTCGTAGGAAAGCAACTCATTCCAAGAACAGAACTAGCTTATTTCACACGGTACAGTGTTTGGGAATGAAGATCTTTGTTTTCAAAGCAAACAAGTTTAGAAATGAAACAAAACCACTAAGTTGCACATCTTGTTAGATTAGAGAAACCAAGAAAGTTTCAACTTACTGCACTCAACCGTCTTCGTAGGAATGCAACTCATTCTGAGAACAGGACTAGCTTATTTCACACAGTACAGTGTTCGGCAATGAAGATCTTTGTCTTCTAAGCAAACTACTTTAGAAATGAAATGAATCTACTACATTGTACATCTTGTTAGATTACACAAACCAGGAAAGTTTGAACTTGCTGCACTGAACCGTCTTCGTAGTAAAGCAACTCATTCCGAGAACAGAACTAGCTTATTTCACAGAG
The DNA here is from genome assembly GCA_036365145.1 of Orientallactaga sibirica. NCBI lineage: Eukaryota > Metazoa > Chordata > Mammalia > Rodentia > Dipodidae > Orientallactaga > Orientallactaga sibirica. Next base: position 218,423 of record JAEOAD010000022.1, read on the forward strand.
TACAGTGTTTCCGAAATGAAGATCTATGTTTTCTAAGCAAACTACTTTAGAAATGGGACGAATCCACTAAGTTGTACATATTGTTAGATTACACAAACCAAGGAAGTTTCAACTTGCTGCACGCAACGCTCTTCGTAGGAAAGGAACTCATTCCAAGAACAGAACTAGCTTATTTCACTCAGTACAGTCTTCGGCAATGAAGATCTTTGTTTTTTAAGCAAAGTACGTTAGAAATGAAGCGAATCTACAATGTTGTTCGTCTTGTTAGGTTACAGAAAGCTGGAAAGTTTCAACTTCCCACACTCAACCGTCTTCGTATGAAAGCAACTCATTCCGAGAACAGAACTAGCTTATTTCAACAGTAGAGTGTTCGGCAATGAAGATTGTTGTATTCTAAGCAAACTACATTAGAAATGAAACAAATCCTCTCGTTGTACATCTTGTTAGATTACACAAATCAGGAAAGTATCAACTTGCTACTCGCAACCATCTTCTTAGGAAACCAACTCATTCCGAGAACAGAACTAGCTTAGTTCACACAGTAGAGTGTTCGGCAATGAAGATCTTTGTTTTCTAAGCAAACTACTGTAGAAACGAGACGAATCTACTAAGTTGTACATCTTGTTAGATTACACAAACAAGGAAAGCATCAACTTGCTGCACTCAACTGACTTCGTAGGTAAGCAACTCATTCCGAGAGCAGAACTAGCTCATAGCACACAGTAAAGTGTTCGGCAATGAAGATCTTTTTTTTCTGAGCAAACTACTTTAGAAATGATACGAATCTACTAAATTGTACATCTTTTTAGATTACACAAACCAGGAAAGTGTCAACTTGCTGCACTCGACCGTCTTCGTAGGAAAGCACCTCATTCCTAGAACAAAACAAGCTTATTTCACCCAGTCCAGAGTTCGGAAATGAAGATTTTTGTTTTATAAGAAAACTACTTTATAAATGAAAGGAATCAACTAAGTTGTACATCTTCTTAGAGTACAAAAACCAGGAGAGTATCAACTTTCTGCATTCAACCGACCTCGTAGTAAAGCAACTCATTCCGAGAACAGAACTAGCTTATTTCACACAGTACAGAGTTCGGCAATGAAGATTTTGTATTCTAAGCAAACTGCTTCAGAAATGAAACGAATCCACTGAGTTGTACACCTTCTTATATTACACAAACCTGGAAAGTTTGAACTTGCTGCACTCAACCGTCTTCGTAGGAAAGCAACTCATTCCAAGAACAGTACTAGCTTATTTCACACAGTACAGTGTTCAGAAATGAAGATCTTTGTTTTCTAAGCAAACTACATTATAAATGAAAGGAATCAACTAAGTTGTACGCCTTCTTAGATTACAAAAACCAGGAAAGTATCAACTTGCTGCACTCAACCGACCTCGTAGTAAAGCAACTCAATCCAAGAACAGAACTAGCTTATTTCACACAGTACAGTGTTCGGCAATGAAGATCTGTGTTTTCTTCTTCTTCTTCTTCTTCTTCTTCTTCTTCTTCTTCTTCTTCTTCTTCTTCTTCTTCTTCTTCTTCTTCTTCTTCTTCTTCTTCTTTAAGTTTAACACAATTTATTTTTTGCCTCATGGATTACCAAGCTTTTTAGATTATTTTTTTAAATAAATATATATTTTTTATTTATATTATTCTGATTTTACATTCATAGTATTGGTTCCATTGTCCTCCTCCCCGTCCTCCCACTTTCAAAGGGGCCCTCATCAATGGGGAATGTGGATCCTGCATTGTGAGTTTGCTCAAGAGTTCTGGTGGATAGGCCCCAGTCTCTGTGCATAATGCCCCAACTTGTGACTCTAACAATCTTTCTGCCCCCTCTTCCGCGAGTTTCCCTGAGCCACATTGGGGTCATTTTAGTTCTGCTTCCTTGATGAGGTTTTGGGAGCCTCTCTGTTTCTGGATATCTGGCTTAGTTGGAGTTGGATGTTCTCTGTGTTTATCTCCTTCAGCCTTTTTCTGGTGTTGTGATCGCCTTGAGCGCTGTATTCTTGCCCTTCCCTTGCGTTGTTCTATGGTTTCAGCTGGTGAGGTGTGGTTAGCTGATCCTCTGTTCAGGTTCATTGTCCACCTGAAAAGAGATAAGCAAATTCTCCAATGGAGAGAGAAGTTAGTACTAGATAGAAGGGATAACCATATATGTTTTGAAGGGAACTTTATATGCATTGGCTCTCTTCTAGCCCACATTTGGTGGCCTCTAGATCTTGGAGACTGAGCTCATTTTTTGTACATGGCTTTGACTTATTTCCCAGTTCCAGCAATGAGTTCCACTCCACTGAATGGATTTATTAGCCAAATCAAGAGCAGTTGGTTACCCACCATGGCTGTTTGCCACTACTGCACTTGTATGAGCATTATGTCAGATTGTTCCCTGCTGGGTATCTTAGACTGCAAGTTGTTTGGACCAATGTCAGACATTTTCCCCCAGTTGCTCGTGTAGCACCCTCTGGTACTAGACTAGCTAACTGTCTGGGGACTGACCTTCTTCCATATTCTGGTCAGGTCTCTCTCTGTGTTTGGTCTCACACACGTATGATGTCTTCGACAGTAGGGTCTTACCATTAACCTTTGGTGGGTCTCCAAGTACTCTGACCGAAGTCTGTCTTTTTGGGGGAACCTTGTAGGTGTTTCAGCTCAACAGCTCATTGTGGAAGTTAACCCCCTGCTGGCACTGGGAGTTATAAGTCTGCACCTAGGAAGGTGAGGGTGGAAAAAGATATATAATGTAAAAGAGAAAGCGAGTATAGAGAGGAGAGAGAGAGAGAGAGAGAGAGAAAGGAAGGAAGGAAGGGAGGGAGAGAGAAGAGAATGAGAAGCAGGAACAGATTAAAGTTGGCCTTCATCATGTTCTCTCCAGGTTCCTGTGGTTCGAATATTCCCTCTGTAGGCCTGCTGAAGGATCACTGTTTTAGCCTGTTGTTCAGTGTAAAGGGTTTTGTAGTATTTTTCCCTTTTGGGTCCCAATTTGTATCCCCCCCCTTGTCCTCCTTCCTACCCTCTCATTCCCTCCCACCTTTACCCTCCCTGCATCCCACCCTCCTTCTTTTCTCATCCTCAGAGTGTTTATTAGGTTTGGCCACATGTCATGTGGAATCCGGTTAGGGGCGACAGATAAATGAGACCATGCGACGATTATCTTTTTGTGCTTGGGTGAGCTCACTGAGGATGATCTGTTCCATGTTTGACCATTTTTTTTTTCAAATTTCCTTATTTCATCTTTCCTTACTGCTACGTAGAATTCCATAGGATAGATATACCACATCTTTGTTATCCATTCATCTAGTGATGGACACCTGGGTTGATTCCAGCTCTTTGCTATTATGAATTGAGCAGCTATAAACATGGTTGAGCAAATGTTTCTGATCTGAGGCTTGGGGCCTTTAGGGTAAATGCCCAATAAGGGAATAACTGGATCCATTGGTAAGTCTATGGTCATCCTTTTCAATAGTCTCCATATAGCTTTCCATAGTGGTTGAACCATTTTACATTCCCACCAACAGTGAAGACTTGTTCCTATTTCTTCGCAGCCTCGCCAACATTTGTTTTCATTGTTTTTTTTTTTAATGTTAGCCATCCTTACTTTGGTAAGGTGGAATCTCATAGTTGTTTTAATTTGCATTTCCCTGATGATTAGGGATGTTGAACATTTTCTTAAATGTGTGTTTGCTATTTGTATTTTTTCCTCTGAGAACTCCCTGTGCAGTTCTCTGCCCCACTTTGTGAGTGGGTTGTTTGGTGATTTATTGTTTAGGTTTTGGAGTTCTTTGTAGATTCTAGAAATTAGGCCTTTGTCAGTTGTATAGCTGGTGAAAATTTTCTCCCATTCTGTGGCTATTCTGCTGGCTTTGGTTATAATATTTTTGTCAGTGAAAAAGCTTTTCAGCTTCACGAGCTCCCAATGGTTGAGTGATTGTTTAATTACCTGAGCTGCTGAGGTTTTGTTCAGGAAATCTTTTCCCACTCCTATATCGTGGAAGGTTCCTCCTATTTTTTCTTCCAGTAGTAGCAGAGTTTCTGGTTTTATATTAAGGTCTTTTATCCATTTGGACTTAATTTTTGTGCATGGAGAGATGTGTGGGTTGAGTTTCATTTTCCTACATATGGTTGTCCAGTTTGTCCAGCACCATTTGCTGAAGATTGTGTCCTTTTTCCATTCTGCATTGCTAGGGCCTTTGTCACATATCAAATAGCTGTAGTCACTTGACCCAAAGTCTGGGTCTTCAATTCTGTTCCATTGGTCTATATTCCTGTTTTTGTGCCAGTACCAGGTTGTTTTTATTACAATGGCTTTGTAGTATAACTTTAGATCAGGTATGGTGATGCCTCCAGAGGTGTTTCTTTTGCTGAGGATGAGCTTGGACATCCAAGGCCTTCTGTCTTTCCATATGAATTTTGAGATACTTTTTTCTATCTCATTGAAGAAGGAAGTTGGGATTTTTATCGGCATTGCATTGAATCTATAAAGTGCTTTTGGTAAAATTGCCATTTTCACAATGTTAATTCTACCAATCCAGGAGCATGGGAGGTCTTTCCATTTTTGTAGGACCTCCTCAATTTCTTTTTTGAGAGTTTTTATGTTTTCATTGTATAGGTCTTTCACTTCCTTAGTTAATGTTATTCCAAGGTATTTTATTTTCTTTGTTGCAATTGAAAATGGGACGATGTTAGTTATTTCTTTTTCTGTCTCTTTGTCCTTCGCATACAAAGAGGCTACTGATTTTGTATCCTGCTACTTTGCTGATGGCGCTAATCACCTTTAAGAGTTTTGGGATGGAAGTTCTCGGGTCACTTATGTATAGAATCATGTCATCTGCAAATAGGGCTAACTTAATTTCTTCCTTTCCAATTTGTATCCCTTTGATTTCTTTCTCCTGTCTTATTGCTTGAGCTAATACTTCTAGCACTATGTTGAAGAGCAGAGGTGAGAGTGGACACCCCTGCCTTGTTCCTGACCTCAATGGGAATTCCTTCAGTCTCTCCCCATTAAGAATTACTTGGGCTTTAGGTGCTTTATAAATAGCCTTTATTATGTTGAGATGAGGGCTGTCCATACCTATTCTCTCCAATGTTTTGATCATGAAGTGATGTTGTATTTTGTCAAAGGCCTTTTCTGCATCTATCGAAATGATCATGTGGTTTTTGTGTTTCAGCTTGTTTATGTGGTGTATTACATTGACAGTTTTCCGTATGTTGAACCACCCCTGCATTCCAGGGATGAAGCCTACTTGATCAAGGTGGATACTGCTTTTGATGTACTGTTGAATTAGGTTTGCAAGAATTTTGTTCAGGATCTTTGGGTCTATGTTCATCAGAGAAATGGGCCTATAATTTTCCTTTCTTGTGGCGTCCCTGCCTGGTTTTGGAATTAGGATGATACTAGCTTCATAAAAAGAGTTAGGGATCTCTCCCTGTTCTCCTATTGTGTGGCAGAGTTTGAGAAGAGTTGGTGTCAGTTCTTCCATGAAGGTTTGGTAGAATTCTGCTGAGAAACCATCTGGTCCTGGACTCTTCTTTTTGGGGAGGTGTTTGATTACCTCTTCTATCTCGAAGGGTGTGATGGGTTTGTTTAGGAAATTAATCTGCTCTGGGCTTAGCTTTGGTAGGTGGTATGTGTCTAAGAATTCATCCATTTCCTCCATATTTTCCTGTTTTATGGAGTAGAGGTTTTTAAAATAAGTCCTAATAACTCTTCCTATTTCGCTCATGTCTGTTGTGATCTCTCCCTTTTCATTTCTAATTTTGTTGATTTGAAGTGTTTCTTTTTTCCACTTGATCAAATTGGCCAGGGGTGTATCAATCTTGTTAATTTTTTCGAAGAACCAGCTCTTTGTTTCGTCAATTTTCTTAATTGTCCTCTTAGTTTCCAATTCATTAATTTCTGCTCTTATTTTAATTATTTCTTTCCGTCTGGAAATTTTTGGGTTGGCTTCTTCTAGCCTTTCTAATGCTTTTAGGTGAATTGTCAGGTTATTGATTTGGGATCTTTCTATTTTTCTTATGATGGCATTTAGTGCTATGATTTTTCCCCTAAGGACTGCCTTCATTGTGTCCCACAAGTTTTGGTATGATGTGTTCTCATTGTCATTGAGTTCTAGAAATTTTGCAATTTCATTCTTTATTTCATCCACAACCCATTTGTTGTTTAAAAGTGCGTTGTTCAATTTCCAGGAGGTAGAGGGATTCCTGGTGTACTTTTTGTTGTTTTTTTTCTAGCATTACAGCATTGTGGTCTGATATCATGCAAGAAATTACATCAATTTTCTTGAAAGTATGGAGGCAGGCTTTGTGTCCCAGTACATGATCTATTTTAGAGAAGGTTCCATGTGCTGCTGAGAACAATGTGTAATCTGTAGATTTTGGGTGAAATGTTCTATATACGTCTGTTAGGTCTAGTTGCTCTATGGTGTTTTTGAGCTCTCTTACTTCTCTATTAATTTTCTGTTTGGATGATCTATCCATTGTTGATAGTGGAGTATTGAAGTCCCTGACTATGATGGTATTGGTGTTTATTTCTGTTTTGTTACCAAGTAGATTTTGCTTTATGAATTGTGGTGCACCTGTGTTTGGTGCATAAATATTGATGATTGCGATGTCCTCTTGTTGGATTGTTCCCTTAATAAGTAAGAAGTGGCCTTCTTTGTCTTTTTTGGTTAATTTTAGTTTGAAGTCTATTTTATCTGATGTAAGTATAGCTACACCTGCTTTTTTCTTATTTGTGTTTGCTTGGAATATCATTTTCCACCCTTTCACCCTAAGGGGGTGTCTGTCTTTAGTGGTGAGGTGGGTTTCTTGAAGACAGCAGATTGAGGGGTCCATTTTTCTGATCCACCCTGTTAGCTTATGTCTTTTGATGGGTGAATTGAGGCCATTAATGTTCAGAGATATTAGTTTGAGGTTTGATTTAATACCAGCCATATTGTAGTGGGTTGTGGTCTTTGTGGTTTTTTTTTTTTGGAGGGGAGAGGGGTTAATGTGGACTGCTTCTTGAGGGCTCTTGAGATTGGTTATTTGTTTCTTCTGTGTGAAGAATTCCCTGAAGTACTTTCTGTAGGTTTGGCTTTGTGTTCATATATTTGTAGAGATGAGTTTTATCATGGAATGTTTTTCTTTAACCTTCAATTATGAGGGATACTTTTGCTGGATAGAGTAGTTGTGGCTGGAAGCCATGGGTTCTTAGAGTTTTCAGTGTTCCATTCCAGGCCCTTCTGGCTTTTAGGGTTTCCATTGAGAAATCTGAGGTAATTCTAATGGGGTTCCCTTTATATGTAATGTGTTGTTTTTCCCTGGCTGCTTTTAGGATTTTCTCTTTGTGCTTGATGTTTAGAGTCTTAAAGATAATGTGTCTCAGAGAATTTTTCCTTTTGTCCAGTCTGTTTGGAGTTCTTGTAGCTACTTGCAGCTTGATGGGATTTTCTCTTGAGAGAGTGGGAAAGTTTTCTTCAATTATTTTGCTGAATAAGCTTTCAATTCCTTTAGTCTGTGTTTCTTCCCCCTCTGGTATGCCCATGATCCTAATGTTTGGACGCTTCAGGGTATCCCACATTTCCCTCATGTTCTTTTCACAGTAATTTTTGAACTTGTTGAAGTTTCTGGACTCACGAACTGTTTCTTCTGTTTTGTCTTCCAGTTCTGAGTTTCTATCCTCTACTTGGCTGACTCTATTCTTAAAAGCTTCTATAGAGTTTTGGGTTTGTTCAATTTGGTTCATATTTTCTACTGTTTTTCTATGTATAGTTTCCATCCCTCTGTCTAGTTCCCTTTTCACATCATTTTCTGACCTTCTTAATGCTTCTTGGAGTTCATCCTTGCATTTTTTTATGTCTTCATTGACTTAGCCATCTGGTTATTGAGGACTTCTTTTTTTTTCACTCTCCTTCAGCTCATTTAACTGTTTTTGGAACTCTTCCTGGTTCTTTTCTATTAGGTCTAATCTAGCAAGGATAACATTCATACAATTATTGGCTCTTTGTTGACTTTCTGAGAGTTGTGCTATTTGCTTGGCCAGGGTTGCATAGCTTGTCTCTTCATTTTGGGGTTCTGATTCTAATGTCTCTTCTATGATTTGCTTTGAGACATCCATTGTAGGACTGGATAGTGTAGCTTGATTTACTTGTATCTGGTTTTCCATGCTATTCTTTTTCGCTGTGATCTGCGCATCACACCAGTTCAGAGACACTGGCTCAGTGGGATCTGTCTTGTGATGGCACAGGGAATGGGTGGGGCTTGACCTGCGGTGTGGCTGCACAGGTTCCAGGCAGGTGATATGGCTCCACAGGCCCAGGGCACCTGCCTGCGATGGTGCACCAGGGCTCTGGCCGGGGATCCAGAAGTGGGACAAATATGTCTTGCTCAGCGGATCTGCAGACCCAAGCATCTGGCTGCAATGGCGAGCTCAGGGGCTCTGGCCAGGGAACAGGAAGTGGGACGAATCTGTCTCACTCAGCAGATCCACAGACTCAGGCACCCCACTGCAGTGGCTCACTCAGGGGCTTTGGCCGGGGAGCAGGACGTGGGACGAATCTGTCTCACTCGTTGGATCCACAGCCCCAGACACCTAACTGTATTGCCATGCCCAGGGGCTCTGGCTGGGAGCAGGAAGTGGGACGAATCCATCTCACTGTGAGGACCCAGGCACCTAACTGTATTGGCTCACCCAGGGGCTCTGGCCGGGAGCAGGAAGTGGGACGAAACTGCCTCACTCTGTGGACCCAGGCACCTAACTGTATTGGCACACCCAGGGGCTCTGGCCGGGATCAGGAAGTGGGACGAATCTGTCTCACTCTGTGGACCCAGGCACCTAACTGTATTGCTGCGCCCAGGGGTTCTGGCCGGGATCAGGAAGTGGGATGAATCTGTCTCACTCTGTGGACCCAGGCACCTAACTGTATTGGCGCACCCAGGGGCTGTGGCTGGGGAGCAGGAAGTGGGATGAAACTGTCTCACTCTGTGGACCCAGGCACCTAACTGTATTGGTGTGCCCAGGGGCTCTGGCCGGGATCAGGAAGTAGGATGAATCTGTCTCACTCTGTGGACCCAGGCACCTAACTGTTTTGGCGTGCCCGGGGGCTCTGGCTGGGGAGCAGGAAGTGGGACGAAACTGCCTCACTCTGTGGACCCAGGCACCTAACTGTATTGGCGCGCCAGGGGCTCTGGCCGGGATCAGGAAGTGGGACGAATCTGTCTCACTCTGTGGACCCAGGCACCTAACTGTATTGCTGCACCCAGGAGCTCTGGCCGGGATCAGGAAGTGGGACAAATCTGTCTCACTCTGTGGACCCAGGCACCTAACTGTATTGGCGTGCCCAGGGGCTCTGGCTGGGGAGCAGGAAGTGGGACGAATCTGTCTCACTCTGTGGACCCAGGCACCTAACTGTATTGCTGCGCCCAGGGGCTCTGGCCGGGATCAGGAAGTGGGATGAATCTGTCTCACTCTGTGGACCCAGGCACCTAACTGTATTGTCGCTCCCAGGGGCTCTGGCCAGGAGCAGGAAGTGGGATGAAACTGTCTCACTCTGTGGACCCAGGCACCTACCTGTATTGGCGCGCCCAGGGGCTAAGGCCAGGGAAGTCAGGCGGATCTAACTCACTCAGTGGGTCCACAGACCTGGGGACCTGGCTGGAACGGTGCTCCGTTTCTGGCTGGCCAGGGGCCTCAGGCAGGTCCAGCGGGACCTTTCAGGCCGTGGCGCCTGCCAAGAGCTTGGAAACCAGTGGTTTCCTTATATTGCAAATCCACTCCCACCCTCTGGAAGCATGAGGGAGCCAGCAAACCCTTTAAAAAGGTCCCTTTAACCTTAAGTATTCTTCTCTCTTCTTCCCCGTGAAGAGAGGCAAGGTTAGGTAGCTGCCATCTTGACGAGAAGCCCAAGATCTGTGTTTTCTAAGCAAACTACTTTAGAAATGAAATGAGTCTACCAAGGTGTACATCTTGTTAGATTACACAAACCAGGAAAGTTTCAACTTGCTGCACTCAACCATCTTCGTAGGAAAGGAACTCATTCTGAAAACAAAACTAGCTTATTTCACACTGTACAGTGTTCGGCAATGAAGATCTTTGTTTTCTAAGCAAACTACATTAGAAATGAAATGAATCTACTAAGTTGTATATCTTGCTAGATTACAGAAACCGGGAAATTTTCAACTTGCTGCACTCAACCGACTTCATAGAAAACCAACTAATTCTGAGAACAGAACTAGTTTATTTCACACAGTACAGTGTTCGGCATTGAAGATCTTTGTTTTCTAAGCAAACTACTTGAGAAATGAAAGGAATCTACTAAGTTGTACATTTTGTTACATTATACAAATGAGGAAAGTTTGAACTTGCTGCACTCAACTGTCTTCTTAGGAAAGGAACTCATTCCGAGAACAGAACTAGCTTATTTCACAGAGTACAGTGTTCAGAAATGAACATCTAAGTTTTCTAAGCAAACTACTTTAGAAATGGAATGAATCTACAAAGTTTTACATATTGTTAGAGTACACAAACCAAGAAAGTTTCAACTTGCTGCCCTCAACGCTCTTCATAGGAAAGCAACTCATTCGGAGAAGAGAACTAGCTTATTTGACACAGTAAATTGTTCGGCAATGAAGATCTTTGTTTTCTAAGCAAACGAATTTAGAAAAGGAATGAATCCACTAAGTTGTACAACTTGTTAGATTACACAAAACAGGAAAGTTTCAACTTATTGCACTCAACCGTCTTCGTAGGAAAGCAACTCATTCCAAGAACAGAACTAGCTTATTTCACACCGTACAGTGTTTGGCAATGAAGATCTTTGTTTTCTAAGCAAACAACTTTAGAAATGAAACGAAACCACTAAGTTGTATATCTTGTTAGATTAGAGAAACCAGAAAAGTTTCAACTGGCTGCACTCAACCAACTTCGTAGGAATGCAACTCATTCTGAGAACAGAACTAGCTTATTTGACACAGTACCGTGTTCGGCAGAGAAGATCTTTATTTTCTAAGCAAACTACTTTAGAAATGAAATGAATCTACTACATTGTACTTCTTGTTAGATTACACAAACCAGGAAAGTTTGAACTTGCTGCACTGAACTGTCTTCGCAGTAAAGCAACTCATTCCGAGAACAGAACTAGCTTATTTCAAAGAGTACAGTGTTTCCGAAAGGAAGATCTATGTTTTCTAAGCAAACTACGTTAGAAATGGAATGAATCCACTAAGTTGTACATATTGTTAGATTACACAAACCAAGAAAGTTTCAACTTGCTGCACTTAACCATCTTCATAGGAAATCAACTCATTCCGAGAAGAGAACTAGCTTATTTGACACAGTACAATGTTCGGAAATGAAGATCCTTGTTTTCTAAGCAACTACTTAAAAAATGGAATGAATCCACTAAGTGGTACGTCTTGTTAGATTACACAAACAAGGAAAGTTTCAACTTGCTGCACTCAACCGTCTTAGTAGGAAAGCAACTCATTCCGAGAACAGAACTAGCTTATTTCACACAGTGCAGTGTTCGGCAAGGAAGATATTTGTTTTCTAATTATATTACTTGAGATATGAAATGAATCTCGTAAGTTGTACATCTTCTCAGATTACACAAACAAGGAAAGTTTGAACTTTTTGCACTAACCTTCTTCATAGGAAAGCAACTCATTCCGAGAAAATAACTAGCTTATTTGACACAGTACAGTGTTTGGCTTTGAGGATCTTTGTTTTCTAAGCAAACAACTTTAGAAATGAAACGAATCTACTCAGTGGTACATCTTGTTAGATGACACCAACCATGAACGTTTGAACTTGCTGCACTCAACCGTCTTCGTAGGAAAGCAACTCTTTCCGAGAACAGAAATAGCTTATTTCACACATTACAGTGTTCGGCAATGAAGATCTTTCTTTTCTAAAAAAAAACAACTTTAGAAATGAAACGAATATACTAAGTTGTATATTTTCTTAGATTACACAAACCAGGAAAGTTTCAACTTCCTGCACTCACCCGTCCTCGTAGGAAGGGAACTCATTCGGAAAACAGAACTACCTTATTTCACACTGTACAGTGTTCGGCAATGAAGATCTTTGTTTTCTAAGCAAACTACTTTAGAAATGAAACGAATCTACTAAGTTGTACATATTGTTACATTACACAAACCAGGAAAGTTTGAACTTGCTGCCTTCAATGGTCTTCGTAGGAAAGCAACTCATTCTGAGAACAGAATTAGCTTATTTCAAACAGAACAGTGTTAGGCAATGAAGACCTTTGTTTTCTCAGCAAAATCCTTTAGAAATGAAACAAATCTACTAAGTTGTACATCTTGTTAGATTACACAAACAAGTTAAGTATCAACTTGCTGACTCAACCGTATTCATAGTAAAGCAACTCATTCCGAGAACAGAACTAGCTTATTTCACACAGTACAGTGTTCGGCAATGAGGATCTTTGTTTTCTAAGCAAACTACTTTAGAAATGAAATGAATCAACTAAGTTGTGCATCTTGTAAGAATACACAAACCAGGAAAGTTTCAACTTGCTGCACTCAACCGTCTTCGTAGGAAAGCAACTCATTCCGAGAATAGAACTAGCTTATTTCACACAGAACAGTGTTTGGCAATGAAGATCTTTTTTTATAAGCAAACTACTTTAGAAATGAAACGAATCTACTAAGTTGTACATCTTATTAGATTTCAGAAACCAGGAAAGTTTGAACTTGCTACAGTCAACCCTCTTCGTAGGAAAGCAACTCATTCCAAAAACAGAACTAGCTTATTTCACACCGTACACTGTGCAGCAATGAAGATCTTTGATTTATAAGCAAACTACTTTAGAAATGAAACGAATCTACTAAGTTGTACATGTTTTTGGATTACACAAACCAGGAAAGTTTCAACTTTCTGCAATCAACCGTTTTCGTAGGAAAACAACTCATTATGAGAACAGAACTAGCTTATTTCACAGAGTACAGTGTTTGGCAATGAAGATTTTTGTTTTCTAAGCAAACCAGTTAAGAAATGAAACGAATCTACTGAGTTGTACATCTTTTTAGATTTCACAAACCAGGAAAGTTTCAACTTGCTGCACTCAACCATCTTCGTAGGAAAGCAACTCATTACCAGTAAAGAACTAGCTTATTTCACAGAGTACAGTGATCAGCAATGAAGATCTTTGTTTTCTAAGGAAAGTACTTTAGAAATGAAACAACTCTACTAAGTTGTATATCTTGCTAGATTACAGAAACCAGGAAATTTTCAACTTGCTGTACTCAACCAACTTCGTAGAAAACCAACTCATTCTGAGAACAGAACTAGCTTATTTCACACAGTACAGTGTTCGGAAATAAAGATCTTTGTTTTCTAAGAAAAGTACTTTAGAAATGAAACGAATCTACTAAGTTGTACATCTTGTTAGATTACACAAACCAGGAGAGTTTGAACCTGCTGCACTCAACAGTCTTCGTAATAAAACAACTCATTCCGAGAATAGAACTAGCTTATTGCATGCAGTACAGTGTTTGGCAATGAAGATCTTTGTTTTCTAAGCAAAACAGTTTAGTAATGAAACAAATCTACTGAGTTGTACATCTTGTTAGATTACACCAAGCAGGAAAGTTTGAACCTGCTCCACTCAACCGTCTTCGTAGGAAACCAACTCATTCCGAGAACCGAACTAGCTTATTTCACACAGTACAGTGTTTGGCAATGAAGATAAGCAATCCAGTTTAGTAATGAAATGAATCTACTGAGTTGTACATCTTGTTATATAACACCAAGAAGGAAAGTTTTAACTTGCTCCACTCAACCGTCTTCGTAGGAAACCATCTCATTCCGAGAACCGAACTAGCTTATTTCACACAGTACAGTGTTCAGAAATGAAGATCTTTGTTTTCTAAGCAAACTACTGTAGAAATGAAATGAATATACTAAGTTGTACATGTTGTTAGATTACCCAAACCAGGAAAGTTTCAACTTCCTGCAATGAACCGCCTTTGTAGGAAAGCAACTCACTCTGAGAACACAACTACCTTATTTCACACAGTACAGTGTTCGGAAATAAAGATCTTTGTTTTCTAAGAAAAGTACTTTAGAAATGAAACGAATCTACTAAGTTGTACATCTTGTTAGATTACACAAAACAGGAGAGTTTGAACCTGCTGCACTCGACAGTCTTCGTAATAAAACAACTCATTCCGAGAATAGAACTAGCTTATTTCACACAGTACAGTGTTCGGCAATGGAGATCTTTTTTTTCTAAGGAAAATACTTTAGAAACGAAACGAATCTACTAAGATGTACATCTTGTTAGATTACACAAACCCGGAAATTTTCAACTTGCTTCACTCAACCGTCTTCATCGGAAAGCAACTCATTCCAAGCACAGTACTAGCTTATTTCACACAGTACAGTGTTCAGAAATGAAGATCTTTGTTTTCTAAGCAAACTACTTTATAAATGAAAGGAATCAACTATGTTGTACACCTTCTTAGATTACAAAAACCAGGAATGTATCAACTTGCTGCACTCAACTGACCTCGTAGTAAAGCAACTCAATCCAAGAACAGAACTAGCTTATTTCACACAGTACTTTCTTCACTCAACTGTCTTCATAGGAAAGTAACTCATGCCAAAAACCGAACTAGCTTATTTCACACAGTACCGTGTTCAGCTATGAAGATCTTTGTTTTCAAAGGAAACTACTTTAGAAATGAAACATATCTACTAAGTTGTACATCTTATTAGATTAAACAAACCACGAAAGTATCAACTGGCTGCAGTCAACTGTCGTCGTAGGAAAGCAACTTGTTCCGAGAACAGTACTAGCTTATTTCACACAGTACAGTGTTTGGCAATGAATATCTTTCTTTTCTCAGAAAACTACTTTAGAAATGAATCCAATCTACTACGTTGTACATCTTGTTAGATTACACAAACCAGTACTGTTTGAACCCGCTGCACTCAACAGTCTTGTTGGTAAAGCAACTCATTCTGAGAATAGAACTAGCTTATTGCACACAGTGCAGTGTTTGGCAATGAAGATTTTTGTTTTCTAAGCAAACTACCTTAGAAATGAAAGGAATCTACTAAGCAAACCAGTTAAGAAATGAAACGAATCTACTGAGTTGTACATCTTTTTAGATTTCACAAACCAGGAAAGTTTCAACTTGCTGCACTCAATTATCTTCATAGGAAAGCAACTCATTACGAGAAAAGAACTAGCTTATTTCACAGAGTACAGTGATCGGCAATGAAGATATTTGTTTTCTAAGGAAAGTACTTTAGAAATGAAACGAATCTACTAAGCTGCACATGCTGTTAAATTACACAAACCAGAAAGTTTCAACTTGCTGCACTCAACCGTCATCGTAGGAAACCAACTCATGCCGAGAACCTGACTAGCTTAATGCACACGGTACAGTGTTCTGCAATGAAGATCTTTGTTTTCTAAGCAAACCAGTTTAGAGTTGAAACGAATCTACTAAGTTGTACATCGTGTTAGATTACACAAAGCAGGAAAGTTTCAACATGCTGCCCTCAACCGTCTTAGTAGGAAAGCAACTCATTCTGAGAACAAAACTAGCTTATTTCACACAGTACAGTGTTCGGCAATGAACATCTGTGTTTTCTAAGCAAACTAGTTTAGAAATGAAATGAATCTACTAAGTTGTACATGTTGTTATATTACACCAACCAGGCAAGTTTCAACTTGCTGCAATCAACCGTCTTCATAGGAAAGCAACTCATCCCGAGAACAGAAGTAGCTTATTTGACACAGTACAGTGTTCAGCAATGAAGATCTTTGTTATCTAAGAAAACTACTTTAAAAATGAAACGAATCTACTAAGTTGTACATCTTTTTAGATTACAAAAACAAGGAAAGTATGAACCTGCTGCACTCAACCATCTTCCTAGTAAAGCTAATCATTCCGAGAATAGAACTAGCTTACTTCACACAGTACAGTGTTCGGCAATGAAGATCTTTGATTTCTAAGCAAACTACTTTAGAAATGAAACGAATCTACTAAGTTATACATCTTGTTAAATTACACAAACCAGGAAAGTTTGAACTTGCTGCAGTCAACCATTTTCGTAGGAAAGCAACTCATTCCGAGAACAGAATTAGCTTATTTCACACAGTACAGTGTTTGGCAATGAAGATCATTGTTTTCTAAGCAAACTACTTCAGAAATGAAACGAATCTACTAAGTTGTTCATCTTGTTATATTAAAAAATCCTGGAAAGTATCACCTTTCTGCACTCAACCATCTTTGTAGGAAAGCAACTCATTCCGAGAACAGAACTAGCTTATTTCACACAGTACAGTGTTCGGCAATGAAGATCTTTTTTTTTTCTTAGCAAACGACATTAGAAATGAAACCAATCTACTAAGTTGTAGATCTTGTTAGATTACACAAACCAGGAATGTTTGAACTTGCAGCACTCAACCGTCTTCGTAGTAAAGCAACTCATTCTGAGAACAGAACTAGCTTATTTCACACCGTATAGTGTTTGGCAATGAAGATCTTTGATTTGTAAGCAAACTACTTTAGAAATGAAACAAATCTACTAAGTTGTACATGTTGTTAGATTACAGAAACCAGGAAAGTTTCAACTTGCTGCAATCAACCCTGTTCGTAGGAAACCAACTCTTTCTGAGAACAGAACTAGCTTATTTCACACAGTACAGTGTTCAGCAATGAAGATTTTTGTTTTCTAAGCAAACTACTTTAGAAATGAAACGAATCTGCCGAGTTGTACATCTTGTTAGATTACATAAATCAGGAAAGTATCAACTTTTTCCACACCACCATCTTCGTAGGAAACCAACTCCTTCTGAGAACAGTACTAGCTTATTTAACACAGTACAGTATTCAGCAATGAATATGTTTGTTTTCTAAGAAAAGCACTTTAGAAATGAATTGAACCTACTAAGTTGTACATCTTGTTAGATTACACAAACCAGAAAAGTTTCAACTTGCTGCACTGAACCGTCTTCGTTGGAAATCAACTCATGCTGAGAACAGAACTAGCTTATTTGACAGAGTACAGTGTTCGGAAGTGAATATCTTTGTTATCTAAGAAAACTACTTTAAAAATGAAATGAATCGACTAAGTTGTACATCTTTTTAGATTACAAAAACCAGGAAAGTTTGAACCTGCTGCACTCAACCATCTTCCTAGTAAAGCTAATCATTCCGAGAATAGAACTAGCTTACTTCACACAGTACAGTGTTCGGCAATGAAGATCTTTGAATTCTAAGCAAACTACTTTAGAAATGAAACGAATCTACTAAGTTATACATCTTGTTAAATTACACAAACCAGGAAAGTTTGAACTTGCTGCAGTCAACCATTGTCGTAGGAAAGCAACGCATTCTGAGAACAGAACTTGCTTATTTCACACAGCACAGTGTTTGGCAATGAAGATCATTGTTTTCTAAACAAAGTACTTCAGAAATGAAACGAATCTACTAAGTTGTTCATCTTGTTAGATTAAAAAATCCAGGAAAATATCACCTTTCTGCAATCAACCATCTTTGTAGGAAAGCAACTCATTCCGAGAACAGAACTAGCTTATTTCACACAGTACAGTGTTTGGCAATGAAGATCTTTTTTTTCTAAGCAAACGACATTAGAAATGAAACGAATCTACTAAGTTGTACATGTTGTTAGATTACACAAACCAGGAAAGTTTCAACTTGCAGCACTCAACCATCTTCGTAGTAAAGCAACTCATTCAGAGGGCAGAACTAGCTTATTTCACACAGTACAGTGTTTGGCAATGAAGATCTTTGATTTCTAAGCAGACTACTTTAGAAATGAAACGAATCTATTAAGTTGTACATTTTGTTAGATCACACAAACCAGGAAAGTTTCAACTTGCTGCAATCAACCGTCGTTGTAAGAAAGCAACTCTTTCTGAGAACAGAACTAGCTTATTTCACACAGTACAGTGTTCGGCAATGAAGGTCTTTGTTTTCTAAGCAAAGTACTTTATAAATGAAACGAATCTACTAAGTTGTACATCTTCTTAGATTTCACAAACCAGGAAAGTATCAACTTCCTGCACTCCACCGTCTTCGTAGGAAACAATCTCATTCTGGGAAAAGTACTAGCTCATTTAACACAGTACATTATTCAGCAATGAATTTCTTTGTTTTCTAAGAAAAGCTCTTTAGAAATTAATCGAATCTACCATGTTGTACATCTTGTTAGATTACACAAACCAGGAAAGTTTGAACTTGCTGCACTCAATCATCTATGTTGGAAAGCAACTCCTTCCGAGAACAGAACTAGCTTATTTCGCACAGTACAGTGTTCAGAAATGAAGATCTTTGTTTTCTAAGCAAACTACCTTAGAAATGAAATGAACCTACTAAGTTGTACATCTTCATAGATTACAAAATCCAGGAAAGTATCAACTTGCTGCACTCAACAGTCTTCCTAGGAAAGCAAATCATTCCGAGAACAGAATCTTATCAGTACAGTGTTGCAATGAAAATCTTTGTTTTCTAAGCAAACTACCTTTAGAAATGAAAGGAATCTACTAAGTTGTACATCTTGTTAGATTACACAAACCATGAAAGTTTGAACTTGCTGCAGTCAACCATCTTCATAGTAAAGCAACTCATTCAAGAACAGAACTAGCTTATTTCACACAGCACAGTGTTTGGCAATGAAGATTTTGTTTTCTAAGCAAACTACTTTAGAAATGAAACGAATCTACTAAGTTGTACATCTTGTTAGATTACAAAATCCAGGAAAGTTTCAACTTTCTGCAATCAAAATCAGGAAAGCAACTCATTCCGAGAACAGAACTAGCTTATTTCTCACAGTACAGTGTTTGGCAATGAAGATCTTTGTTTTCTAAGCAAACTACTTTAGAAATGAAACAGAATCTACTAAGTTGTACATCTTGTTAGATTACACAAACCAGAAAGTTTCAACTTGCAGCACTCAAAATCTTTTATTTAAAGTTTTCAGAGGGCAGAACTAGCTTAGAAATGAAATGAAATCTTTACTAAGTTGAAATGAAACATCTTTGTTGTTAGATTACACAAACCAGGGAACTTGCTTTCAACTTGCAACTTTCTGAGAACAGAAAGCTTATTTCAATCTTCTATGTTGCAAACTAAGAATCTACTAAGTTGTACATTTCACACAAACCAGTTTCAACTTCCTGCAATCGCAATCCAGAAAGAACTAGCTTCACAGTACAGTGTACAGTGTTTTCAGAAATGAAGTTGTACATCTTTTGTTTTCTAAGCAAACTACCTTAGAAACAAATGAAAATGAACCTACTAAGTTGTACATCTTCTTTAGAAATTAAGATTACCATGTTGTACAAATTACACAAACCAGGAAAGTTTGAACTTGCTGCACTCAACAGTCTTCTGTGTTGGAAAGCAAGAGAAAGCAACTCATTCAGTGTTCAAGAACAGAACTACCTTAGAAATGAAATTCACACAGGAAAGTATCAACTTGCTGTGTCTTCCTAGGAAAGCTTATTTCACACAGTACAGTGTTCGGCAATGAAAATCTTTGTTTTCTAAGCAAACTACCTTAGAAATGAAAGGAATCTACTAAGTTGTACATCTTGTTAGATTACACAAACCATGAAAGTTTGAACTTGCAGCACTCAACCGTCTTCATAGTAAAGCAACTCATTCCAAGAACAGAACTAGCTTATTACACACTGTACAGTGTTTGGCAATGAAGATCTTTGATTTGTAAGCAAACTGCTTTAGAAATGAAACGAATCTACTAAGTTGTACATGTTGTTAGATTATGCAAACCAGGAAAGTTTCAACTTTCTGCAATCAACCCTCTTCGTAGGAAAGCAACTCATTTAGAGAACAGAACTAGCTTATTTCTCACAGTACAGTGTTTGGCAATGAAGATCTTTGTTTTCTAAGCAAACTACTTTAGAAATGAAACGAATCTACTAAGTTGTACATCTTCTTATATTTCACAAACCAGGAAAGTATCAACTTCCTGCACTCCACCGTCTTCGTAGGAAACAAACTCATTCTGAGAACAGTACTAGCTTATTTAACACAGTACAGTATTCAGCAATGAATATCTATGTTTTCTAAGAAAAGTAGTTTAGAAATTAATTGAATCTACTATGTTGTACATCTTGTTAGATTACACAAACCAGGAGAGTTTGAGCCTGCAGCACTCAACCGTCTTCATAGTAAAGCAACTCATTCCAAGAACAGAACTAGCTTATTACACACAGTACAGTGTTCGGCAAAGAAGATATTTGATTTTTAAGCAAACTGCTTTAGAAATGAAACGAATCTACTAAGTTGTAAATGTTGTTAGATTACACAAACCCGGAAAGTTTCAACTTGCTGCAATCAACCGTCTTCATAGGAAAGCAACTCATTCTGAGAGCAGAACTAGCTTATTTCACACAGTACAGTGTTCAGCAATGAAGATCTTTGATTTCTAAGCAAACTACTTTAGAAATGAAACGAATCTATTAAGTAGTACATGTTCTTAGATCACACAAACCAGGAAAGTTTGAACCTGCTGCACTCAACCATCTTCCTAGTAAAGCTGCTCTATCCGAGAATAGAACTAGCTTAATGCACACAGTACAGTGTTCGGCAATGAAGATCTTTGTTTTCTAAGCAAACCAGTTTAGAAATGAAATGAATCTACTGAGTTGTACAACTTGTTCGATTACACAAAGCAGGAAAGTATCAACTTGCTGCACTCAACCGTCTTCTTAGGAAAGCAACTCATTCAGAGGAGAGAACTAGCTTATTTCACACAGTAGAGTGTTTGGCAATGAAGATGTTTGTTTTATAAGCAAACCAGTTTAGAAATGAAACGAATCTACTGAGTTGTACATCTTGTTAGATTAAAAAATCCAGGAAAGTATCAACTTGCTGCACTCAACCATCTTTGTAGGAAAGCAACTCATTCAGAGAACAGAACTAGCTTATTTCACACAGTACAGTGTTCGGCATTGAAGATGTTTGTTTGATCAGCAAACTACTTTAGAAATGAAGCGAATCTATTAAGGTGTACAACTTGTTAGATGACTCAACTAGGAAGTTTGAAGTTGCTGCACTCAATCTTCTTCGTAGGAAAGCAACTCATTCCAAGAGCAGAACTAGCTTACTTCACACAGTACAGTGTTTGGCAATGAACATGTTTGTTTTCTAAACAAACTACGTTAGAAATGAGGAGAAACTACTAAGTTGTACATCGTCATAGATTACACAAACTAGGAAAGTTTGAACTTGCTGCACTAAACCCTCTTCGTAGGAAAGCAACTCATTACGAGAGCAGAACTAGCTTACTTCATAGTACAGTGTTTGGGAATGAACATGTTTCTTTTCTAAACAAACTACGTTAGAAATGACCTGAAAGTACTAAGTTGTACATCTTGATAGATGATACAAACTCAGGATATTTCAACTTGCTGCACTCAACCTTCTTCGTAGGAAAGCAACTCATTCCAAGAGCAGAACTAGCTTACTTCACACAGTACAGTGTTTGGAAATGAACATGTTTGTTTTCTAAACTAAGTACGTTATAAATAAGGTGAATCTGCTAAGTTGTACATCTTGTTAGATTACACAAACAAGGAAAGTTTAACGTTGCTGCACTTAACCCTATTCGTAGGAAAGCAACTCATTCCGAGAAAAGAACTAGCTTATTTAACACAGTATAGTGTTTGGCCATGAAGATGTTTGTTTTCTAAAAAACTACGTTAGAAATGAGGTGAATCTACTAAGTTGTACAACTTGGTAGATGACACAAACTAGGAAACTTTGAAATTGCTTCACCCAATCTTTTTCGTGGGAAAGCAACTCATTCCAAGAGCAGAACTAGCTTATTTCACACAGTACACTCTTCGGAAATGGACATGTTTGTTTTCTAAACAAACTATGTTAGAAATGAGGCAAAACTACTAAGCTGTACATCTTGATAGATGACACAAACTAGGAAAGTTTGAACATGCTGCACTTAACCTTATTAGTAATAAAGCACCTGACTGCGAGAGCAGAACTACCTTACTTCACACAGGAGAGTGTTCAGCAATGAACATGTTTGTTTTCTAAACAAACTACGTTAGAATTGAGGTGAAACTACTAAGTTCTATATCTTGATAAATTACCCAAACTAGGAAAGTTTGAACGTGCTGCACTCACACCTCTTCATAGCAAAGGAACGCATTCTGAGAGCAGAACTAGCTCATTTCACACAGTACATTGTTCGGCAATGAAGATGTTTGTTTTATAAACAAACTACTTTAGAAATAATGCGAATCTACCAGGTTGTACATCTTGATAGATTACACAAACTAAGAAAGTTTCAACTTTCTGCACTCAACCCTCTTTGTAGGAAAGCAACTCATTCCAAGAACAGAACTAGCTTATTTCACAGAGTACAGTGTACGGCAATGAAGATGTTTGTTTTTTAAACAAACTACTTTAGAAATGAAGTGAATCTACTAAGTTGTAGATGTTGTTAGATGACACATACGAGGAAAGTTTGAACTTGCTGCCCTCAACCTTCTTCGTAGGAAGGTAACTCATTCCAAGAGCTGAACTAGCTTACTTCCCACAGTACAGTGTTCGGCAATGAACATGTTTTTTTTCTAAACAAACTACATTAGAAATGAGGTGAAACTAGTAATTTGTACATCTAGAGAGATTACACAAACTAGCAACTTTTGAACTTGCTACACTCAACCCTCTTCGTAGGAAAGCAATTCATTCCGAGAGCATAACTAGCTTATTTCACACAGTACAGTGTTTGGTAATGATGATTTTTGTTTTCTAAACACACTGCTTTAGAATTGAGGCGAATCTCCTAAATTGTACATTTTGTTAGATTACACAAACTAGGAAAGTTTGAACTTGCTGTACTCAACCTGTTTCATGGGAAAGCAACTCATTCCAAGAGCAGAACAAGCTTACTTCACACAGTAGAGTGTTCGGGAGTGAAGATGTTTCTTTTGTATAGGCAGGACATTAGAAATGAAATGAATCTACTAAGTTGTACATCTCATTAGATGACAAAAACTCGGAAAGTTTGACCTTCCTGCACTCAACCTTCTTCTTGGGAAAGCAACTCATTCCAATAGCAGAAATAGCTTACTTCACACAGTACAGTGTTCGGCAATGAACATATTTGTTTTCTAAACAAACTACTTTAGAATTGAGGCGAACCTACTAAGTTGTATATCTTGTTAGATTACACAAACAAGGAAAATTTGAATTTGCTGCACTCAACCCTCTTCGTAGGAAAGCAACTCATTCCAAGAACAGAACGAGCTCATTTAACACAGCACATTGTTGGGCAATGAAGATGTTTGTTTTCTAAAGAAACTACTCTAAAAATGAATCTAGTAAGTTGTACATCTTGTTAGATGACACAACCTAGGAAAGTTTGAACTTGCTTGATGCAAATTGCAAGAGGTATTTTTTTATTCCAGCGCTGGGGCCCCAGTCGTTCACCACGGGAGAAGACTGGACCCCTAGTGCAGAACCAAGGCAGCTTTTATTGGGTTTAGACAAAGAAGAGGAAAATTCTTAACATGATTGGTTAACAGCTAGTAAGAAGGTACATGTAATAAGCTCATTGGTTATTTGGTTGCTGGGGCATTTTGAATATACTTTTTATATTAGGAGGGCCACAAGTATGTATAAACGTTTGCTGAGTTTCTTATGATTGGCTCATTTCAAGGATTATTTTGAATACTTATCAGTTTGGAGTTTTTCCAGCAACTGCAGAAGTGCTGTGTCAGCTCCTTCTGGAAATAGAAACTCAGGCCTGTGAATATTCTGAAAGCCTGTCATGGCGTTACTTTAGTTCTTGCTTTTCTTGTTTACATTCTCTTATTGTCCTACACCTCTATCTATATACTTTTATATTACAATCCTTCCTTTTATGGTGCAAGCAGTTCACAGAAGCCAGATAAGCAGTTAGTTAGCTCATTTTTTGTTATCTCATTAGGCCAGAGTCACGTACCCAAAAAGCCTGTTTTTTTTATTTAGGTTCATGCAGGAAGCAGGCTCTGAACCAGCAAGAAGGGTGATCTTCTACCTATTTGCTGGCAGAGAGCCAATTCTGGAATTTGAAGCATTTATGACTTTTTCCTTCCTTTCATTCCCCACTTTTTCTCTTGTTAACAGTTCTAATCCTAGAACTGGGAGGACTTGAAGTTAGTTCCCTCCCTGTCCGGAAGACCCCTATACTGTTGTCTGAGCACCATAAGGTGGACCGCACTCACCCGTCTTCTAACAAAAGCAATAAATCTGTTGATTATGCAGGGCCCAACTGTAAGCAACAGGAGTAAAATCACTAAGGGTCTCATCAGAACAGAAAATAGGGTAGTCATCCAAGGGGACCTGCTGAACCATTCTTTAAATCATCCCTGGTTAGCCTCCCTTTCCCTTCGATGTTTCTTTAGCCTTTTTCTGAGCTTGTTCATGGAGTCTCTAATAGCTCCGAGTGGTCTACATAAAAACAGCATTTTTTTCTTAAGGCTTTTTTCTTCAGAAACAAAGGATTCTAAGACTACCTCAGATAAAGAAGTCAATTCCCTAGGTTGTTTATAGATTTTTCTAGGGCCTGGAGATCTTCAGTTGGCAGCAAACAAGTCCTTTTTTAATTGTTGTGGTCCCATGATCAGGGCTGAGTTCTGTTCCTACATTTGCAGCCACCCTAGTCCAGCATAATAAAGTAAGGGTCAGAGTTTTTTAGCGGGTGGGTCGGTGATCATACTCATTGATGACCTCCTCAGGGTGATAATTTTAGCTGGATCATGACACAGAAATGCTGAGATCGAATGCTGCAGTAGAAACACAAGGGGTCAACCCGGTATTGCAATAATAATGTTTTGGTAACAGCTGTGGTCCCTTCCATCTCTGGGGCAGACATAAATGTCCTGTTTTCGGAGTTCAGCTCTTAGTTGCGGATGACTACAGCCTAATTCTTTTCCTATTCCTTTAATGGGCAGGGGCAGCTTCAGATAAGCATATTGGAGTGCTTTTTCTGGGATCTACCTCAGGTATGTCCCAATTTTCTATGCCTGCTGCTAGCTAGTTGACAGAGATCTGGGTACAGTGGTGGCCATCAAGTCAGCATCCTTGGAGATGCTCCATATCACATCTCCAGTCTGTGGAAATCACCTGCCAAGTTAGTTTCTGGGGGCGTGGGGATTGTAGAGTCTAGCTGAAGAAACAGAGTCCATACGACAAAGAAGTTTAGTGGGTTGTCGGTTTTCCTGATCCTCCATTCTGGATCTGCGGAGCAGGCTTGACAGGCATGTATTGAATTCCTTCAACCTTTTACCTATTCAAGTGCTTGAGTAGGCCTCCTGCAGCTGCTTCCATGTTCGTTGTCTCACCCACCGAGTGCTCTGCCTAGAGAACAAAGGCTGGGAAAGCAGCACATCAGCACTATGTACAGAGGCAATTTCTATCAGTGGAGGGGGCCCCCCGTAGAGCAAATCATAGGGGGTTAGCCCAAACTGTCCAGGGGTGTTCCTAACCCAGAAAAGCACAAAGGGTAGGAGAGCTATTTAATCATTAATGCCAGTCTCTGTGGTCAATTTGGTGAGGGTCTCTTTAATGGTTTTATTTATTTTTTTCTATCTGTCCTGAGCTTTGGGGTCTGTATGCACAATATAATTTTCAATAAATCCCCAATGTCTTGGTTAGTCCCTGACTTACCTGGGCAACAAAAGCTGGACCATTGTTAGACCCTATTACCTTTAGTATTCTAAATCTTGGGGAGATTTCTTCCAGTATTTTCTTAGCCATCACAGTTGAGGTCTCCTTCTTGGTAGGATAAGCCTCTATCCATCCTGAAAAGGTGTCTATAAAAAACTAATAAGTGTTTATTACCATATTTGGCTGGTTTTACCTCAGTGAAGTTTATTTATCAGTGAGCATCTGGGTGGCCTCCCTTTAGTCTCTTTCCAGGAGGCATTCTTGAAGGATGTGCACTAACCAGCTGGCAGGGTACACAATGTTTGACCACTGAGTCAGTTACCCCCGGCAGTTTGAGAACATGGTAAGGGGATGTTCTAATCAGGTTCCGTAGATGTTTGGCTCCCAGGTGAGTTAAACGATGTATTTGTCGGACATATTCTAATCCTTCCTTGTAGGGTAGGATCTCCTTCCCATCTGAGGTGTAACAGGTTCCTTCTGGGGTCCTGGAGAACTGGTCTATCTTTTTTATCTTTTGCCAGTCCTCTAGAGTGTACTGCCGTCCAAGTTCTGAGGCCTTGGGCTTTTTCATTACTGGTAGAAGGTTGACACCCTGGGCTGCCTGCTTGGCTACCTGGTCAGCCATCTGGTTTTTTTTTCAAGATAAAGTCTTTAGCTCTCTGATGCCCAAGGCAATGTATAATGGCTAGTCTCTTTGGCAAATGTAAAGCCTCCAGTAAGCTTAGAATTTCCTCTTTATTTTTGATTTTTTTCCTGCTGAAGTAAGTAGCCCCCTCTGTCTATAGATGGCTCCATGTATATGTGCAGTCGCAAAAGCATATGAGAGCCATGAGTTCAGCCTTTTGTGCTGAGGTCCCTTCTGGTAGACTATTGGCCCAGACCGTGTGAGTCCCGTCCACTATCGTTGTCCCAGCTATTCTTTTACCTTCTACCATGTAGCTGCTCCCATCAGTGAACCAGGTCAGCGCTTCTTTGGTCAGTGGGCTGTCTGTAAGGTCCTTATGGCTCCCGGTCTCCTCAACCAATAGTCAGTGACAATCATGAGTCACTGGTTCATCAGATTCTTCCGGTAGAAGAGTGGCGGGGTTGAGGGTGGCTGGTGGAGTGAACATGACTCTCTCTGTGAGAAGCAGGCTTTGATAGTGGGTCATGCGGGCGTTAGTCATACATTGGTCTGGAGGCTGCCGGATAATACTCTCCAGTGCAGGGGGGGGCTATTATACTTATGTTTTGTCCCAAAGTCAATTTGTCAGCGCCCTTGGCTAATACAGCCACAGCTGCAATAGCCTTCAGATAGGCCATCCATTGGCTACAGGGTCAAGCTTCTTGGACAGGTAAGCAACAGGTCTTTTCTATGGTCCCAGGGATTGGGTCAAAATTCCCCGTGCTTCTTGGGGCAGTCCCTTGTTTAATGTCCCTTTTCTTTTTACAATAAGCACATTGATCCTTGTCGAGTAGGGTCCTGTTGCCCAGGTTCCCTATCTGCCTAGGGCCTGTCCTGGGTTTCTTAAAATTTCTCTTTCTTTCTCTACTGTTTTTCCCTTCAACTACTGCAGTCAAGATTTTAGTTAACTTCTTTTTCTGCCTTTTTTATCATTTTTTTCTCTTTTCTCTCTCTCTCTTTTTCCTTTCTCTGTTCCTTTTCTTCTTCTGTCTCCCTTTTATACACTTTTTCTGTCTCTTTCACCAATTTGCATAACTCTTCTCTTTTTTTGTAATACACTTTCTCTGCCTCTTTCACTAAATCATGTAACTCCGCCTCCTGTAATCCTTCTAGTCTCTGAAGTTTCTTCCTGATATCTGGAGCTGACTGCCCTATGAAAGCCAGGGCCATTGAGGCCTTCTGGGCTTCCGAAATAGGATCAAAAGGAGTGAACTGCCTGAAGGCCTCCATAAGTCTTTTAAGAAAAACTGAGGGAGGCTCGGTTGGTCCCTGCATCATCTCTCTTACCTTGGCCAAATTGGTGGGCCGTCTGGAGGCCCCTTGGAGACCCGCCACCAGAGCCTGGCGATAGATTCTTAAGCTCTCCTTACCTTTAGCTGTATTGTAGTCCCAACTAGGGTGAGTCAGAGGGAATCCCATATGTAGGTTGCCCGTCGGCCCCAGGAACATTTTTTCTAGCTTCTAATAAAATTTTCTCCCGTTCCTCAGTTGTGAAGCGCGTCTGCAGCAGCTGTTGGCAATCATCCCAAGTAGGCTGGTACAGGGGGCCCAAAGGTGTGCAGCGGTAGCGTCATGATCCCATCTGTCCACTTCGGAGTGGCCCCTTTCTGACTCCCAGGCAGAACATAATTTTTCCCCTCAAAGAAACATGCAACCTGTGTAGAGATATCCTAGGTAATCAACCAGAAGATTTTCCCCTCCTTTTGTCCCTACACCTCACCTGCCACTTCAAGGTCATCATCTTTACCTTCTTTTTAGCTCAACTCTCCAACCTGCTCCATCCATCTGTCTCCTGCAGGGTGCCCTAAACTTTTTAAATTTATTATTATTTTTTTTTGTTCCCCTCTTTAACCACATTTTTACATGGACATTTTTTATTTTATTTATTTTTATTGCCCATTCACTGTTGCATACACCTTCTGCCTAAACACTTGACATTTTATCCAAATCATAAGACCTTTCTCTGGTCCCCATTTGTTTTTTAAATTCCTCAAATTCAGTTCCTGTTCCAATTGTCCTCCCTTTTCTATTTTAGATTTTTTCCCCCTGAAACAGGACAAACATCTGCCTTTCTCTTTTTGCATGTGAATCCCCTTCTGTTTTTTTTTTTTTTTTTTTTTTATCCCTTATGGGTCTCTCTCCACGCTCTAGGCTTGCCATATATATATATATATTTTTTTTTTCCCAACTTTTTATTATTTCCCATCCAAGCAGAATGTAAAGGTTGGAATGGGACTGGCAAATTAACCTTCCTACAAAGGATGGTGCTAGGGACTGTGGAGCACCTTTTGGATCTGTCTGGCTGATTGTCCAGAGGCCAGCTTGGAACTTGGAATTGAACCCAGTCTAGGAACCAGGAGCTGACACCTGTGACCCCCACATCCTAGAGTGCCCTCATCAAGACCATCCATAGATGAGGAAGTGGGGGTTCTAGCTTCTTTCCTGAAATCAGACCTCTAGCCTTTTGGTAAAAAGCCCCTTTGTCTTATTTCCTTTGTGTCCTTCCCCCAACTTAAATCCAGTGTGCCCGCATTGGGTCCCTAAGTTTTCATCCTATTTGTCTCCTGCAGCCCGGGTGCCCCGCGCCTTTTTTTTTTTTTTTTTTTTTTTTTTTTTTTTTTTTGCGCCTTTCCCCGCGCAGCTTCAGGACCTACGGGTCGGGCCCATTTTCTCCCTTCTCCCTGACATTCCCCCCGAATTTCCCTTCCCAGTTTTTTTTTTTTTTTTTTTTTTTAATTTAATTTTCTAAGACATCTGTTTCCCCTGGGGCATACCAAGGCTTAGAGCCGTGGGGGGTGGGGAGTTGGAGGAAGGTGCAAGGAAGGACTGCAGATTTGGCCCCCGCAGGGGGCGGATGGGGCCCACATCAGGCAGGGACAGTGCTAGCGGGACCCGCGAGCTGGTGGGAGCCGCCACGCTTGGGGCAGGCGGTGCGCATTTGCCCATGGCCTCACGCTCGTGTGGGGACACCCCCAGGGCTGCGGATTCGTGCGGCCCGGGTGGGAGGAGACTGCTCTCTGCGTGCGTCCCAGGACCGCCTTTCACCCGTGTGTGTCGGCCCGGCCGCCATAGCTTTCGTGCCTGGAGAGCCGCGGGTAGCAGAGGAGAGGAGATTGGCCTTTTTCCCCCTGTGACGCGTCGGGCAAGATTGCCTCTCCTCCTGCTGTCCGGCCCAGCCTGGCAGTGCTTCCTGCTGCTCATTGTGAGCCTCAGGAGGGGCGGATGCAGACGATCCTCTAGTGACACCTTGTGGCGGATAAGAGGGTGGGATGCGAGGAGAAAGTTTGGCCTTTTCTTTTCTTTTTTTTTCAAATGAACCCCCCCTTTCTTTTCACCCTCTAAGGCCAGAACTCAGGTGTCTGGCTCTTTAGGTCTGCTGAACCATGGCTTAATCCACGGTGGAGGGTTGTTTATCAAATCTTTCCATGTAAGGATGTAGGACTCCTGATTGGGATGGGAGCCGAGTCCAGCCTGGAAAATAATTGTTTTAACAGCCTGAATAGTTTCAAAATTAAAAGTTCCCTCCGGAGGCCACCCAACATTGAAAGTTGGCCACTCAGAGGTACAAAATTTCTTCTAGGGTCCCTTCCTAACCTCAACTGACAAGTTGTAAGCCCTAGATTTCACTTCAGTCCAATGGTCAAGCGTCAAACTAAGGGGAGTCGTCACCGTCTGTCCCATGACAAAAATGTAGACAAAAACACACAAGACAAAGACGCACAGAACTGAGACTAACAGATCCAAACATTTGCGACCCTGCCTCATGCCACATCTCAGCAGCAGCTCCTGGAACCGTGCGCAATTCATGACCACTCCATGTATTTTTCATGCTTCCAAAACTAATACCGGGTGTGCAGGACACAGCCATATTCTTAATCTAGGGACAAAATAAACCATAGCCTTGAAAATGAGGTTCCTTCTCCAGTCAGCTCTTTCCAAGATTTTGCATTTTTAACAGTCTTTCCTCAGGCATCCTCTCCATTGTTTTAATGCAACTGCAGTCGGGCCACCTTCCTTCCACCTTCCTTAAGATTGCTAATGTGTCCACAATAGCAGCTAAACCAGTCTCAGTACCTCTACTTTTAACTTGCTTGAGGTTTTCCAGCTTAAAATCTTAAAATCTCAGTCCGATATCTTCAGCCAAGCACATCAGTCCATTACAAATTTAACCTTGATCAAACTTTCTGGGCCTGGATAGTGGAACGCAGCCATCCCTTAGGCCAGTAGCCCAGTTCCAACAAAGTCCTCTACCATCTTTCCTTCCCCTTAGAAAGGTCATAAGCCAAGCCTCGAAGTTCAATACTCTCTGCACTTAGCATTCTCAAACTCTCATCAGAATAGGCCATAAAACATGGCTTACCACTCCAGAAGGCATCTTCAGTTGCAAGCACCAAGTCCATGCCCATTCCTCCAAAACAAAGGTTCCAAAAGATGAATATCCACATGGTCAGTTTCATCTCACCCCACTCCTGGTACCACTTTACTGTAGCAGACAGCTTCAGGTTCGCTGAGATGAACTTCCAGACCAGGCACAGTTATGGAGGAAGGGATATTATTTATCGAAGCTTACAGAACCAGGGGAAGTTCCAATATGCAGGAGAAGCAGCCTGCTCTCAGAAGACCAGGCAAGAGAGAGCAAAAGCCCCCAGCCACACAGCACACAGAGCAAAAACTACAGCCAAAAGGTCACACAGCACACTTCAGGAACTCCTGCTAGGCACATTTGCATATCTTAACAATGGAATCTCAAACCCACACCTTAAGACCAGCCCCTAGTGACATTGCCTCTAGCAAGGTGATTGCAGATGCAAACTATAATTAAGAAAAGACTGAATATATTGGGAGACATATATTCAAACTACCCCAGAAAGCAACTCATTCCGAGAGCAGAACTAACTAACTTAACACAGTACAGTGTTCTGCAATGAACATGTTTGTTTTCTAAAAAAACTGAGTTAGAAATGAGGCGAATCTGCTAAGGTATACATCTTGTTAGATTACACAAACAAGGAAAGTTTAAACTTGCTGCACCCAACCTTCTTCTTGGGAAAGCAACTCATTCCAAGAGCAGAACTAGCTTACTTCACACAGTAAGTACAGTGTTCAGACATGAACATGTTTGTTTTCTAAACAAACTACATTAGAAATGAGGCGAATCTATTAAGTTGTATATCTTGTTACATTACACAAACAAGGAAAGTTTGAACTTCCTGCACTCAACCCTATTCGTAGGAAAGCAACTCATTCTGAGAACAGAAGTAGCTATTTAACACAGTACACTGTTCAGAAATGAAGATGTTTGTTTTCTAAAGAAACTACTTTAGAAATGAAGTGAATCTATGAAGTTGTACATGTTGTTACATGACACAAACGAGGAAAGTTTGAACTTGCTGCATTCAACCTTCTTCATAGGAAAGCAACTCATTCCAAGAGCAGAACTAGCTCACTTCACACAGTACAGTGTTGGGGAATGAACATGTTTGTTTTATAAACAAACTACGTTACAATTGAGTCGAAATTACTAAGTTGTACATCTTGTTAGATGACACAAACTAGGAAAGTTTGAACTTGCTGCACTCAACCTTCTTCATGGGAAAGCAACTCATTCCAAGAGCAGAACTTGCTTACTTCACACAGTACAGTGTTCGGGAATGAAGATGTTTCTTTAATATAGAATCAACATTAGAAATAAAATGAATCTACTAAGTTGTACATCTCATTATATTACACAAACTAGGAGAGTTTGAACTTACCGCACTCCACCTTCTTCGTGGGAAAGCAATTCGTTCCAATAGCAGAACTAGATTACTTCACACAGTACAGTGTTCGGCAATGAACATACTTGCTTTCTAAAGAAAAACGTTAGATGTGGGGCTAATCTACTAAATTGTACTTCTTGTTAGATTACACAAACAAGGAAAATTTGAACTTGCTGCACTCAACCCACTTCGTAGGAAAGCAACTCATTCCGAGAACAGAACTAGCATACTTAACACGGTACAGTGTTCGGCAATGAAGATGTTTGTTTTCTAAATAAACTACTCAGAAAATGAAGCGATCCTACTAACTTGTACATCATGTTAGATGACACAAACTAGGAAAGTTTGAACTTGCTGCACTCAACCTTCTTCGTGGGAAAGCAACTCATTCGAAGAGCAGAACTAGCTTACTTCTCACAATACAATCTTCGGGAATGAACATGATTCTTTTGTATAGAAACGACATTAGAAATGAAATGAATCTACTAAGTTGTACACCTTGTTAGATTACACAAACTAGGAAAGTTTGAACTTCCTGTTCTCAGCCTTCTTTGAGGGAAAGCAACTCATTCCAATAGCAGAACTAGCTTGCTTCACACAGTACGACGATAGGAGTGAACATATTTGTTTTCTAAACAAACTACGTTAGAAGTGAGGTGAATCTACTAAGTAGTACATCTTGTTAGATGACACAAACAAGGAAAGTTTGATCTTCCTGCACTCAACCCACTTCGTAGGAAAGCAACTCTTTCCGAGAAAAGAACTAGCTTATTTAACACAGTACAGTGTTCAGCAATGAAGATGTTTCTTTTCTAAACAAACTACTTTAGAAATGAAGTGAATGTACTAAGTTGTACATCTTGTTGGATTACACAAACAAGGAAAGTTTGAACTTGCTGCACTCAACCTTCTTCGTGGGAAAGCAATTAATTCCCAGAGCAGAACTAGCTTACTTCACACAGTAAGTACAGGGTTCAGAAATGAACATGTTTGTTTTCTAAACAAACTATATTAGAAATGAGGCGAATCTACTAAGTTGTACATCTTATTAGATGTCACAAACAAGGAAAGTTTGAACTTGCTGCACTCAACTTTCTTCGTAGGAAAGCAACTCATTCCAAGAGCAGAATTAGCTTACTTCACACAGTCAGTACAGTGTTCAGAAATGAACATGTTTGTTTTTTAAACAACCTACTTTAGAAATGAAGCGAATCTACTAAGTTATACATCTTGTTAGATGACACAAACTAGGAACGTTTGAACTTGCCGCACTCAACCTTCTTCGTAGGAAAGCAACTCATTGCAAAAGCAGAACTACCTTATTTCACACAATACAGTGTTTGGCAATGAATATGTTTGTTTTATAACAAACTACGTCAGAAATGAGGCGAATCTACTAAGTTGTACATCTTGTTAGATTACACACACTAGGAAAGTTTGAACTTGCTGGACTCAACCTTCTTTGTGGGAAAGCAATTCATTCCCATAGCAGAACTAGCTTACTTCACACCATAAGTACAGTGTTCAGAAATGAACATGTTTGTTTTCTAAACAAACTACGTTAAAAATGAGGCAAATCTAAGAAGTTGTATATCTTGTTAGATACCACAAACAAGGAAAGTTTGACCTTGCTGCACTCAACCCTCTTCATAGGAAAGCAACTCATTCCGATTACAGAACTAGCTAATTTAACACAGTACAGTGTTTGGCAATGAAGATGTTTGTTTTCTAAAGAAACCACTTTAGAAATGAAGCGAAACTACTAAGTTGTACATCTTGTTAGATGACACAAATGAAGAAAGTTTGAACTTGCTGCACTCAACCTTACTCGTGGAAAAGCAACTTATTCCAAGAGCAGAACTAACTTACTTCACACAGTACAGTGTTCGGCAATGAACATGTTTGTTTTCTAAACACACTACGTTAGAAATGAGGCGAATCTACCAAGGGGTACATCTTGTTTGATTACACAAACAAGGAAAGTTTGAACTTCCTGCACTCAACCTTCCTCGTGGGAAAGCAACTCATTCCAAGAGCAGAACTAGCTCACTTCACACAGTAAGTACAGTGTTCAGAAATGAACATGTTTGTTTTCTAAACAAACTACATTAGAAATGAGGTGAATCTACTAAGTTGTACATCTTGTTAGATGACACAAACAAGGAAAGTTTGAACTTGCTGCACTCAACCCTATTCGCAGAAAAGCAAATCATTCTGAGAACAGAACTACCTTATTTAACACAGTACAATGTTCGGAAATGAAGATGTTTCTTTTCTAAACAAACTACTTTAGAAATGAAGCGAATCTACTAAGTTGTACATCCCGTTAGATGACACAAACTAGGAAAGTTTGAACTTGCTGCACTACACATTCTTCATAGGAAAGAAACTCATTCAAAGAGCAGAACTAGCTTACTTCACGCACTACAGTGTTCGTCAATGAAAATGTTTGTTTGCTAAACAAACTACTTTAGAATTTAGGCGAATCTACTAACTTTTACATCTTCTTAGATTACACAAACTAGGAAAGTTTGAACTTGCTGCACTCAACATTGTTCGTGGGAAAGCAACTCATTCCAAGAGCAGAACTAACTTACTTCACAG
This sequence comes from Orientallactaga sibirica, assembly GCA_036365145.1. Lineage (NCBI taxonomy): Eukaryota > Metazoa > Chordata > Mammalia > Rodentia > Dipodidae > Orientallactaga > Orientallactaga sibirica. The sequence continues at coordinate 253,132 of JAEOAD010000022.1, forward strand.
AGTAAGTACAGTGTTCGGAAATGAACATGTTTGCTTTTTAAATAAACTATGTTAGAAATGAGGTGAATCTCCTAAGTTGTACACCATGTTAGATTACACAAACAAGAAAACTTTGAACTTGCTGCACTCAACCCTCTTCATAGGAAAGCAACTCATTCCGAGAACAGAACTAGCTTATTAAACACAGTACAGTGTTCGGAAATGAAGATGTTTGTTTCCTAAAGAAACTACTTTAGAAATGAAGCGAATGTACTAAGTTATACACATTGTTAGATGACGCAAACTAGGGAAGTTTGAACTTGATACACTCAAACTTCTTCGTGGGATAGCAACTCATTCCAAGAGCAGAACTAATTTATTTCACACAATACAATGTTCAGTAATGAACATGTTTGTTTTCTAAACAAACTACATTACAAATGAGGCGAATCTACTAAGGGGTACATCTTGTCAGATTACACAAACAAGGAAAGTTTGAACTTGCTGCACTCAACCTTGTTCGTGGGAAAGCAACTCATTCCAATAGCAGAACTAGCTTACTTCACACAGTAAGTACAGTGTTCGGCAATGAACATGTTTGTTTTCTAAACAAACTACTTTAGAAATGAAGTGAATCTACTAAGTTGTACATCTTGTTAGATGACACAAACAAGGAAAGTTTGAACTTGCTGCACTCAACCTTCTTCGTAGGAAAGCAACTCATTCCAAGAGCAGAACTACCTTACTTCACACAGTTCAGTGTTCGGCAATGAACATGTTTGTTTTCTAAACAAACTACGTTAGAAATGAGTCGAAACTTCTAAGTTGAACATCTAGATAGATTACACAAACTAGGAAAGTTTGAGCTTGCTGCACTCAACCCTCTTCATAGGAAAGCAACTCATAGCGAGAGCAGAACTAGCTTATTTCACACAATACAGTGTTCGGTAATGAAGATGTTTGTTTTCTAAAGAAACTACTTTAGAATTGAGGTGAAAGTACTAAGTTTTACATCTTGTTAGATTACACAAACTAGGAAAATTTGAACTTGCTGCACTCAACCTTCTTCGTAGGAAAGCTACTCATTCCAAGAGCAGAACTAGCTTACTTCACACAGTACAGTGTTTGGGAATGAAGAAGTTTCTTTTCTATACAAACTACTTTAGAAATGCAATGAATCTACTAAGTTGTATATCTTGTTAGATTACACAAACTAGGAAAGTTTGAACTTGCTGCACTCACCCTTCTTCGTGGGAAAGCAACTCATTCCAATAGCAGAACTAGCTTTCTTCACACAGTACAGTGTTCGCCATTGAACATGTTTGTTTTCTAAACAAACTACGTTAGAAGTGAGGTGAATCTACTAAGTTGTACATGTTGTTAGATTACACAAACAAGGAAAGTTTGATCTTGCTCCACTCAACCCACTCGGTAGGAAAGCAACTTATTCCGAGAACAGAACTAGCTTATTTAACACAGTATAGTCTTTGGCAATGAAGATATTTGTTTTCTAAACAAACTACTTTAGAAATTAAGCGAATATACTAAGTTATACATCTTGTTAGATGACACAAACTAGGAAAGTTTGAACTTGCTTCACTCAACCTTCTTCATAGGAAAGCTACTCATCCCGAGAGCAGAACTAGCTTACTTCACACAGTACAGTGTTTGGGAATGAAGATGTTTCTTTTATATGGAAACAACATTAGAAATGCAATGAATCTATTAAGTTGTGTATCTTATTAGGTTACACAAACTAGGACAGTTTGAACTTGCTGCACACAACCTTCTTCGTGGGAAAGCAACTCATTCCAATAGCAGAAATAGCTTAATTCACACAGTACAGTGTTTGGCAATGAACATATTTGTTTTCTAAACAAACTACATTAGAAGTGAGGTGAATCTACTAAGTTGTACATCTTGTTAGATTACACAAACAAGGAAAGTTTGTTCTTGCTGCACTCAACCAAGTTCGTAGGAAAGCAACTCATTCCGAGAACAGAACTAGCTTATTTAAGACAGTACAGTGTTCGGCAATGAAGATGTTTCTTTTCTAAAAAAACTGCTTTAGAAATGAAGCGAATCTACTAGGTTGTACATCTTGTTAGATGATACAAACTAGGAAAGTTTGAACTAGCTGCACTCAACCCTCTTTGTAGGAAAACAACTCATTCTGAGAACAGAACTGGCTTGTGTAACACAGTACTGTGTTCGGCAATGAAGATGTTTGTTTTCTAAACAAACAACTTTAGAAATGTGGTGAATCTACTAAGTTGTACATCTTGTTAGATTACAGAAACAAGGAAAGTTTGAACTTGCTGCACTGAACCCTGTTAATGGGAAAGCAACTCATTCCAAGAGCAGAACTAGCTTACTTGACACAGTCCAGTGTTCGGCAATGAAAATGTTTGTTTTCCAAACAAATCACGTAAGCGGCGTTGGTGGTATAGTGGTGAGCATAGCTGCCTTCCAAACAAATCACGTTAGAATTGAGCTGAATCTACTAAGTTGTACATCTTGTTAGATTACACAAACAAGGAAAGTTTGAACTTACTGCATTCAACGCTCTTCGTAGGAAAGCAACTGATTCTGAGGGCAGATCTAGCTTATTTCACACAGTACAGTGTTCGGCAATGAAGATGTTTGTTTTCTAAACAAACTACTTTAGAATTGAGGCGAATCTACTAAGTTGTACATCTTGTTAGATTACAAAAACTAGGAAAGTTTGAACTTGCTGCACTCAACCTTCATTGTGGGAAAGCACCTCATTCCAAAAGCAGAGTGAGCTTACTTCACACAGTACAGTGTTCCACAATGAACATTTTTGTTTTCTAAAGAAACTACAATAGAATTGAGGTGAATCTACTAAGTTGTACATCTTGTTAGATTACACAAACTAGAAAAGGTTGAACTTGCTGCACTCAAACTTCTTCGTGAGAAAGCAACTCATTCCACCAGCAGAACTAGCTTACTTCACACAGTACAGTGTTTGGCAATGAACATGTTTGTTTTCTAAACAAACTATGTTAGAAGTGAGGCGAATCTACTAAGTTGTCCATCTTGTTACATTACACAAACAGGGAAAGTTTGACCTTGCTGCACTCAACCCACTTCGTAGGAAAGCAACTGATTACGAGAAGAGAACTAGCTCATTTTACACAGTACAGTGTTCGGCAATGAAGATGTTTGTTTTCTAAAGAAACTACTTTAGAAATGTGGGGAATCTACTAAGTTGTACATCTTGTTAGATGACACAAACTAGGAAAGCTTGAACTTGCTGCACTCAACCTTCAGCGTGGTGAATCAACTCGTTCCAAGAGCAGAACGAGCTTACTTCACAAAGTAAGAACAGTGTTCGCAAAAGAACATGTTTGTTTTCTAAACAAACTGCGTTAGAAATGAGTCGAATCTACTAAGTTGTACATCTTCTTATATTACACAAACATGGAAAGTTTGAACTTGCAGCACTCAACCGTCTTCGTAGGAAAGCAACTCATTCGGAGAACAGAACTAGCTTATTTAACACAGTACAGTCTTCAGCAATGAACATGTTTCTTTTCTATACAAACTACTTTAGAAATGAAGCAAATCTACTAAATTGTACATCTTGTTAGATGACACAAACTAGGAAAGTGTGAACTTGCTTCACTCAACCTTCTTTGTAGAAAAACTATTCATTCCAAGAGCAGGACTAGCTTACTTCACACAGTACGAGTTTGGGAATGAAGATGTTTCTTTTCTATAGAAACAACATTAGAAATGAAATGAATCTACTACGTTGTATATTTGTTAGATTACACAAACTAGGAAAGTTTGAACTTGCTGCACTCAACCCGCTTAGGAGGAAAGCAACTCATTCCGAGAGCAGAACTAGCTTATTTCACACAATACAGTGTTCGGTATTGACGATGTTTGTATTCTGAACAAACTACTTCAGAATTGAGGTGAAACTACTAAGTTGTACATCTTGTTAGATTACACCATCTAGGAAAGTTTGAACTTGCTGCATTCAACCTTCTTCGTGGGAAAGCAACTCATTCCAAGAGCAGGTCTAGCTTACATCACACAGTACAGTGTTCGGCAATGAACATATTTGTTTTCTAAACAAACTATGTTAGAAGTGAGGCGAATCTACTAAGTTGTACATCTTGTTAGATTACAAAAACTAGGAAAGTTTGAACTTGCTGCCCTCAACCAACTTTGTAGGAAAGCAACTCATTCCGAGAACAGAAGTAGCTTATATAACACAGTGCAGGGTTCAGTAATTAAGATGTTTGTTTTCTAAACAAACTCCTTTAGAAATGAAGCGAATTTACTAGGTTGTACATCTTGTTAGATGACACAAACTAGAAAAGGTTGAACTTGCTGCAGTTAATCGTCTTCGTAGGAAAGCAACTCATTCTGAGAACAGAACTTGCTTATTTAACACAGTACTGTCTTTGGCAGTGAAGATGTTGGTTTTCTAAACAAACTACTTTAGGTATTGAGGCGAAACTACTAAATTGTACATCTTGTTAGATTACACAAACTAGGAAAGTTTGAACTTGCTTCACTCAACCTTCTTCATGGGAAAGCAGCTCATTCCAAGAGGAGAACTAGCTTACTTCACATAGTACAGTGTTCGGCAATGAACATGTTTGTTTTCTAAACAAACTACGTTAGAAGTGAGGTGAATCTAAGTTGTACATCTTGTTAGATTACAAAAACAAGGAAAGTTTGAACTTGCTGCACTTAACCCACTTCGTAGGAAAGCAACTCATTTCGAGAACAGAACTAGCTCATTTCACACAGTACAGTGTTCGGCAATGAATATGTTTGTTTTATAAACAAACTACTTTAAAAATGTGGCTAATCTACTAAGTTGTACTTCTTGTTAGATTTCAAAAAGTAGGAAAGATTGAACTTGCTGCCTTCAACCTTCTTCATAGGAAAGCAACTCATTTCAAGAGCAGAACTAGCTTACTTCACACAATATACTGTTCGTGAATGAAGATGTTTATTTGCTACATAAACGACATTATAATGAAATGAATCCACTAAGTTGTACACCTTGTTCGATTCCACAAACAAGGAAAGTTTGAACTTGCTGCACTGAACACTCTTCGTAGGAAAGCAACTGATTCTGAGAGCAGAACTAGCTTATTTCACACAGTACAATGTTTGGCAATGAAGATGTTTGTTTCCTAAACGAACTACTTTAGAAGTGAGATGAAACTACTAAATTGTACATCTTGTTAGATTACACAAACAAGGAAAGTTTGAGCTTGCTGCACTCAACCTTCTTTGTGGGAAAGCAACTCATTCCAAGAGAACTAGCTTACTTCACAAAGTATAGTGTTCGGCAATGAACATGTTTGTTTTATAAACAAACTACGTTAGAAGTGAGGCGAATATACTAAGTTGTACATCTTGTTAGATTACACAAACAAGGAGAGACTGAACTTGCTGCACTCAACCCACTTCGTAGGAAAGCAACTCATTCCGAGTACAGAACTAGCTCATTTCACACAGTACAGTGTTCGGCAATGAAGATGTTTGTTTTCTAAACAAACTACTTTAGAAATGTGGCGAATCTACTAAATTGTACATCTTGTTAGGTGACACAAACGAGGAAAGATTTAACTTGCTGCACTCAACCTTCTTTGTTGAAAAACAACTCATTCCAAGAGCAGAACTAGCTTACTTCACACAGTACAGTGTTCGGTAATGAAGATGTTTGTTTTCTGAAGAAACTACTTGAGAATTGAGGTGAAACTATTAAGTTGTACATCCTGTTAGATTACACAATCTAGGAAAGTTTGAACTGGCTGCACTCAACCTTCTTCGTGGGAAAGCAACTCATTCCAAGTGCATAACTAGCTTACATCACACAGTACAGTTTTAGGCAATGAAGATGTTTGTTTTCCAAAGAAACTATTTTAGAAATGAAGTGAATATACTAAGTTGTGCATCTTGTTAGATGACACTAACTAGGAAAGTTTGAACTTGCTGCACTCAACCTTCTTCATAGGAGAGCATCTCATTCCAAGAGGAGAACTAGCTTACTTCACACAGTAAGTACAGTGTTCGGAAATGAACAAGTTTGTTTTATAACAAACTACGTTAGAAATGGGGCGAATCTACTAAATTGTACATCTTGTTAGATTACACAAAAAAGGAATGTTTAAACTTGCTCCGCTCAACCCTCGTCATAGGAAAGCAACTCATTCCACAGCAGAACTAGCTTATTTCACACAGTACAGTGTTCGGTAATGAAGATGTTTGTTTTCCAAACAAACTACCTTACAAATGAGGCTAAACTACTAAGCTGGACGTCTTGATAGATCACACAAACTAGGAATGTTTGAACTTGCTACACTCAACCCTCTTCGTAGGAAAGCAACTCATTCCAAGAGCAGAACTAGCTTATTTCACACAGTACAGTGTTTGGTAATGAAGATTTTGTTTTTTAAACAAACTGCTTTAGAATTGAGGCGAAACTACTAAGTTGTAAATCTTGTGAGATTACACAAACTAGGAAAGTTCAAACTTGCTGCACCCAACCATCTTGTGGGAAAGTAACTCATTCCAAGAGCATAACTAGCTTACATTACACAGCACAGTGTTCCGCAATGAACATGTTTGTTTTCTACACAAACAACATTATAAGTGAGGCGAATCTACTAAGTTGTACACGTTGTTAGATTACACAAACAGGGAAAGTTTGAACTTGCTGCACTCAACCCACTTCGTAGGTATGCAACTCATTCCGAGAATAAAAGTAGCTCTTTTCACACAGTACAGTGTTCGTTAATGAAGATATTTGTTTTCTAAACAAACTACTTTAGATATGAGGCTAATCTACTAAGTTATACATCTTTTTACATGACACAAACTAGGAAAGTTTGAACTTGCTGTACTCAACCCTCTTCGTAGGAAAGCAACTCATTCCAAGAACAGAACTAGCTTATTTCACACAGTACAGTGTTCGACAAGGAAGATGTTTGTTTTCTAAACAAACTACTTTAGAAATGAAGTGAATCTACTACATTGTACGTCTTCTTAGATGACACTAACTAGGAAAGTTTGAACTTGCTGCACTCAACCTTCTTCTTAGGAAAGCAACTCATTCCAAGAGCACAACTAGCTTACTTCACACAGTACAGTGTTCGCTAATGAACATGTTTTTTTTCTAAACAAACTAAGTTAGAAGGGAGGCGAATCTACTAAGTTGTACATGTGGTTAGATTACAGAAACTAGGACTGTTTGAACTTGCTGCACACCACCTTCTTCGTGGGAAAGCAATTCATTCCAAGAGCAGAACTAGCTTACTTCACACAGAAAGTACAGTGTTCGGAAATGAATATATTTGTTTTCTAAACAAACTATGTTAGAAATGTGACAAATCTACTAAGTTGTAAACCTTGTTAGATTACACAAACAAGGAAAGTTTTAACTTTCTGCACTCAACCCTCTTCATAGGAAAGTAACTCATTCCGAGAACAGAACTATCTTATTTAACTCAGTACAGTGTTCGGCAATGAAGATGTTTGTTTTCTAAACAAACTACTTTAGAAATAAAGCGAATCTACTAAGTTGTACATCTTGTTGGAGGACACAAACTAGGAATGTTTGAACTTGCTGCACTCAACCTCCTTCGAAGGAAAGCAACTCATTCCTAGAGCAGAACTAGCTTACTTCACACAGTACAGTGTTTGGTAATGAACATGTTTGTTTTCTAAATGAACTGCTTTAGAATCGAGTCTAATCTACTAAGTTGTACATCTTGTTAGATGACACAAACCAGGAAAGTATCAACTTGCTGCACTCAACATTCTTCGTAGGAAAGCAACTCATTCCGAGAACAGAACAAGCTTATTACACACAGTACAGTGTTCGGTAATGAACATGTTTGTTTTCTAAACGAACTAACTTAGAAGTGAGGCGATTTTACTAAGTTGTACATCTTGTTAGATTACACAAACAAGGAAAGTTTGAACTTGCTGCTCTCGACCTTCTTCGTGGGAAAGCAACTCATTCCAAGAGCAGGACTAGCTTAATTCACACAGTAAGTGCAGTGTTCAGAAATGAACATGCTTCTTTTCTAAACAAACTACGTTAGAAATGAGGCGAATCTACTAAGTTGTACATCCTGTTAGATTACACAAAAAAGGAAAGTTTGAACTTGCTGCACTCAACCCGATTCACAGGAAAGCAACTAATTCCGCTAACAGAACTAGCTTATTTCACACATTACAGTGTTTGGCAATGAAGATGTTTGTTTTCTCAATAAACTAATTTAGAAATGAAATGAATCTACTAAGTTGTACATCTTCATAGATTATGCAAACTAGGAAAGTTTCAACTTGCTGCACTGAACACTCTTCATAGGAAAGCAAGTCATTCCAAGAGCAGAACTAGCTTACTTCACAAAGTACAGTGTTGGGCAATGAACATATTTGTTTTCTAAACAAACTAGGTTAGAAGTGAGGCGAATCTACTTAGTTGTACATCTTGTTAGATTACATAAGCAATTAATTTTGAACTTGCTGCACTCAACACTCTTCATGGGAAAGCAACTGATTCCACGAAAAGAACTAGCTTATTTATCAAAGTACAGTGTTCGGAAATGAAGATCTTTGTTTTCTAAGCAAACTAGTTTAGAAATGAAACGAGTCTACTGTTGTACGTCTTGTTTGATTACACAAATCAGGAAAGTTTGAACCTATGGCACTCAACAGTCTTCGCAGTAAAGCAACTCATTCCAAGAACAGAACTAGCTTATTTCACACAGTATGGTGTTCAGCAACGAAGATGTTTGTTTTCTAAGCAAACTACTTTAGAAATGAAACGAATCTACTAAGTTGTATATCTTGTTATATTACACAAACCAAGAAAGTATCAACTTGCTGCACTGAACCGTCTTCACAGGAAAGCAACTCATTCCGAGAACAGAACTAGTTTATTTCACACAGTACAGTGTTCGGCAATGAAGATCTTTGCTTTCTAAGCAAACTACTTTAGAAATGAAACGAATCTACTAAATTGTATATCTTGTTAGATTACACAAACCAGGAAAGTGTCAACTAGCTTCACTCAACCGTCTTCATAGAAAAGCAACTCATTGCAAGAACAGAACTAGCTTATTTGACACAGTACAGTGTTTGGCAATGAAGATCTTTGTTTTCTAAGCAAACTACTTTAGAAATGAAACGAATCTACCAAGTTGTATATCTTGTTAGATTACACAAACCAGGAAAGACTCAACTTGCTGAACTCAATCATCTTCGTAGTAAAGCAACTCATTCTGAGGACAGAACTAGCTTATTTCACACAGTACAGTGTTTGGCAATGAAGATCTTTGTTTTCTAAGCAAACTACTCTAGAAATGAAAGGAATCTACTGCATTGTACACCTTGATAGATTGCACAAACCAGGAAAGTTTGAACTTGCTGCACTCAACCGTCTTTGTAGAAAAGCAACTCATTCTGAGAACAGAACTAGCTTATGTCACACAGTACAGTGTTTGGCAAGGAAGATCTTTGTTTTCTAAGAAAACTACTTTACAAATGAAATGAATCTACTACGTTGTACATCTTGTTAGATTACACAAACCAGGAAAGTATCAACTTGCTGAACTCAACCGTCTTAGTAGTAAAGCAACTCATTCCAAGAGCAGAACTAGCTTATTTGACACAGTACAGTGTTTGGCAGTGAAGGTCTTTGTTTTCTAAGCAAACAACATTAGAAATGCAACGAATCAACTAAGTTGTACATCTTGTTAGATTACACAAACCAGGAAAGTATCAACTTGCTGCACTCAGCCGTTTTTGTAGAAAAGCAACCCATTCCGAGAACAGAACTAGCTTATTTCACATACTACAGTATTCGGCAATGAAGATCTTTGTTATCTAAGCAAACGACTTTAGAAATGAAACGAATCTACTAAGTTGTACTCCTTGTTAGGTTACACAAACCAGGAAAGTATCAACTTGCTAAACTCAACGGTTTTCGTACTAAAGAAACCCATTCCAAGAACAGAAATAGCTTATTTCACACAGTACAGTGTTCGGCAATGAAGATCTTTGTTTTTAAGCAAACTACCTTAGAAATGAAACGAATGTACTAAGTTGTACACCTTTTTATATTACACAAACCAGGAAATTTTGAACTTCCTGCACTCAAATGTCTCTGTAGGAAAGCAACTCATTCCGAGAACATAACTACCTTATTTCACACAGTACAGTGTTCAGCAATGAAGATCTTTGTTTTCTAAGCAAACTAATTTAGAAATGAAATGAATCTACTACCTTGTACATCTTGATAGATTTCACAAACCAGGAAAGTTTGAACTTGCTGCACTCAACCATATTCGTAGGAAAGCAACTCATTCCAAGAACAGAAGTAGCTTACTTCACACAGTACAGTGTTTGGCAATGAAGATGTTTGTTTTGTAAGCTAACGACTTTAGAAATGCAAGGAATCTACTTAGTTGTACATCTGGTTAGATTACACAAACCAGAAAAGTAAAAAATTTCTGGACTCAACCGTTTTTGTAGGAAAGCAACCCATTCCGAGAAAAGAACTAGCTTATTTCACTCAATACAGTGTTCGGCAATGAAGATATTTGTTTTCTAAGCAAACTATTTTAGAAATGAAACGAATCTACTAAGTTGTACACCTTGTTAGATTACACAAACCAGGAAAGTTTGAACTTGCTGCACTCAAACGTCTTCGTAGGAAAGCAACTCATTCCGAGGACAGAACTAGCTTATTTCACACAGGTCAGTGTTTGGCAATGAAGATCTTTGTTTTCTAAGCACACCACTTTAGAAATGAAACGAATCTACTAAGTTGTATATCTTGTTAGATTACACAAACCAGGAAAGTGTCAACTTGCTGCACTCAACCGTCTTCATATTAAAGCAACTCATTCCGAGAACAGAACTAGCTTATTTCACACAGTACAGTATTCAGAAATGAAGATATTTGTTTTATAAGGAAACTAATTTAGAAATTAAATGAATCTTCTAAGTCGTACATCTTGTTAGATTACACAAACCACTGAAGTATCAACTTGCTGCACACAACAATCTTAGTAGGAAAGCAACTCATTCCGAGATCAGAACTAGCTTATTTCACACAGTACAGAGTTTGGCAATGAAGATCTTTGTTTTCTAAGCAAACGACTTTAGAAATGCAACAAATTTACTAAGTTGTACATCTTGTTAGATTTCATAAACCAGGAAAGTATCAACTTGCTGAACCCAACAGTCTTCATAGTAAAGCAACTCATTCCGAGAAGACAACTAGCTTATTTCACACAGTACAGTGTTCTGAAATGAAGATGTTTGTTTTCTAAACAAACTACTTTAGAAATGAAACAAATCTACTAAGTTGTACATCTTGTTATATTACACAAATCAGGAAAGTTTGAACTTACTGCACTCAACCATTTCATAGGAAAGCAACTCATTCTGAGAACAGAACTAGCCTATTTCACAAACTAAAGTGTTTGGCAATGAAGATCTTTGTTCTCGAAGCAAACTACTTAAGAAATGAAACGAACCTAATGTTGTACTTCTTGTTAGAATACACAAATCAGAAAAGTTTGAACCTACGGCACTCAACGGGCTTTGTAGGAAAGCAACTCATTCCTAGAACAGAACTAGCTTATTTCACACAGTACAGTGTTTGGGAATGAAGATCTTTGCTTTCTAAGCAAATGACTTTAGAAATGCAATGAATCTACTAAGTTGTACATCTTGTTAGATTACACAAACCAGGAAAGTATCAACTTGCTGCACTAACTGTTTTTGTAGTAAAGCAACCCATTCAAAAAGAGAACTAGCTCATTTCACACAGAACAGTGTTCGGCAATGAAGATCTTTGTTTTCTAAGCAAACTACTTTAGAAATGAAACGAATCTACTAAGTTGTACATCTTGATACATTGCACAAACCAGGAAAGTTTGAACTTGCTGCACTCAATCGTCTTCATAGAAAAACAACTCATTCCGAGAACAGAACTAGTTTATTTCACGCAGTACAGTGTTTGGCAATGAAGATCTTTGTTTTCTAAGCAAACAACTTTAGAAATGTAATGAATCTCCTAAGTAATACATCTTGTTAGATAACACAAAGCTAAAAAGTATCAACTTGCTGCACTCAACCATCTTCGTAGTCAAGGAACTCATTTGGAGAACAGAATTAGCTTTTTTCACACAGTACAGTGTTTGGCATTGAAGATGTTTGTTTTCTAAGCAAACGACTTTAGAAATGCAACGAATCTACTAAGTTGTACATCTTCTAAGTTTACACAAACCAGGAAAGCATAAACTTGCTCCACTCAATCATTTTCGTAGTAAAGCAACCCATTCAGAGAACAGAACTAGCTTATTTCACACAGTAGAGTGTGTGGCAATGAAGGACTTTGTTTTCTAAGCAAACGACTTTAGAAATGCAACGAATCTACTAAGTTGTACATGTTGTTAGATTACACAAACCAGGAAAGTATCAACCTGCTTCACTCAACCGTTTTCGTCGTAAAGCAACCCATTCGGAGAACAGAACTACCTTATTTCACATACTTCACTGTTCAACAATGAAGATTTTTGTTTTCTAAGTAAACTACTTTAGAAATGAAACGAATCTACTAATTTGTAGTCCTTGTTAGATTACGCAAACCAGGAAAGTATCGACTTGCTACACTCAACCATTTTCGTACTAAAGCAACGCATTCCGAGAACAGAACTAGCTTATATCACACAGTACAGTGTTCGGCAATGAAGAGCTTGGTTTTCGAAGCAAACTACCTTAGAAATGAAACGAATCTACTAAGTTGTACACCTTTTTATATTACACAAACCAGGAAAGTTTGAACTTGCTGCACTCAACCATCTTCGTAGGAAATCAACTCATTCCGAGAACAGAACCAGCTTATTTCACACAGTACAGTGTTCGGCAATGAAGATCTTTGTTTTCTAAGAAAAGTACTTTAGAAATGAAACGAATCTACTACATTGTACATCTTTTTAGATTACACAAACCAGGAAAGTTTCAAGTTGCTGCACTCAACCATATTCATAGGAAATCAACTCATTCCGAGAGCAGAACTAGCTTATTTCACACAGTACAGTGTTTGGCAATGAAGATATTTGTTTTCTAAGCAAACTACTGTAGAAATGAAACGAATATACTAAGTTGCATATTTGTTAGATTACACAAACCAAGAAAGTATCAACTTGCTCCACTCAACCATCTTCGTACGAAAGCAACACATTCCGAGAACAGACCTAGCTTATTTCACACAGTGCAGTGTTCTACAATGAAGATCTTTGTTTTCTAAGCAATCTTCTTTAAAGTTACAAGAATCTGCTAAGTTGTATATCTTGTTAGATTACACAAACCAGGAAAGTATCAACTTGCTGAACTCAACCGTCTTCATAGTAAAGCAATTCATTCTGAGAACAGAACTAGCTTATTTCACAGAGTACAGTATTCAGCAATGAAGATATTTGTTTTATAAGCAAACTAATTTAGAAATGAAACGAACCTACTAAGTTGTACAATTTGGTAGATTACAGAAACCAGGAAAGTTTGAACTTGCTGCACTCAACCGTCTTTGTAGGAAAGCAACTCATTCCGAGAACAGAACTAGCTTATTTCACACAATACAGTGTTTGGCAATGAAGATCTTTGTTTTCTAAGCAAACTACTTTAGAAATGAAAGGAATCTACTACGTTGTACATCGTGATAGATTGCACAAACCAGGAAAGTTTTAACTTGCTGCACTCTACCGTCTTCAAAGGAAACCAACTCATTCCTAGAACAGAACTACCTTATTACACACAGTACAGTGTTTGGCAATGAAGATCCTTGTTTTCTAAGCAGACTACTTTAGAAATGAAACAAATCTTCTAAGTCATACATCTTGGTAGATTGAACAATCCAGGAAAGAATCAACTTGCTGCCCTCAACCGTCTTCATAGGAAAGCAACTCATTCCGAGAAGAGAACTAGCTTATTTCACACAGTACAGTGTTGGGCAATGAACATCTTTGTTTTCTAAGCAAACGACTTCAGAAATGCAAAGAATCTACTACGTTGTACATCTTGTTAGATTACACAACCCACGAAAGTATCAACTTGGTGCACTCAACCGTTTTTGTCTTAAAGCAACCCATTCCGAGAACAGAAGTAGCTTATTTCACACAGTACAGTGTTCGGAAATGAAGATCTTTGTTTTCTAAGAAAACTACTTTAGAAACGAAACGAATCTACCAAGTTGTACATCTTGTTAGATTACACAAGGCAGGAAAGTTTGAAATTAATGCACTCAACCATCTTCGTAGGAAAGCAACTCATTCCGAGAACAGAACTAGCTTATTTCACACAGTACAGTGTTTATCAATGAAGATGTTTGTTTTCTAAACAAACTACGTTAGAAATGAAATGAATGTACTCACTTGTACATCTTGTTAGATTACACAAACGTGGAAAGTTTGAACGTGCTCTACTCAACCCATTTCATAGGAAAGCAACTAATTCTGAGAACAGAACTAGCTTATTTCACACAGTACAGTGTTTGGCAATTAAGATGGTTGTTTTCTAAACAAACTACTTTAGAAATGAAATGAATCTACTAAGTTGTACATCTTGTTAGATTACACAAACCAGGAAAGTTTCAACTTTCTGCACTCAACCATCTTCATAGGAAAGCAACTCATTCTGAGAACAGATTTAGCTTATTTCACAAAGTACAGTGTTCCGCAATGAAGATGTTTGTTTTCTAAACAAACTATTTTAGAAATGACACGAATCGACTAAGTTGCAATTCATGGTAGATTACAAAAATCAGGAAAGTTTCAACTTGCTGAACTCAAATGTCCTCCTTATAAAGCAACTCATTCCGAGAACAGAACTAGCTTATTTCACACAGTACAGTGTTTGGCAATGAAGATGTTTGTTTTGTAAACAACGAACTTGAGAAATGAAATGAATCTACTAAGTTGCACATCTGGTTAGATTACACAAACCAGGAAAGAATCAATGCTACGCTCAAGCATCTTCATAGGAAAGCAACTCATTCCGAGAACAGAATTAGCTTATTTCACACAGAACAGTGTTCGGCAATGAAGATGTTTGTTTTCTAAACAAACTACTTTAGATAAGAAACGAATCTACTACGTTGTAGATCTTGTTAGATTTTACAAACCAGGAAAGTTTCACCTTGCTATTCTCAACCGTCTTCATAGGAAGCCAACCCATTCCGAGAACAGAACTAGTTTATTGCACACAGTACAGTGTTTGGCAAAGAATATGTTTGTTTTCTAAACAACCTA
The DNA here is from genome assembly GCA_036365145.1 of Orientallactaga sibirica. Lineage (NCBI taxonomy): Eukaryota > Metazoa > Chordata > Mammalia > Rodentia > Dipodidae > Orientallactaga > Orientallactaga sibirica. Next base: position 268,434 of record JAEOAD010000022.1, read on the forward strand.
CTTTAGAAATGAAACGAATCTACTATGTTGCACATCTTGTTAGATTACACAAACCAGGAATGTTTCAACTTGTTGCACTCAACTGTCTTCCTAGGAAAGCATCTAATTCTGAGAACAGAACTACCTTATTTCACACAGTACAGTGTCTGGCATTGAAGATGTTTGTTTTCTAAAGAAACTACTTTAGAAATTAAAAGAATCTACTACGTTGAATCTTGAAAGATTACACAAACCTTTCAACTTGTTGCAACAATCCTCTTTAGATTTCAGAGCAGAACTACCTTATTTCACACAGTACAGTGTTTGGCATTGAAGATGTTTGTTTTCTAAAGAAACTACTTTAGAAATGAAACGAATCTACTAAGTTGTACATCATTAGATTTCACAAATGCGGAAAGTTTGAAGTTGCTTTGTAGGAATGCAACTCATTATGAGAACAGAACTAGCTTATGTCACACAGTACAGTGTTCTGAAATGAAGATGTTTGTTTTCTAAACAAACTACTTTAGAAATGAAACAAATCTACTTACTTGTACATCTTGTTAGATTACACAAACCAGGAAAGTTTCACGTTGCTGCACTCAACCATCTTCGTAGGAAAGCAAATAATTCTGAGAACAGAACTAGCTTATTTCACTCAGTAAAGTGTTCGGCAGTGAAGATGTTTGCTTTCTAAACAAATTAATTTGGAAATGAAATGAATCTACTAAGTTGTACATTTTGTTAGATTACACAAACCAGAAAAGTAACAACTTGCTACACTCAACGGTCTTCGTAGGAAAGCAACTGATCAGGAGAACAGATCTAGCTTATTTCACACAGTACAGTGTTCAGCAATGAAAGATGTTTGTTTTGTAACCAAACGACTTTAGAAATGAAACCAATCTACTAAGTTGTACATCTTGTTAGATTACACCAACCAGGAAAGTATCAACTTGTTACCGTCAACCGTCTTGGTACAAAACCAACTCATTCCGAGAACAGAACAAGCTTATTTCACACAGTACAGTGTTTGTCAACGAAGATGTTTGTTTTCTAAACAAACTACTTTAGAAATGAAACGAATCTACTGAGTTGTACATCTTGTTAGATTACATGAATGAGGAAAGTTTCAACTTGCTGCACTCAACAGTCTTCGTAGGAAAGCAACTCATTCCGAGAACAGCACTAGTTTAATTCACACAGTACAGTTTTCGGCAATGAAGATGTTTGTTTTTCACCAAAGAACTTTAGAAATGAAATGAATCTTGTAAGTTGTACATCTTCTTACATTACATAAACTAGGAAAGTTTCAACTTGCTGCACTCAACAGTCTTCGTAGGAAAGCAACTCATTCCGAGAACAGCACTAGTTTAATTCACACAGTACAGTTTTCGGCAATGAAGATGTTTGTTTTCTAAAGAAACTACTTTAGAAATGAAACGAATCAACTAAGTGGTACATATTGTTACTTTACACAAACCAGGACAGTTTCAACTTGCTGCACTTAACCCTTTTCTTAGGAAACCAACTCATTCCAAGAGCAGAACTAGCTTATTTCACACACTACTGTGATAGGCATTGATGATTTTTTTTTCTAACAAACTACTTTAGAAATGAAACGAATCTACTAAGTTTTACATCTTGTTAGATTACACTAACCAGGAATGTTTCAACTTGCTGCATTCAACCATCTTGGTAGGAAAGCAACTTATTCCGAGAACAGAACTAGCTTTTTTCACACTATACCGTTTACGGCAATGAAGATGTTTGTTTTCTAAACAAACTACTTTAGAAATGAAAAGAATCTACTAAGTTGTACATCTTGTTAGATTACACAAACCAGGAAAGATTCATCTTGCCACACTCAAACATCTTAGTAAGAAAGCAACTCATTCTGAGAAAAGAACTAGCTTATTTCACCCAGCACAGTGTTCGGCAATGAAGATGTTTGTTTTCTCACCAAACTACTTTAGAAATGAAACGAATCTACTAAGTTGTACATCTTGTTAGAGTACACCAACCAGGAAAGTATCAATTTGCTACACTCAACTGTCTTCGTAGGAAAGCAACTCATTCCAAGAACAGAACCAGCTTATTTCACACAGAATAGTGTATGGCAATGAAGACGTTTGTTTTCTAAGCAAACTTATTTAGAAATGAAAGGAATCTACTAAGTTGTACATCTTGTTAGATTACACGAATGAGGAAGTTTGAACTTGCTGTACTCAACCCACTTCTTACAAAAGCAACTCATTCTGAGAACAGAACTAACTTATTTCACACAGTACAGTGTTCAACAATGAAGATGTTTGTTTTCTAAAGAAACTACTTTAGAAATGAAACGAATCTAGTGTTTTGCATATCTTGTTAGATTTCACAAACGAAGAAAGTTTCAACTTGCTGCACTCAACCCTTTTCTTAGGAAATCAACTTATTCCAAAACACAACTAGCTTATTTCACACAGTACTGTGATCAGCAATGAAGATGTTTGTTTTCTAAACAAACGACTTTAGAAATGAAACGAATCTACTAAGTTGTAAATCTTCTTAGATTACACAATCCAGGAAAGTATCAACTAGCTGCACTCAACCATCTCCATAGTAAAGCAACTCATTCCGAGAACAGAACTAGATTATTTTACACAGTACAGTGTTTGGCAATGAAGATTTTTTGTGTTCTAAAGAAAATACTTTAAAAATGAAACGAATCTACTAAGTTGTACACCTTGTTAGATTACACAGAGGAAAGTTTGAATCTGCTGTACTCAACCCACTTCATAGGAAAGCAACTCATTCCGAGAAAAGAACTAGCTTATTTCACACATTACAGTGTTCAGCAATGAAGATGTTTGTTTTCTAACCAAACGACTTTAGAAATGAAACGAATCTACTAAGTTGTACATCTTGTTAGATTACACAAGCCAGGAAAGTATCAACTTGCTACACTCAACCGTCTTCGTATGAAAGCAACTCATTCTGAGAACAGAACTAGCTTATTTCACACAGTACAGTGTTCGGGAATGAAGATGTTTGTTTTCTAAACAAACTACTTTAGAAATGAAATGAATCTACTAAGTTGTAAATCTTGTTAGATTTCACAAAAGTGGAAAGTTTGAAGTTGCTGCACCTAACCCCCTTTGTAGGAAAGCAAATAATTCTGAGAACATAACTAGCTTATTTCACACATTACAGTGTTTGGCAATGAAGATGTTTGTTTTCTAAACAAACTACTTTAGATATGAATTGAATCTACTAAGTTGTACTTCTTGTAAGATTACATGAATGAGGAATGTTTGAATTTGCTTCACTCAACCCATTTCATAGGAAAGCAACTCATTCTGAGAACAGAACTAGCTTATTTCATGCAGTACAGTGTTTGGCAATGAAGATATTTGTTTTTCACCAAAGAACTTTAGAAATGAAATGAATCTTGTAAGTTGTACATCTTCTTACATTACATAAACTAGGAAAGTTTCAACTTGCTGCACTCAACAGTCTTCGTAGGAAAGCAACTCATTCCGAGAACAGCACTAGTTTAATTCACACAGTACAGTTTTCGGCAATGAAGATGTTTGTTTTCTAAAGAAACTACTTTAGAAATGAAACAAATGTACTAAGTTGTCCATATTCTTAGATTACGCAAAGAGGAAAGTTTCAACTTGCTTCACTCAACCATCTTCATAGAAAAGCATCTCATTCCGAAAACAGAACTAGCTTATTTCACACAGTACAGTGTTCAGGAATGAAAATGTTTGTTTCTAAACAAACTACTTTAGAAATGAAACGAATCTACTAAGTTGTACATCTTGTTAGATTACACAAACAAGAAAAATTTCAACTTGCTACACTCAACAGTCTTCGTAGGAAAGCAACTCATTCTGAGACCATAACTAGCTTATTTCATCCAGTACAGTGTTCAGCAGTGAAGATGTTTGTTTTCTAAACAAACTATTTAGAAATGAAACGAATCTAGTGTTTTGCATATCTTGTTTTATTTCACAAAGGAAGAAAGTTTCAATTTGCTGCACTCAACCCTTTTCTTAGGAAACCAAATCATTCCAAGAGCAGAACTAGCTTATTTCACACAGTACTGTGATCAGCAAGGAAGATGTTTGTTTTCTAAACAAACGACTGTAGAAACAAAACGCATCTACAAAGCTATACATCTTGTTAGATCACACAATCCAGGAAAGTATCAACTAGCTGCACGCAACCATCTTCATAGGAAAGCAACTCATTCCGAGAACAGAACTAGATTATTTTACACAGTACAGTGTTTGGCAATGAAGATGTTTGTTTTCTAAACAAACTACCTTAGAAATGAAACGAATCTACTAAGTTGTACATCTTGTTAGATTACACAACGAGGAAAGTTTGAATTTGCTGTACTCAACCCACTTCATAGGAATGCAACTCATTCCGAGCAAAGAACTAGCTTATTTCACATATTACAGTGTTCGGCAATGAAGATGTTTGTTTTCTAAACAAACGACTTTAGAAATGAAAAGAATCTACTAAGTTGTACATCTTTTTAGATTACACAAACCAGGAAAGATTCATCTTGCCGCACTCAAACATCTTAGTAAGAAAGCAACTCATTCTGAGAAAAGAACTAGCTTATTTCACCCAGCACAGTGTTTGGCAATGAAGATGTTTGTTTTCTCACCAAACTACTTTAGAAATGAAACGAATCTACTAAGTTGTACATCTTGTTAGATTACACCAACCAGGAAAGTATCAACTTGCTACACTCAACCATCTTCGTATGAAAGCAACTCATTCCGAGAACAGAACTAGCTTATTTCACACAGTACAGTGTTCGGGAATGAAGATGTTTGTTTTCTAAACAAGCTACTTTAGAAATGAAACGAATTTACTAAGTTGTATATCTTGTTATATTACACAAACCAGGAAAGTTTCATCTTTCTGTGCTCAACCATCTTCCTAAGAAAACAACTCATTCTGTGAAAAGAACTAGCTTCTTTCACACAGCATAGTGTTCGGGAATGAAGATGTTTGTTTTCTAAACAAACTACTTTAGAAATGAACGGAATCTACTAAGTTGCACATCTTGTTAGATTATACAAACCAGGAATGTTTCAACTTGTTGCACTCAACCGTCTTCGTAGGAAAGGAACTCATTCCGAGAAGAGAACTGCTTCTTTCACACAGTACAGTGTTTGGCAATGAAGATGTTTGTTTTCTAAACAAAGTACTTTAGAAATGAAACGAATCTACTAACTTGTTAGATTTCACAAACGCGGAAAGTTTGAAGTTGCTGCACCTAACCCCCTTTGTAGGAATACAACTCATTATGAGAACAGAAGAACAGAACTAGCTTATTTCACACAGTACAGTATTCTGAAATGAAGATGTGTGTTTTCTAAACAAACCACTTTAGAAATGAAACAAATCTACTGACTTGTACATCTTGTTAGATTACACAAACCATAAAATTATCAACTTGCTACACTCAACCGTCTTCTTAGGAAAGCAACTCATTCTGAGAACAGAACTAGATTATTTCACACAGTACCGTGTTCAGCAACGAAGATGTTTGTTTTCTAAACAAACTACTTTAGAAATGAAATGAATCTACTAAGTTGTACATCTTGTTATATTACTCAACTAGGAATGTTTGAAATTGCTGTACTCAATGTACTTCGTAGGAAAGCAACTCATTCTGAGAACAGAACTAGCTTATTTCATGCAGTACTGTGTTCGGCAATGAAGATGTTTGTTTTCTCATCAAACGACTTTAGAAATGAAAAGAATCTACTAAGTTGTACATCTTGTTAGATTACACCAACCAGGAAAGTATTAACTTGCTACACTCAACCGTCTTCGTACGAAAGAAACTCATTCCGAGAACAGAACTACCTTATTTCGCACAGTACAGTGTTTGGCAATGAAGATGTTTGTTTTGTAAACAAACTACTTTAGAATTGAATCGAATCTACTAAGTTGTACATCTTATTATATTACACGAATGAGGAATGTTTGAACTTGCGGCACTCAACCCACTTCGTAGGAAAGCAACGCATTCTGAGAACAGAACTAGCTTATTTCACACAGTGCAGTGTTCGGAAATGAAGATGTTTGTTTTCTAAACAAGCTACTTTAGAAATGAAACGAAAGTACTAAGTTGTATATGTTGTTAGATTACACAAACCAGGAAAGTATCGACTTGCTACACTCAATCGTCTTCATAGGAAAGCAACTCATTCCAAGAATAGAACTAGCTTATTTCATGCAGTAATCTCTTCAGCAATGAGGATGTTTGTTTTCTAAACAAACTACTTTAGAAATGAAACGAATCTACTAAGTTGTACATCTTGCTAGATTACACAAACCAGGATAGTTTCAACTTGCTGCACTCAACTGTCTTCGTAGGAAAGCAACTCATTCCAAGAGCACAACTAGTTTATCTCACACAGTACAGTGTTGGGCAATGAAGATGTTTCTTTCCTATAGTATCTACATTAGAAATGAAACGAATCTACTAAGTTGTACATCTTGTTAGATTCCACAAACGGGGAAACTTTGAACTTGCTGCATAAAACGCTCTTCGTAGGAAAGCAACTCATTCCAAGAGCAGAACTAGCTTATTTCATACAGTACAGTTTTCGACAATCAAGATGTTTCTTTCCTATAGAAACTACATTAGAAATGAAACAAATCCACTAACTTGTACATCTTGTCAGATTACACAAACGAAGAAAGTTTCAACTTGCTGCATTCACCACTTTTCGTAAGAAAGCAACTCAATCCGATATCAGAAGTAGCTTATTTCACACAGTACCGTGTTCGGCAGTGAAGATGTTTATTTTTTAAAGAAACTACATTAGAAATGAAACGAATGTAATAAGTTGTACATCTTTTCAGATTACACAAACGAGGAAAATTTGACCTTGCTGCACTCAACCCTCTTCGTAGAAAAGCAAGTCATTCTGAGAACAGCACCATCTTATTTCACTCAGTACAGTGTTCGGAAATAAAGATGTTTGTTTGCTAAACAAACTACATTAGAAATGAAACCTATCTTCTAAGTTGTAGATCTTGCTAGATTACACAAACAACGAAAGTTTGAACTTGCTGCACTCAACGCACTTCGTAGGAAAGCAACTCATTCCGAGAACAGAACTAGCTTATTTCACACAGTACAGTGTTTGGTAATGAAGATGTTTGTTTTCTAAACAAGCTTCTTTAGAAATGAAACGAATCTACTAAGTTGTACATCTTGTTAGATTACACAAACCAGGAAAGTTTCAACTTGCTGCACTCAACCGTCTTCCTAGGAAAGCAACTAATTCTGAGAACAGAACTAGCTTATTTCACACAGCAGTGTTCGGCACTGATGATGTTTGTTTTCTGAGCAAACTACTTTAGAAATGAAAAGAATCTATTAAATTGCATATCTTCTTAGATTACACAAACGAGGAAAGTTTCAACTTGCTGCACTCAACCCTTTTCATAGGATACCAACTCATTCCAAGAGCAGAACTAGCTTATGTCACACAGGATAATGTTTGGCAATGAAGATGTTTGTTTTCTAAAAAAACTACTTTAGAAATCTACTATGTTGTACATCTTGTTAGATTACACAAACCAGATGAGTTTGAACTTGTTGCAACCAAGCCTCTTTGCAGCAAAGCAACTCATTCCGAGAACAGCACCATCTTATTTCACACACTACAGTGTTCGGAAATGCAGATGTTTCGTTACTACAGAAACTACATTAGAAATGAAATGAATCTACTAATTTGTACATCTTGTTAGATTACACAAATGAGGAAAGTTTGAACTTGTTGCAATCAAGCCTCTTTGCAGGAAAGCGACTCATTCTGAGAGCAGAACTACCTTATTTCTCACAGTACAGGGTTTGGCAATGAAGATATTTCTTTTCTAACAAAACTAGAGTAGAAATGAAACTAATTCCCTAAGCGTACATATTGTTAGATTACACAAACCTGGAAAGTTTCACTTTGCTGCACTCAAAACTTTTCATAGGAAACCAACTTATTCCAAGAGCAGAACTTACTTATTTCACACAGTACAATGTTCGGCAATGAAGATGTTTGTTTTCTAAACAAACTACTTTAGAAATGAAATGAATCTACTAAGTTGTTTATCTTGTTAAATTACACAAATCAGGAAAGTTTCAACTTGCTGCACTCAACCGTCTTCATAGGAAAGCAAGTCATTCTGAGAATAGAACTAGGTTATTTCACACAGTACTGTGTTCGTTATTGAAGATATTTCTTTTCTAACCAAAATACTTTAAAAATGAATTGAATGTACTTAGTTGTACATCTTGTTACATTACACAAACCAGGAAAGGTTCAACTTGCTACACCCAACCGTCTTCGTAGAAAGCAACTTATTCTGAGTACAGCAATATCTTATTTCACTCAGTACAGTGTTCAGCATTGAAGATGTTTGTTTGCTAAACAAACTACATTAGAAATGAAACCTATCTACTAGTTGTACATCTTGTTAGATTACACAAACAAGGAAAGTTTGAACTTGCTGCACTCAACCCACTTAGTAGGAAAGCAACTCCTGAAGAGAATAAAACTAGCTTATTTCACACAGTATAGTGTTCGGCAATGAAGATGTTTGTTTACTAAACAAACTACTTTAGAATGAAACGAATCTACTAAGTTGTATATCTTGTTAGATTACACAAACCAGGAAAGTTTCACCTTGCTGCACTCAACTGTCTTCATAGGTAAGCAACTCGTTCCAAGAACAGAACTAGCTTGTTTCACACAGCACAGTGTTCGGCAATGGAGATGTTTCTTTTCTAAACAAACTACTTTAGAAAAGAAACGAATCTACTAAGTTGTGTATCTTGTTAGATTACACAAACCAGGAAAGTTTCACCTTGATACACTCAACTCTTTTAATAAAAAACAAACTCATTCCTACAGCAGAACTAACTTATTTCACACAGTACAGTGTTCGGCAGTGAAGATGTTTGTTATCTAAACAAACTGCTTTAAACTGAAACGAATCTACTAAGTTGTGGATCTTGTAAGATTACACAAACCAGGAAAGTTTCAACTTGCTGCACTCAACCGTCTTCTTAGGAAAGCAACTCATTCCGTGAACAGAATTAGCTTATTTCACACAGTACAGTGTTCAGCAATGAAGATGTTTGTTTTCTAAAAAAATTACTTTAGAAATGAAATAGCCAGGCGTGGTGGCGCACGCCTTTAATCCCAGCACGTGGGAGGCAGAGGTAGGAGGATCGCCGACAGTTCGAGGCCACCCTGAGACTACATAGTTAATTCCAGGTCAGCCTGAACCAGAGTGAGACCCTACCTCGAAAAACCAAAAAAAAAAAAAAAAAGAAAAAGAAATGAAATGAATCTACTAAGTTGTACAACTTGTTAGATTACACAAATCAGGAAAGTTTCAACTTGCTGCACTCAACCCGCTTCATATGAAAGCAACTCGTTCCAAGAGCAGAAGTCGCTTATTACACACAGTACAGTGTTCGGCAAAGAAGATGTTTCTTTACTATAGAAACTACATTAGAAATGCAATGAATCTACTGAGTTGTACATCTTGTTAGAATACACAAACAAGGAAAGTTTGTACTTCAGGCATTCAACACTCTTCATAGGAAAGCAACTCATTCCGAAAGCAGAAGGAGCTTATCTCACACAGTACAGTGTTTGGCAATGAAGATGTTTCTTTCCTATAGAAACTACATTAGAAATGAAACGAATGTAGCAAGTTGTATATCTTTTAGGATTACACAAACGAAGAAAGTTTGAACTTGCTGCACTGAACCCTTTTCGGAGGAAAGCAACTCATTCCGAGAGCAGAACTAGCTTATTTCCCACAGTACAGTGTTCGGCAATGAAGATGTTTCTTGTCTATAGAAACTACATTAGAAATGAAACAAAGGTAGAGAGTTTTACATCTTTTGAGATTACACAAACGAGGAAAGTTTGACCTTGCTGCACTCAACCGTCTTCGTAGGAAAGCAACTCAATCTGAGGGCAGAAATAGCTTATTTCACACAGTACAGTGTTCGGCAATGAAGATGTTTCTTTCCTATAGAAACTACCTTAGAAATGAAACGAATCTACAAAGTTGTACATCATGTGAGATTACACAAACGAGAAAACTCTGAACTTGCTGCATTCAACACTCTTCGTAGGAAAGCAACTCATTCCCAGAACAGAACTAGCTTATTTCACAGAGTGCAGTGTTCGGCAATGAAGATGTTTCTTTCCTATAGAAACCACATTAGAAATGAAAAGAATGTAGTAAGTTGTACACCTTTTCAGATTACACAAACGAAGAAAGTTTGAACTTGCTGCACTGAACCCTCTTCGGAGGAAAGCAACTCATTCCGAGAGGAGAACTAGCTGATTTAATACAGTATAGTGTTCGGCAATGAAGATATTTGTTTCCTAGAGAAACTACATTAGAAATGAAACGAATGTAGTCAGTTGTACATCTTTTCAGATTACACAAACGAAGAAAGTTTGAACTTGCTGCACTGAACCCTCTTCGTAGGAAAGCAACTCATTCCGAGAGCTGAACTAGCTTATTTCACACAGTACAGTGTTTGGCAATGAAGAAGTTTCTTTCCCATAGAAAATACATTAGAAATGAAATGAATCTACTAAGTTGTACATCTTGTTACATTACACAAGTGAGGAAAGTTTGAACTTGTTGCAGTCAAGCTTCTTTGCAGCAAAGAACTCATTGCGAGAACAGCACCATCTTATTTCACACAGTACAGTGTTCGGAAATGAAGATGTTTCTTTTCTAGAGAAACTACATTAGAAATGAAACTAATCTACTAAGTTGTATATCGTGTTAGAGTACACAAACGAGGAAAGTTTGAACATGCTGCAATCAAGCCTCTTTGCAGGAAAGCAACTCATTCTGAGAGCAGAACTACCTTATTTCTCACAGTACACAGTTCGGCAAGGAAGATATTTCTTTTCTAACCAAACTAAAGTAGAAATGAAACGAATCTACTAAGTAGTAAATCTTGTTAGATTACACAAACACGGAAAGTTTCAACTTGCTGCACTCAACCGTCTTCCTAGGAGAGCAACTCATTCCGAGAACAGAACTAGCTTATTTCACACAGCACAGTGTTTGGCAATGTAGATGTTTGTTTTCTAAACCAACTACTTTGAAATGAATCGAATTTACTAAGTTGTACACCTTGTTAGACTACACAAACGAGGAAACTTTAAACTTGCTACACTCAACACTTTTCATAGCAAAGCAACGCATTCCATGTGCAGAACTAGCTTATTTCACACAATACTGTGTTCGGCAATGAAGATATTTGTTTTCTAAAGAAACTACTTTATAAATGAAACGAATCTACTAAGTTGTGCATCTTGTCAAATACACAAACCAGGAAAGTTTCAAGTTCCTGCACTCAACCATCTTCCTAGGAAACCAAGTCTTTCCGAGAACAGAACTAGCTTATTTCACACAGCAGTGTTTGGCAATGAAGATGTTTGTATTCTAAACAAACTACTTTAGAAATGAAACGAATCTACTACATTGTACATCTTGTTAGATTACACAAACGAGGAAATTTTGAATTTGTTGCATGCAATCAAGTTTCTTGGCAGGAAAGCAACTCATTTGAGAAAAGCACTATCTTATTTCACACAGTAGAGTGTTCAGAAATGAAAATATTTCTTTTCAATAGAAACTACATTAGAAATGAAACGAATTGACTAAGTTGTACATCATGTTAGAAAATACAAACCAGGAAAGTTTCAACTTCCTGCACTCAACCTTTTCCATAGGAAACTAACTCATTCCAAGAGCAGAACTAGCTTATTTCACATAGTACAGTGTTCGGCAATGAAGATGTTTGTTTTCTAAACAAACTACATTAGAAATGAAACGAATCCGATAAGTTGTACATCTTGTTAGATTACACAAACGAGGAAAGTGTGAACTTGCTGCATTCAACACTCTTCGTAGGAAAGCAACTCATTCCGAGAGCAGAACTAGCTTATTTCACACAGTACAGTGTTCGGGAGTGAAGATATTTCTTTTCTAAAGAAACTACATTAGAAATGAAATGAATGTAGTAAGTTGTACATCTTTTCAGATTTCACAAACGGGGAAACTTGGACCTTGCTGCACTGAACGCTCTACATAGGAAGGCAACTCATTCTGAGAACAGCACTATCTTATTTCACTCAGTACAGTGTTCAGAAATGAAAAAGTTTGTTTGCTAAACAAACTACCTTAAAAATGAAACCTATCTACTAAGTTGTACATTTTGTTATATTACACAAACAAGGAAAGTTTTAACTTGCTACACTCAACCAACTTCTTAGGAAAGCAACTCATTCTGAGAACAGAACTTGCTTATTTCACACAGTACAGTGTTCAGCAATGAAGATGTTTGTTTTCTAAACAAACTACTTTAGAAATGAAACAAATCCACTAAGTTGTACATATTGTTAGATTACACAAACCAGGGAAGTTTGAACTTGCTGCACTCAACCGTCTTCCTAGGAGAGCAACTCATTCCGAGAACAGAACTAGCTTATTTCACACAGTACAGTGTTCGACAATGAAGATGTTCATTTTGTACAAAAACTTCTTTAGAAATGAAATGACTCTACTAAGTTGTGCACTGTATTATATTACACAAACCAGGAGAGTTTCAACTTGCTGCACTCAACCCTTTTAATAGGAACCCAACTCATTCCAAGAGCAGAACTACCTTATTTGACACAGGACAGTGTTCGGGAATGAAGATGTTTGTTTTCTAAACAAACTACTTTAGAAATGAAACGAATCTACTAAGTTGTACATCTTGTTAGATTACACAAACCAGGAAAGTTTCAACTGGCTACACTGAACACTTTTCATAGGACACCACCTCATTCCAAATGCAGAACTAGCATATTTCACACAGTACAGTGTTCGGCAATGAAGATATTTGTTTTCTAAACAAACCATTTTAGAAATGAAACAAATCTACTAAGTTGTACATCTTGTTATATTACACAAACCAGGAAGGTTTCAACTTCCTGCACTCAACCGTCTTCCTAGGAAAGCAAGTCTTTCCGAGAACAGAACTAGCTTATTTCACACAGCACAGTGTTCGACAATGAAAATATTTGTATTCTAAGCAAACTCCTTTAGAAATGAAACGAATCTACTAAGTTGTATATCTTGTTAGATTACACAAACCAGGAAAGACTAAACTTGCTACACTGAACCGACTTTGTAGGAAAGCAACTCATTTCGAGAACAGAACTAGCTTATTTTACACAGTAGAGTGTTTGGTTATGAAGATGTTTGTTTTCTAAACAAACTACTTTAGAAATGAAACGAATCTACTAAGTTGTACATCTTGTTATATTACACAAACCAAGAACATTTCAACTTGCTGCACTCAACCGTCTTTGTAGGAAAGCAACTCATTCTGAGAACACCACTATCTTATTTCACTCAGTACAGTGTTTGGCAATGAAAATGTTTGCTAAACAAACTACATTAGAAATGAAACCTATCTACTAAGTTGTACATCTTGTTAGATTACACAAACAAGGAAAGTTTGAACTTGATAAACTCAACCCATTTCATAGGAAACAACTCATTCTGAGAACAGAACTAGCATATTTCACACAGTACAGTGTTCTGCAATGAAGATCTTTGTTTTCTAAACAAACTACGTTAGAAATGAAATGAATCTACCAAGTTGTATATCTTGTGAGATTACACAAACCAGGAAAGTTTCAACTTGCTGCACTCAGCCGTCTTGGTAGGAAAGCAACTCAATCTGAGAACAGAACTAGCTTATTTCACGCAGTACAGTGTTAGGCAATGAAGATATTTGTTTTCTAAACAAACTGCTTTAGAAATGAAACGAATCTACTAAGTTATACATCTTGTTAGATTACACAAACCAGGAAAGTTTCAACTTGCTGCACTCTGCCCTCTTAGCCGGAAAGCAAAATATTCAGAGAAAAGAACTAGATTATTTCACGCAATACAGTGTTCGGCAATGAAAATGTTTGTAGAAACTACATTTGAAATGATATGAATCTACTAAGTTGTTCATCTTGTTAGATTACACAAACCAGGAAAGTTTGAACTTGTTGCAATCAAGCCTCTTTGCAGGAAGCAACTCATTCCGACAACAGCACCATCTTCTTTCACACAGTACAGTGTTGGGAAATGAAGATGTTTCTTTTCTATAGAAACTACATTAGAAATGAAAAGAATCTACTAAGTTGTTCATCTTTTTAGATTACACAAATGAGAAAAGTTTGAACTTTCTGTAATCAAGCCTCTTTGTAGGAAAGCAACTCATTTTGAGAGCAGAACTACGTTATTTCTCACAGTACAGGGTTCGCCAATGAAGATATTTCTTTTCTAACCAAAGTAAAGTAGAAATGAAAAGAATCAACTAAGTTGTACATCTTGTTAGGTTACACAAACCAAGAAAGTTTCAACTTGCTGCACTCAACCCTTTTCTTAGGAAACCAACACATTCCAAAAGCAGAATTGGCTTATTTCACACAGTATAGTGTTCAGCAATGAAGATGTTTGTTTTCTAAACAAAACACATCAGAAATGAAACGAATCTACTAAGTTGTACATCTTGTTAGATTACACAAACCAGGAAAGTTTCAACTTGCTGCACCCAACCGTCTTTGTAGGAAAGCAACTCATTCTGAGAACAGCACTATCTTATTTCACTCAGTACAGTGTTTGGCAATGAAGATGTTTGTTTGCTAAACAAACTAAATTAGAAATGAAACCTATCTACTAAGTTGTATATCTTGTTAGATGACAGAAACAAGGAAAGTTTGAAGTTGCTGCACTCAACCCACTTCGTAGGAAAGCAACTCATTCCAAGAACAGAACTAGCTTATTTCACACAGTACAGTGTTCTGTAATGAAGATGTTTGTTTTCTAAATAAACTACTTTACAAATGAAACAAATCTACTAAGGTGTACATCTTGTTGGATTACACAAACCAGGAAAGTTTCAAATTGCTGCACTCAACCCACTTCATAGGAAAGCAACTCATTCTGAGAAGAGAACTAGCTTATTTCACACAGTACAGTGTTCAGCAAGGAAGATGTTTGTTTGCTAAATAAACTACTTTAGAAATGAAACCTATCTGCTAAGTTGTACTTCTTGTTAGATTACACAAACAAGGAAAGTTTGAAATTGCTGCACTCAACCAACTTCGTAGGAAAGCAACTCAGTGCGAGAACAGAACTAGCTTATTTCACACAGTACAGTGTTCGTCAAGGAAGATGTTTGTTTTCTAAACAAACTACTATAGGAATGAAACCTATCTACTAAGTTGTACATCTTGCTAGATTACAGAAGCCAGGAAAGTTTCAATTTGCTGCACTCAACTGTCTTCGTAGAAAAGCAACTCATTCCGAGAACAGAACTGGCATATTCACACAGTGCAGCGATCAGCAATAAAGATGTTTGTTTTGTAAAAAAAAAACTACTTTAGAAATGAAACACATCTACTAAGTTGTACATCTTGTTAGATTACACAAACCAGGAAAGTTTCTCCTTGCTGCATTCAGCCCTCTTGGTACGAAAGCAACTCATTCCGAGAATAGAACTATATTATTTCACACAGTACAGTGTTTTGCAATGAAGATGTTTGTTTTCAAAGCAAAGTTCTTTAGAAATGAAACGAAAGTAGTAAAATGTAAATCTTGCTAGATTACAAAAACCAGGAAAGTTTCAACTTGCTGCACTGAACCGTCTTCCTAGGAGAGCAACTTATTCGGAGAACAGAACTATCTTATTTCACTCATTACAGTGTTCGGCAATGAAGAAGATTGTTTTCTAAACAAACTACTTTAGAAATGAAACGAATCTGCTTAATTGTACATCTTGTTAGATTAAACAAACCAGGAAAGTTTCACCTTGCTGCATTCAGCCATCTTAGTATGAAAGCAACTCATTCCGAGAATAGAACTAGATTATTTCACACAGTACATAGTGTTTGGCAATGAAGATGTTTGCTTTCAAAGCAAACTTCTTTAGAAATGAAACGAATCTAGTAAGTTGTAAATCTTGTTAGATTACACAAACCAGGAAAGATTCAACTTGCTGCACTCAGCCCTCTTAGCAGGAAAGCAAAACATTCCGAGAAAAGAACTAGCTTATTTCACACACTACAGTGTTTGGCAATGAAGATGTTTGTTTTCTATAGAAACTACATTAGAAATGAAACGAAACTACTAAGTTGTTCATCTTTTTATATTACACAAATGAGGAAAGTTTGAACTTGCTGCAATCAAGCTTCTTTGCAGGAAAGCAACTCATTCTGAGATCAGCACTATGTTATTTCTCACATTACAGGGTTCGCCAAGGAAAATATTTCTTTTCTAACCTAACTAAAGTAGAAATGAAACGAATTGACTAAGTTGTACATCTTGTTAGATTACACAAACCAGGAAAGTTTCAACTTGCTGCACTCAACCATATTCATAGGAAATTAACTCATTCTGTGAACAGAACCAGCTTATTTCCCACAGTACAGTGTTCGGCAATGAAGATGTTTGTTTTCTAAACAAACTACTTTAGAAATGGAACGAATCTACTAAGTTGTGCATCTTGTTAGATTACACAAACCAGGAAAGTTTCAACTTGCTGCACTCAAACGTCTTCATAGGAAAGCAAGTCATTCCGAGAGCAGAACTAGCTTATTTCACACAGTACAGTGTTCGGCAAGGAAGATGTTTCATTCCTATAGAAACTACATTAGAAATGAAACGAATCTACAAAGTTGTACATCTTGTTATATTTCACAAACGAGGAGAGTTTGAACTTTCTGCATTCAACACTCTTTGTAGGAAAGCAACTCATTCCGATAGCAGAAATAGCTTATTTCACACAATACAGTGTTCGACAATGAAGATGGTTCTTTTCTTCAGAAACTACATTAGAAATGAAATGAATGTAATATGTTGTACATCTTGTCACATTACACAAACAAGGATAGTTTGACCTTTCTGCACTCAACTGTCTTCGTAGGAAAGCAACTCATTCTGAGAGCAGAACTAGCTTATCTCACTTAGTACACTGTTCAGCAATGAGGATGTTTCTTTCCCATAGAAACTACATTAGAAATTAAACGAATCTACAAAGTTGTACATATTGTTAGATTTCACAAACGGGGAAAGTTTGAACTTGCTGCATTCAACAATCTTCGTAGGAAAGCAACTCTTTCCGAGAGCAGAACTAGCTTATCTGACTCAGTACAGTGTTCGGCAATGAAGATGTTTCTTTCCTACAGAAACTTCATTAGGAATGGAACGAATGTAGTAACTTGTAAATCTTTTCAGTTTACACTAATAGGAAATTTTGAAATTGTTGCAATGAACCCTCTTCGTAGAAAAGCCACTCATTCCAGGAGCTTATTTCACACAGTACCGTGTTTTGCAATGAAGATGTTTCTTTCCTATAGAAACTACATTAGAAATGAAACAAATGTAGTACGTTGTACATCTTTTCAGATTACACAAAAGAGGAAAGTTTGACCTTGCTGCACGCAACACTTTTCATAGGAAAGCCACTCATTCCGAGAGCAGAACTAGCTTATTTCACTCAGTACAGTGTTCGGCAAAGAATATGTTTCTTTTCTATAAAAAATACATTAGAAATGAAACAAATGTATTACGTTGTACATCTTTTCAAATTACACAAACAAGGAAAGTTTGATCTTGCTGCACTGAACCCTCTTCGTAGGAAAGCAACTCATTTCGAGAGCAGAACTAACTTATTTCACACAGTATAGTGTTCGGCAATGAAGATATTTCTTTTCTATAGAAACTACATTAGAAATGAAACTAATGTAGAAAGTTGTACATCTTTTCAAAATTCACAAACTAGGATAGTTTGACCTTGCCACACTCAACCCTCTTCGTAGGAAAGCAACTCATTCAGAGAGCAGAAGTAGCTTATCTCACACAGTACAGTGTTCGGTAATGAAGATGTTTCTTTTCTATGGAAACTACTATACAACTGAAATGAATGTACTATGTTGTATATCTTATTCGGTTACACAAACGAGGAAAGTTTGAACATGCTGCACTCAACTGTCTTCATAGGAAACAACTCATTCCGAGAGCAGAATTAGCTTATTTCACACAGTACAGTGTTCAGCAATGAAAATATTTCCTTTCTATAGAACTACATTAGAAATGAATTGAATGTGTGGTAGTTTGAATATATGTCCACCTTGCTAGAGGCAATGTCACTGGGGGCCGGTCTTAAGGTGTTAATGGTGTGGGTTTGAGATTCCATTGTAAAGATATGCAAATGTGCCTAGCAGGAGTTCCTGAAGTGTGCTGTGTGACCTTTTGGCAGTTAGTTTTTGCTCTGTGTGCTGTGGTGGATGGTTGGCTTTTGCTCTCTCTCTTGCCTGGTCCTGTGAAGAGCAGGCTGCTTCTCCTGCCTTTATGGAAATTCCCCTGGATCTGTAAGCTTCAATAAATAATATCCCTTCCTCCATAACTGTGCCTGGTCTGAAAGTTCATCTCAGCGAACCTGAAGCTGTCTGCAACAAATGTAATAAGTTTTCAGATTACACAAACAAGGAACGTTTGAACTTGCTGCACTGAACCCTCTTTGTATGAAAGCAACTCATTCCGAGAGCAGAGCTAGCTTATTTCACACAGTACAGTGTTCGGCAATGAAATTGTTTCTTTTCTATAGAAACCACATTAGAAATGAAGTGAATGTAGTAAGTTGTACATCTTTTCATATTACACAAACTAGGAAAGTTTGACCTTGCTGCACTCAACCCTCTTCATAGGGAAGCAACTCATTTTGAGAGCAGAACTAGCTTATTTCACACAGTACCCTGTTTGGCAAAGATGTTTCTTTCCTATAGAAACTACATTAGAAATAAAATGAATGTAGTAACTTGTACATTTTTTCGGTTACACAAACGAGGAAATTTTGACCTTGCTGCACTCAACCCTCTTCATAGGAAAGCAACTCATTCCGAGAACATAACTAGCTTATCTCACACATTACAGTTTTCAGCAATGAAGATATTTCTTTTGTATAGAAACTACAATACAAATGAAACGAATATACTATGTTGTACATCTTGTTAGATTACACAAACGAGGAAAGTTTGAACTTGATGCACTCAACCCTCTTCGTAGGAAAGAAACATCTTCATTGCCGAACACTGTACTGTGTGTGATAAGCTAGTTTTGCTCTTGGAATGAGTTGCTTTCCTACAAAGAGGGTTGAGTGCAGCAAGTTCAAACTTTCCTCGTTTGTAATATCTAACAAGATGTACAACGTAGTAGATGTGTTTCATTTTAGAAGTAGTTTAGTTAGAAAAGAAACATCTTCATTGTCGAACACTGTACTTTGTGAAATACGCCAGTTCTCCTCTCGGAATGAGTTGCTTTTCTACCAAGATGGTTGATTGCAGCAAGTTCAAACTTTCCTCGTTTGTGTAATCTAACAAGATGTACAACGTAGTAGTGGCGTTTCATTTCTGAAGTAGTTTCTATAGAAAAGAAACATCTTCATTGCCGAACACTGTACTGTGTGAAATAAGCTAGTTCTGCTCTTGGAATGAATTCCTTTCTACGAAGAGGTTTCAGTGCAGCAAGTTCAAACTTTCCTCAACTGTACAATCTAACGAGAAGTACTACTTAGTATATTCGTTTCATTTCTAAAGTGGTTGCCTTAGAAAAGAAACTTCTTTCCCAAATACTGTAATGTGTGAAATAATCTTGTTCAGCTCTCGGAATGAGTTGCTTTCGTACAAAGAGGGTTGATTGCAGCAAGTTCAACATTTCCTCATTTATCTACTCTAACAAGATTTACAATGTAGTAGATGCATTCTTTTCTGAAGTAGTTTCATTACAAAAGAAACATCTTCATTGCCAAACACAGTACTGTGTGAAATAAGCTAGTTGTGCTCTCGGAATGAGTTGGTTTCCTACGTAGAGGGTTGATTGCAGCAAGTTCAAACTTTCCTCGTTTGTGTAATCTGACAATATGTACAACTTCGTACATTCATTTCATTTCTAATGTAGTTTCTATAGAACAGAAACATTTTCATTGCAGAAGACTACACTGAATGAAGTAAATTTGTACTGCTCTCGGAATGAGTTGCTTTCCTACAGAGGGTTGAGTGCAGCAAGTTCAAACTTTCCTTGTTTTTTGTAATCTATAAAGATGTACAACTTGGACTTCCGGTCAAGATGGCATCAGCCTAACCTCGCCTCACCTTACAGGGAAGTAAAACCAAGATATTTAAACTTTTAAAAGATTTCTTAAAGGATTTGCTGGCCTCAGCATCCAGCTAGAGGGAGGGGATGGATGAAAAAATAGGGAATCCACTGATTCCCATGCTCTAGGGTAGGGACCACCTGACGCTGCAGACCCTGTGGGTCCAAGTGACCGGCGGAAGTCCGCCATTAGCCGCTAGCACCGGGCGCGACCTGACCCGAGACCTCTGTGGACCCTGAAGGTCCAAGCGACCAGAGGAAGTCCCCCATTAGCTGCTAGAGCCTGGCACGGCCCGATCTGGGGCCATTAGCTGCTAGCGCCCAGCGTGACCTGACCCGAGACCACTGCGGACCTTGCCAGTCCAAGTGACTGGCAGAAGTCCGCCATTATCTGCTAGCACCTGGTGAGACCTGACCCAGGTCTGCCACGGACCCTGCTGGTCCATGTTACTGGCCGAAGTCCATATTAGCTGCTAGCGCCAGGCGCGGCCCGATCCAGGACCATTAGCTGCTAGCACACTGCGCAACCTGAATCGGGACTTCTGTGGACCCTGCCAGTCCGAGTGACTGGCGGAAGTCCGCCATTAGACGCTACCGCCCGGCACCACCTGACCCGGGACTGCCACGGACCCTGCAGATCCGAGTGAAGAGCGGAAGTCCACCATTAGCTGCTAGCGCCTGGCGTGGCCCAATCTGGGACTTCGGGGTACCCTGCCTGTCCCATTGACAGGTGGAAGCCTCCATTAGCCGCTCAGACCCCTCCCGCACTGGCCACATCCCCATCACTGGCCAGGTGCCCCCCTAGACTTCCTGAGCCCTATCAGCAGTCACATATCATCACTACCCCCTCACAGGGCAGAGCAGGGACCCATGGAGGTAGGCCAGTACTCCCGCCCTACCCTGCCTCAGCCCAACTAGGGTGATTGTGGTCCCCCATCCCTCCCACCTACATAAAGAACACAGGCCAGAAGGCCAGTATCCCCTACCACAGCCTACCAGAACTCCAGGAACCACTGCCCTGACAATTACCACTGCACCCCACCCCACCCCAGGACAGCAGGCTAACATTCCATACACAAAGTACCTGAATCATTGCGATGGGCAAACTACAGCAAAAAAGGAATAGCATGAAAAACAAGACACAAGTAAATCCACCTAGACTATCCAGTCCTATAATGGATGTTTCAAATCAAAGCATAGAAGAGACAATAGATTCAGAACCCCAAAATGAAGTGACTAGCTATGCAACCCTGGCCAAGCAAATAGCACAACTCACAGAAACTCAACAAAGAGCCAACAATTGTATGAATGTTATCCTTGCTAGATTGGACCTAGTAGAAAAGAACCAGGAAGGGCTCCAAAGACAGTTAAATGAACTAAAGGAGAATGAAAAAAGAGAGGTCCTCAATAACCAGCTGGCTAAGTTCAATGAGGACATAAAGAAATGCAGGAATGAACTCCAAGAAGCATTAAGAAAATCGGAAAATGACACAAAAAGGGAACTAGACAGAGGGATGGAAACTATACATAAAAAAACCATAGAAAATATGAACCAAATTGAACAGGCCCAAAACTCTATAGAAGCCCTTAAGAACAGAGTAAGTCAGGTGGAAGATAGAAACTCAGTACTGGAAGACAGAACAGAAGAAACAGTCCGTGAGTCCAAAACTTTCAACAAGTTCAAAAACTTCTGTGAACAGAACATGAGGGAAATATGGGACACCCTTAAGTGTCGAAACATCAGGATCATGGGTATACCAGAGGGGGAAGAAACACAGACCCAAGGAATGGAAAGCCTATTCAACAAAATAATTGAAGAAAACTTTACCGCTCTCTCAAAAGAAAATTCCATCCAATTACAAGAAGCTAGTAGAACTCCAAACAGACTGGTCCAAAGAAGAAATTCTCCAAGACACATTATCTTTAAGACTCTAAATATCAAACACAAAGAGAAAATCCTAAAAGCAGCCAGGGAAAAACAACACATTACATATAAAGGGAACCCCATCAAAATTACCCCAGACTTCTCAATGGAAACCCTAAAAGCCAGAAGGGCCTGGAATTCAACACTGCAAACTGTAAGAACCCATGGTTTCCAGCCCCAACTACTCTACCCAGCAAAAGTATGTCTCATAATCGATGGCAAAGAAAAACCTTCCATGATAAAACTCATCTTTACAGGTATATGAACACAAAGCCAAACCTACAGAAAGTACTTCAGGAAATTCTCCACACAGAAGAAACAAATAATCAACTTCAAGAGCCCTCAAGAAATAGTCCACATTAACGAAAAAAAAAAAAAACCCACAAAGACCACAACCCACCACAATATGGCAGGTATTAAATAAACCTCAAAATTATATCTCTGAATATTAATGGCCTTAATTCACCCATCAAAAGACATAAGCTAACAGGGTGGATCAGAAAAATGGACCCCTCAATCTGCGGTCTTCAAGAAACCCACCTCACCACTAAAGACAGACACCTCCTCAGGGTGAAAGGGTGGAAAATGATTTCTCAAGCAAACACAAACAAAAAAAAGCAGGTGTAGCTATACTTATATCTGATAAAATAGACTTCAAACCAAAGGTAAACTAAAAAAGACAAAGAAGGCCACTTCTTACTTATGAAGGGAACAATCCAATAAGAGGATATCACAGTCATCAATATTTATGCACCAAACACAGGTGCACCACAATTCATAAAGCAAAATCTACTTGGCAACAAAACAGAAATAAACACCAATACCATCATAGTCGGGGACTTTAGTACTCCATTATCAACAATGGATAGATCATCCAAACAGAAAATTAATAGGGAAGTAAGAGAGCTCAATAACACCATAGAACAACTAGACCTAACAGACATATGCAGAACATTCCACCCAAAATCTACAGACTACACATTCTTCTCAGCAGCCCATGGAACCTTCTCTAAAATAGATCATGTACTGGGCCATAAAGCCTGCCTCATATTTCCAAGAAAATAGATGTAATTTCCTGTATGATATCAGACCACAATGCGGTAATGCTAGAAATCAACAACAAAAAGTACACCAGGAATTCTTCTTCCTCCTGGAAATTGAACAACACACTTTTAAACTATAAATGGGTTGTGGATGAAATAAAGAATGAAATTGCAAAATTTCTAAAATTCAATGACAATGAGAACACATCATACCAAAACTTGTGGGACACAATGAAGGCAGTCGTTAGGGGAAAAATCATAGCACTAAATGCCTTCATAACAAAAACAGAGAGATCCCAAATCAATAACCTAACCATCCATCTAAAGGCATTGGAAAAGCTAGAAGAAGCCAACCCAAAAACCTCCAGACGGAAAGAAATAATTAAGATCAGAGCAGAAATTAATGAATTGGAAACTAAGAAGACAATTAAGAAAATTGATGAAACACAGAGCTGGTTCTTTGAAAAAATTAACAAGATTGATACACCCCTGGCCAATTTGATCAAGTGGAAAAAAGAAACACTTCAAATCAACAAAATTAGAAATGAAAAAGGAGAGATAACAACAGACATGAGTGAAATAGGAAGAGTCATTAGGACTTACTTCAAAAACCTCTACTCCATAAAAAAGGAGAATATGGAAGAAATGGATGAATTCCTAGACACATATCACCTACCAAACCTGAGCCCAGAGCAGATTAATTTCCTAAACAGACCCATCACACCCTTCGAGATTGAAGAAGTAATAAAAAACCTCCCCAAAAAGAAGAGTCCAGGACCAGGCGGTTTCTCAGCAGAATTCTACCAAACATTCATGGAAGAACTGAAACCAATTCTTCTCAAACTGTGCCACACAATTGGAGAACAGGGTGAGATCTCCAACTCCTTTTATGAAGCTAGTATCACCCTAATTCCAAAACCAGGCAGAGATGCCACAAGAAAGGAAAATTATAGGCCCATTTCTCTGATGAACATAGACGCAAAGATCCTGAACAAAATTCTTGCAAACCGAATTCAACAGTACATCAAAAGCATTATCCACCTCGATCAAGTAGGCTTCATAGCTGGAATGCAGGGATGGTTCAACATACGGAAATCTATCAATGTAATACACCACATAAACAAGTTAAAACACAAAAACCACAGGATCATTTAGATAGATACAGAGAAGGCCTTTGACAAAATACAACATCACTTCATGATCAAAACACTGGAGAGAATAGGCATAGACGGCCCATATCTCAACATAATAAAGGCTATATATAAAGCACCTAAAGCCCAAGTAATTCTAAATGGGGAGAGACTGAAGGAATTCCCATTGAGGTCAGGAACAAGACAGGGGTGTCCACTCTCACCTCTGCTCTTCAACATAGTGCTAGAAGTATTAGCTCAAGCAATAAGACAGGAGAAAGAAATCAAAGGGATACAAATTGGAAAGGAAGAAATTAAGTTAGCCCTATTTGCAGATGACATGATTCTATACATAAGTGACCCGAGAACTTCCATCCCAAAACTCTTAAAGGTGATTAGCGCCATCAGCAAAGTAGCAGGATACAAAATCAATGCACAGAAATCAGTAGCCTCTTTGTATGCGAAGGACAAAGAGACAGAAAAAGAAATAACTAACATCGTCCCATTTTCAATTGCAACAAAGAAAATAAAATACCTTGGAATAACATTAACTAAGGAAGTGAAAGACCTATACAATGAAAACACAAAAACTCTCAAAAAAGAAATTGAGGAGGCCCTACAAAAATGGAAAGACCTCCCATGCTCCTGGATTGGCAGAATTAATATTGTGAAAATGGCAATCTTACAAAAAGCACTCTGTAGATTCAATGCAATGCCGATAAAAATCCCCACTTCCTTCTTCAATGAGATAGAAAAAACTATCTCAAAATTTATATGGAAAGGCAGAAGGCCTCGGATATCCAAGCTCATCCTCAGCAAAGGAAATACCTCTGGAGGCATCACCATACCTGATCTAAAGCTATACTACAAAGCCATTGTAATAAAAACAACATGGTACTGGCATAAAAACAGGAATATAGACCAATGGAACAGAATTGAAGACCCAGATTTTGGGTCAAATAACTACAGCTACTTGATATTTGACAAAGGCCCTTCCAATGCAGAATGGAGAAAAGACAGCATCTTCAACAAATGGTGCTGGACAAACTGGACAATCATCTGTAGGAAAATGAAACTCGACCTGCACATCTCACCATGCACAAAAATTAAGTCCAAATGGATCAAAGACCTTAATATAAAGCCAGAAACACTGCATCTACTGGAAGAAAAAATAGGAGGAAATTTCCGTGACATAGGAGTGGGAAAAGATTTCCTGAACAAAACCACAGCAGCTCAGGAAATTAAACAATCACTCAACCATTGGGATCTCATGAAACTGAACAGCTTTTTCACTGACAAACATATTATAACCAAAGCCAGCAGATTACCCACACAAAGGGAGAATATTTTCAACAGCTATACATCTGACAGAGGCCTGATTTCTAGAATCTACAAAGAACTCCAAAACCTAAACAATAAACTGGCAAACAACCCACTCACAAAGAGGGGCAGAGAACTGCACAGGCAGTTCTCAGAGGAAGAAATACAAATAGCAAACACACATTTAAGAAAATGTTCAACATCCCTAATCATCAGGGAAATGCAAATTAAAACAACAATGAGATTCCACCTTACCCCAGTAAGGATGGCTAACATTAAAAAAAAACAATGAAAACAAATGCTGGTGAGGTTGTGGAGAAATAGGAACAAGTTGTCACTGCTGGTGGGAATGTAAAATGGTTCAACCATTATGGAAAGCTATATGGAGACTCCTGAAAAGGATGACCATAGACCTACCAATGGATCCAGTTATTCCCTTGTTGGGCATTTACCCTAAAGGCTCCAAACCTCAGACCAGAGACATTTGCTCAACCATGTTTATAGCTGCTCAATTCATAATAGCACAAAGCTGGAATCAACCCAGATGTCCATCACTAAATGAATGCATAACAAAGATGTGGTATATCTACACTATGGAATTCTATGTAGCAGTAAGGAAAGATGAAATAAGGAAATTTGAAAAAAAAAATGGTCAAACATGGAACAGATCATCCTCAGTGAGCTCACCCAAGAACAAAAAGATAATCATCGCATTGTCTCGTTTATCTGTCACTCCTAACCTGAACCTACGTGACATGCAGCCAAACCTAACAAACACTCTGAGGACCAAACAAGGGGGGGTGGGATGGGGGGAAAGTAAGGGTGGGAGGGAACGAGAGGGTGGGGGGAAGGACAAGGGGCAGGGATACAAGTGGGACCCAAAAGGAAAAGATGCTATAAAAACCTTTACTCTGAACAACAGTCTAAAACATTGATCCTTCAGCAGGCCCGCAGAGGGAACACCCAAATCACAGGAATCTGGAGAGAGCATCATGAAGGCTAACCCTAATCTTTTCCTGCTTCTCTCTCTCTTTCTCCCTCTCACTCTCTCTTCCTACCTCTCCTCTCTATACTCACTTCCTCTTTAATATTATCTATCTTTTTCTTCCCTCACCTTTCTAGGTGCAGACTTGAAACTCCCAGTGCCAGCACGGGGTTAAACTCCACAATGAGCTCTTGATCCGAGACACCTACAAGGTTACCCCCCCCCAAAAAAAGACAGAATTCTGTCAGAGTTCTTGGTGACCCACCAAAGGTTAATGGTAAGACCCTACTGTCGAAGATAGCATATGTGTGTGAGACCAAGCACAGAGAGACCGGGCCAGAATCTGGAAGAAGGTCAGTCCCCAGACAGTTAGCTAGTCTAGTACCAGAGGGTGCTACACGAGCAACTGGGGGAAAATGTCCGACAATGGTCCAAACAACTTGAAGTCTAAGATATCCAGCAGGAAACAACTTGACGTAATGCTCATACAAGTGCAGTAGTGGCAAACAGCCATGGTGGGTAACCAACTGCTCTTGATTTGGCTAACAGATCCACTCAGTGGAATGCAACTCATTGTTGGAACTTGGAAATAAGTCAAAACCAGGTACAAAAAATAAGCTCAGTCTCCAAGAGCAAGATACCACCAAATTTGGGCTAGAAGAGAGCCAATGCATACAAAATTCCCTCCAAAACATAGATGGTCATCCCTTCTACCTAGTACTAACTTTTCTCTCCATTGGAGAATTTGATTATCTTTTTCCAGGTGGACAACAAACCTGAAGGGACGATCAGCTAACCACACCTCACCAGAGCCCCAGCTGAAACCATAGAACAATGCAGGGGAAGGGCAAGAGTTCAGCGTTAATGGCGATCACGACACCAGAATAAGGCTGAAGGAGATAAACACAGAGAACATCCAACTCCAACTAAGCCAGATATCCAGAGACACAGAGGCTCCCAAAAACCTCATCACTGAAACAGAACTAAAATGACCCCAAAGTGGCTCAGGGAAACTCGTGGAAGAGGGGGCGGAAAGATTGTTAGAGTCACAAGTTGGGGCATTATGCACAGAGACTGGGGCCTACACCCCAGAACTCTGGACTAACCTCACAATGCACAACCCACATCCCCCATTGATGAGGGTCCCTTTGAAAGTGGGAGGACAGGGAAGAGGACAATGGAACCAATACTATGAATGTAAAATCAGAATCATATAAATTTAAAAAATGAAAAAAAAGAAAAAGAACAAAAAAAAGATGTACAACTTAGTAGATTCGATTCAATTCTAATGTAGTTTTGATAGGAAAGAAACATCCTCAATGCCAAACACTGTACTGTGTGAAATAACATAGTTCTGCTCTTGGAATGGGTTGCTTTCCTACGAAGAGGGTTTAGTGCAATAAGTTCAAACTTTCCTCGTTTGTGTAATCTAACCGGATGTACAAGTTAGTATATGCATTTCATTTCTGAAGTAGTTTCCTTAGAAAAGAAACATCTTCATGCCAAACACTGTACTGTGTGAAATAAGCTTGTTTAGCTCTTGGAATTAGTTGCTTTCCTACGAAGTCTGTTGAGTGCAGCAAGTTCAAACTTTCCTTGTTTGTGTAACATAACAAGATGTACAACTTCGTAGATTTGTTTCGTTTCTAAAGTAGTTGTGTTAGAAAAGAAACATCTTCAATTCCGAACACTGTACTGTGTGAAATGAGCTAGTTCTGCTCTCAGAATGAGTTGCTTTCCTGCGAAGAGGGTTGATCACACCAAATTCAAACTTTCCTCGTTTGTGTAATCTACCAAGATGTACAACTTAGTAGATGCGTTTCGTTTCTGAAGTAGTTTCCTTAGAAAAGAAACATCTTCATTGCCGAACACCGTACTGTGTGAAATAAGTTATTTCCACTCTCGGAATGAATTGCTTTCCTACGAACACGGTTGAGTGCTGCAAGTTCAAACTTTCCTCGTTTGTTAAATCTACCAAGATGTACAACTTAGTAGATTCATTTCATTTCTAATGTGTGTCTATAGAAAAGAAACATATTCATTGTGAAACACTGTACTGTGTAAAATAATCTAGTTCTGCTCTCAGAATGAGTTGCTTTCCTAAGAAGAGGGTTGAGTGCAACAAGTTCAAACTTTCCTCGTTTGTGTAATCTGACAAGATGTATAACTTAGTACATTCGTTTCATTTCTAACTTAGTTTCTATAGAAAAGAAACATCTTCATTGCAGAACACTGTGGTGAGTGAAATAAGTAGTTCTCTCGGAATGAGTTGCTTCCTACAAAGACTGTCGAGTGCAGCAAGTTCAAACTTTCCTCATTTGTGTAATCTAACAAGATGTACAACTTAGTAGATTCGTTTTGATTCTAAAGTAGTTGGGTTAGCAGAGAAACATCTTCATGCCAAACAGAGTACTGTCTGAAATAAGTTTGTTCAGCTCTCAGAATGACTTGCTTTCCTATGAAGATGGTTGAGTGCAACATGTTCAAACATCCCTAGTTTGTGTAATCTAACAAGATGTACAACTTAGGATATTCAATTCATTTTTAATGTAGTTTCGATAGAAAAGAAACATCCTCATTGCCCAGCACTGTACTGTGTGAAATAAGCTTGTTTAGCTCTCAGAATGAGTTGCTTTCCTATGAAGAGGGTTGAGTCAAGCAAGTTCAAACTTTTCTTGTTTGTGTAATCAAACAAGATGTACAACTTAGTATATTCGTTTCATTTCTGAAGTAGTTTCATTAGAAAAGAAACATCTTCATTGCCGAACACTGTAAAGAGTGAAATAAGTTAGTTCTGCTCTCGGAATGAATTGCTTTCCTATGAAAAGGGTTGAGTGCAGCAAGTTCAAACTTTCCTCGTTTGTAAAATCTACCAAGATGTACAACTAAGTAGATTCCTTTCATTTTTAAAGTGGTTGCGTTACAAAAGAAATATCTTCATTGCCGAACACTATATTGTGTGAAATAAGCTAGTTCAGCTCTTGGAATGTGTGGCTTTTCTACAAAGAATGTTGAGTGCAGCAAGTTGAAACCTTCCTCGTTTGTGTAATCTAACAAGATGTACAACTTGGTAGATTCGTTTCATTTCTAATGTAGTTTCTATAGAAATAAACATCTTCATTGCTGAACACTGTACTGTTGAAATAAGCTAGTTCTGCTCTCTGATTGAGTTGCTTTCCTATGAAGACGTTGATTGCAGAAAATTCACACTTTCCTTATTTGTGTAATCTAACAAGATGTACAACTTAGTAGATTCTTTTCATTTCTAAAGAGGTTGCGTTAGAAAAGAAACATCTTCATTGCCAAACAGTGTACTGTGTGAAATAAGTTTGTTCAGCTCTTGAAATGAGTTGCTTTCCTACAAAGGTGGTTCAGTGCAGCAAGTTCAAACTTTCCTCGTCTGTGTATGCTAACAAGATGTACAATGTACTAGATGCATTTCATTTCTGAAGTAGTTTCATTATAAAGGAAACATATTCATTCCCGAACACTGTACTGTGTGAAATAAGTTAGTTTTTCTCTCGGAATGAATTGCTTTCCTACGGAGAGGGTTGAGTGCAGCAAGTTCAAACTTTCCTCGTTTGTGTAATCTAACAAGATGTACTACTTAGTAGATTTGTTTCATTTCTAATGAAGTTTCGATAGAATAGAAACACCCTCATTTCTGAACACTGTACTGTGTGAAATAAGCTAGTTCAGCTCTCGGAATGAGTTGCTTTCATACTAAGAGGGGTGATTGCAGCAAGTTCAAACTTTCCTCATTTGTGTAATCTGACAAGATGTACAACTTAGTACTTTCGTTTCATTTCTAATGTAGTTTCTATAGAAAAGAAACATCTTCATTGCCTAAGACTGCACTGTATGAAATGAGGTAGCTCTGCTTTCTTTATGAGTTGCTTTCCTATGAAAAGGGTTGAGTGCAGCAAGTTCAAACTTTCCTCGTTTGTGTAATCTAACAAGATGTACTACTTAGTAGATTTGTTTCATTTCTAATGAAGTTTCGATAGAATAGAAACACCCTCATTTCCGAACACTGTACTGTGTGAAATAAGCTAGTTCAGCTCTCGGAATGAGTTGCTTTCATACTAAGAGGGGTGATTGCAGCAAGTTCAAACTTTCCTCATTTGTGTAATCTGACAAGATGTACAACTTAGTACTTTCGTTTCATTTCTAATGTAGTTTCTATAGAAAAGAAACATCTTCATTGCCTAAGATTGCACTGTATGAAATGAGGTAGCTCTGCTTTCTTTATGAGTTGCTTTCCTATGAAAAGGGTTGAGTGCAGCAAGTTCAAACTTTCCTCGTTTGTGTAATCAAACAAGGTATACAACTTAGTGGGTGCGTTTCATTTCTGAAGTAGTTTCGTTAGAAAACAAACATCTTCATTGATGAACACTTTTCTTTGTATAATAACCTTTTTTAGCTCTCGGAATGAGTTGCTTTCCTACAAATACCGTTGAGAGCAGCACGTTCAAACTTTCCTCGTTTGTGAAATCTAACAAGATGTACAACTTAGTAGACTCATTTCATTTCTAATGTAGTTTCTATAGAAAAGAAACATCTTCATTTCGGAACACTTTACTGTTGAAATAAGCTAGTTCCACTCTCGAGATGAGTTGCTTTTCTATGAAAAGGGTTGAGTGCAGCAAGTTCAATCTTTCCTCGTTTGTAAAAGCTAACAAGATGTACAACTTTGTAGATTCGTTTCATTTCTAAAGTAGTTGTGTCAGAAGAGAAACATCTTCATGCCGAACACTGTACTGTGTCAAATAAGCTAGTTCTGTTCTCAGAATGAGTTGCTTTCCTATGAACACGGTTGAGTGCAGCAAGTTCAAACTTTCCTCGTTTGTGTAATCTAACAAGATGTACAATGTAGTAGATTAGTTTCACTTCTAATGTAATTTCTATAAAAAAGAAACATCTTCATTTCCAAAAACGGTACCGTGTGAAATAAGGTAGTTCTGTTCTCAGAATGAGTTGCTTTCCTATGAAGATGGTTGAGTGCAGCAAGTTCAAACTTTCCTCGTTTCTGTAATATAACAAGATGTACAACTTAGTAGATTCATTTCATTTCTAATGTAGTTTCTATAGAACAGAAACATCCTCATTGACGAACACTGTACTGTGTGAAATAAGCTTGTTCAGCTCTCAGAATGAGTTGCTTTCATACCAAGAGTCTTGAATGCAGCAAGTTAACACTTTCCTCATTTGTGTAATCTAACAAGATGTACAACTTAGTAGACTCATTTCGTTTCTAAAGTAGTTGCGTTAGAAAAGAAACATCTTCATTGCCAAACACTGTATTGTGTGAAATAAGCTTGTTCAGCTCTCAGAATGAGTTGTTTTCCTACCAAGAGGGTCGCGTGCAAGTTCAAACTTTCCTTGTTTGTGTAATCTAACAAGATGTTCAACTTAGTAGATTCGTTTCATTTCTAATGTAGTTTCTATAGAAAAGAAACATCCTCATGCCAAACACTGTACTGTGTGAAATAAGCTAGTTCAACTCCCGGAATGAGTTGCTTTCCAACGAAGAATCTTGAGTGCAGCAAGTTCAAACTATCCTTGGTTGTGTAATCTAACAAGATGTACAACTTAGAAGATTCATTTCATTTATAATGTACTTTTTATAGAAAAGAAACATCCTCTTTGCTGAACATTGTACTGTGTGAAATAAGCTAGTTCTTTTCTCAGAATGAGTTGTTTTCCTATGAAGTGGGTTGAGTGCAGCAAGTTCAAACTTTCCTCATTTGTGTAACCTAACAAGATGTACAACTTAGTAGATTGGGTTCATTTCTAATGTAGTTTTGCTAGAAAACAAAAAGCTTCATTGCAGAACAATGTACTGTGTGAAATAAGCTAGTTCTGCTCTCGGAATGAGTGGCTGTCCTATGAAGAGGGTTGAGTGCAGCAAGTTCAAACTTTCTTTGATTGTGTAATCTAACAAGATATACAACGTAGTAGATTTGTTTCATTTCTTAAATAGTTTCGTTAGAAAAGAAACATCTTTATTGCCGAACACTGTACTGTGTGAAATAAGCTTGTTCAGCTCTCAAAATGAGTTGCTTTCTACAAAGAGGGTTGATCACAGCCAGTTCAAACTTTCCTCGTTTGTGTAATCTAAAAAGATATACAACTTTGTAGATTCACTTCATTTTAATGTAGTTTGTATAGAAAAGAAACATCTTCATTGCCGAACACTGTACTGTGTGAAATAAGCTGGTTCTGCTTGGAATGAGTTGCTTTCGTACGAAGAGGGTTGATTGCAGCAAGTTCAAAGTTTTCTCGTTTGTGAAATCTGACAAGGTGTACAACTTAGTAGATTCGTTTCATTTCTAAAGTAGTTGTGTTAGAAAAGAAACATCCTCATTGCTGAACACTGTAGTGTGAAATAAGCTTGTTCAGCTCTCAGAATGAGTTGTTTTCCTACCAAGAGGGTCGCATGCAAGTTCAAACTTTCTTCGTTTGTGTAATCTAACAAGGTGTACAACTAAGTAGATTCGTTTCATTTCTAATGTAGTTGCATTAGAAAAGAAACATCCTCATTGACGAACACTGTACTGTGTGAAATAAGCTAGTTCTGTTCTTAGAATGAGTAGCTTTCCTATTAAGAGGGTTGAGTGTAGCAAGTTCAAACATTCCTCTTTTGTGTAATCTAACAAGATGTACAACTTAGTAGAAGCATCTCGCTTCTGAATTAGTTTCATTAGAAAAGAAACATCTTCATTGTCGAACACTGTACTGTGTGAAATAACCTTCTTTGGCTCTTGGAATCAGTTGCTTTTCTATGAATACGTTATATCACTGCAAGTTCAAATTTTCCTCATTAGTACAATCTAACAAGATGTACAACTTACTAACTGCATTTCATTTGTAATGTAGTTTTCTAAGAAAAGAAACATCTTCATTGCCAATTACTGTACAGTATGAAATAAGCATGTTCAGTTCTTGGAATGAGCTGCTTTTGTACGAAGACTGTATATCACAGCATGTTCAATCATTCCTTGCTACTACAATCTAACAAGATATACAACTTTCTAACATCGTTTCATTTCTAACGTAGTTTCTTAGAAAAGAAACATCTTCATTGCCAATTACTGTACAGTGTGAAATAAACATGTTCAGTTCTTGGAATGAGCTGCTTTTGTACGAAGACTGTATATCACAGCATGTTCAATCATTCCTTGCTAGTACAATCTAACAAGATATACAACTTTCTAACATCATTTCATTTCTAACGTAGTTTCTTAGAAAAGAAACATCTTCATTGCCAAACACTGTACTGTGTGAAATAAGCTTGTTCACATCGTGGAATGAGTTGTTTTCGGACTAACACGGTAGATCACAGCAATGACAGACTTTGCTCATTAGTACAATCTAATAAGATGTACAACTTATTAACTTCATTTCATTTCTAATGCAGTTTCCTTAGAAAAGAAACATCTTCATTACCGAACACAGTTCCATGTGAAATAAGCTTGATCGGCTCTTGCGATGAGTTGCTTTTCTATGGAGACTGTAGATCACTGTAAGTTCAAACTTACCTCGTTAGTACAGTCTTACAAGATGAACAACTTAGTAACTTCATTTCATTTGTAATGTAGTTTCCTAAGAAAAGTAACATCTTCATTGACGAAAACTGTACTGTGTGACATAAGCTTATTAAGCTCTTGTAATGAGGTGCTTTATTACTAAGCGTGTAGATCACAGCAGTTTCAAACGTTCCTTGTTTGTAAAATGAACAAGATGTACAACTTAGTAACTTCGTTTCATTCCTAATGTTGTTAACTTGCCTGAGGGGCAAGGTCACTGAGAAAGCAAGCTGGTGCTGAGCAGAAAACCTTCTCCCTGTAGACCAGCCAACTGAAAGCTGGAAAAAGCTGCACTGCATGCAGAGTATGGGAGACAGAAGTCATCAGCAGTGAAAACAGTGGACGCTGAATATTCAAATTTGGCCAGACAGGCCCAAAGACTGAACGGGTGCAATAGTGGCATGTCTACTCGTGGGGTAACCAACTGCTCCATAATTGGACTGAAGGCCCTCTCTACGGGAGGGAATACATAACTGATACTGAAAAACCTAAGCAAAAGTCTATGGTAGGTAAGGTCATGAGCCTTAGGGGTATAAATCATGCGCTTGTCTAAATGTATATACTATTCCCACCAAGCTGCCCGGAAAATAATACACTTAATGTTCATACTCACATATTAATGCTACTCTCACTTCTGGTTAGAAAAGCTTCTCTTTTCAGATGGCGATGACCACTGGGATGATCCAAAAGACAACATAGTGCTGAGAAGAAGAGATGGAGGAGTGCCCTTCACTGAAACACCTTTGTCGCACCCTCCAAGGCTCAGGGACCATTGCAGAAGAGGGGGTGGATAGAATAGGAGAGCCAAAGGAAGGGTACGACTCCTTACAATGCAACTGCCCAGACAGAAATTGGCCTTGATATCCATGACCTTGCTGTGCCAAGCAATACCTCCATAAGACCCTCATAATAGAAGTAAAAGATGATGACATCAAATTAAAGGGAGACTAATGGAGAGAGGGAGGGGATATGATGGGAGTGGAGTTCTAAAGGGAATGGGGAGGAGGGAAATACCATGGACTTCTTGTATGTAAGTATATTTTGTTGTCAATAAAAAAATTTAAAAAAATTTAAAAAAAGAAACATCTTCATGGCCGTACACCGTACTGTGTGAAATAGGCTTATTCTGTTCTTGCAATGAGTTGCTTTTATTTGAAGACTGTAGATCACAGCAAGTTCACACTTTCCTCATTAGTACAATCTAACATGGGGTACAACTTAGTAACTTAGTTTCTTTTCAAATATAGTTTCATAAGAAAAGAAACATCTTCATTGCCGAACATGGTACTGTGTGATATAAGCTTGTTCAGCTCTTGGAATCAGTTGTTTTCATAAGAACACGGTAGATCACAGCAAGTTCAGACTTTACTCGTTAGTACAATCTAACAAGATGTACAACTTAGTAACTTCGCTTCATTTCTATTGTAGTTTCCTAAGAAAAGAATCATCCTCATTGCCGAACACTATACTGTGTGAAATAAGCTTGCTCAGTTCTTGGAATCAGTTGCTTTTGTACGATGACGGTAGATCACAGCAAGTTCATACTTTACTCATTAGTAAAATCTAACACGATGTACAACTTAGTAACTTCGCTTCATTTCTAATGTAGTTTCCTTAGAAAAGAAACATCTTTATTGCCTAACACTGTCCTGTGTGAAATAAGCTTGATCTGCTCTTGGAATGAGTTGCTTTTATACGAAGACGGTAGATCACTGCAAGTTCAATCTTACCTCGTTAGTGCAGTCTTACAAGATGTGCAACTTAGTAACTTTGTTTAATTTCAAATGTAGTTTCCTAAGAAAAGAAACATCTTCCTTGCCGAACATTGTACTGTGTGAAATAAGCTAGTTCAGCTCTCAGAATGAGTTGCTTTCCTACAAAGAATCTTGAGTGCAGAAAGTTCAAACTATCCTCGTTTGTGTAATCTAACAAGATGTACAACATATTGGATTCATTTCATTTATAATGTAGTTTCGATAGAAAAGAAACACCCTCATTGTTGAACATTGTACTGTGTGAAATAAGATTGTTCAGCTCTCAGAATGAGTTGCATTCCCAAGAAGAGGGTTGAGTGCAGCAAGTTCAAATTTTCCTCGTTTGTGGAATCTAACAAGATGTACAACATCGTAGATGCATTTTCAGTTCAAAGTAGTTTCGTTAGAAAACAAACATCTTCATTGCTGAACACTGTACTGTGTGAAATAAGCTTGTTTAGGCTCTCAGAATGAGTTGCTTTCCTACAAAGACGGTTGAGTGCAGCATGTTCAAACTTTCCTCGTTTGTGTAATCTAACAAAATGTACAACTTAGTAGATTTGTTTCATTTCTAATGTGGTTTCTAAAGAAAAGAAACATCTTCATTTCCAAAAACTGCACTGTGTGAAATAAGCTAGTTCTGTTCTCGGAATGAGTTGCCTTCCTACAATGAGGGTTGGGTGTAGCAAGTTCAAACTTTCCTCGTTAGTACAATGTAAGAAGATGTACAACTTAGTAACTTCGTTTCATTTCTAATGTAGTTTCCTTAGAAAAGAAACATCATCATTGCCTAACACTCTACTTTGTGAAATAAGCTTGTTAAGCTCTTGAAATGAGTTGCTTTCCTATGAAGCAGGGAGATCACAGCAGTTTCAAATATTCCTGGTTTTTAAAATCTAACAAGATGTACACCTTAGTAACTTCATTTCATTTCTAATGTAGTTTCCTAAGAAAAGAAACATCTTCATTGCTGAAAACTGTACTGTGTGAAATAAGCTTGTTAAGCTCTTGGAATGAGTTGCTTTTGTTCAAAGACTGTAGTTCACATCAAGTTCAAACTTTCCTGGTTAGTACAATCTAACACAGTATACAACTTAGTAACTTTGTTTCATTTCAAATGTAGTTTCCTTAGAAAAGAAACATCTTCATTGCCGAACACTGTGCTGTATGAAATAAGTTTCTTCGGATCTGTGAATCAGTTGCTTTTGTACTATGACGGTATATCACAGCAAGTTCAGACTGTCCTCGTTAGTCCAATATTACAAGATGTACAACTTAGTAACTTCGTTTAATTCCTAATGTTGTT
Organism: Orientallactaga sibirica; assembly: GCA_036365145.1. Lineage (NCBI taxonomy): Eukaryota > Metazoa > Chordata > Mammalia > Rodentia > Dipodidae > Orientallactaga > Orientallactaga sibirica. The sequence continues at coordinate 305,735 of JAEOAD010000022.1, forward strand.
AACTTGGAATGGAAACATCTTCATAGCCAAACACTGTACTGTGTGAAATAAGCTTGTTCACATCTTGGAATGAGTTGTTTTCGGACTAACATGGTAGATCACAGCAAGGACAGACTTTGCTCGTTAGTAAAATCTAACAAGATGTACAACTTATTAACTTCATTTCATTTCTAATGCAGTTTCCTTAAAAAATAATCATCTTCATTTCTGAACACTGTACTGTGTGAAAAAAGCTTCATGGCTCTTGGAATGAGTTGCTTTTCTACGACGACTGTACATGACTGCAAGTTAAAACTTACCTCTTTAGTACAGTGTTACAAGAGGTACAATTAGCAAATTAATTTCATTTCTAATGTAGTTTCCTAAGAAAAGAAACATCTTGATTGCCAAAAACTGTACTGTGTGAAATAAGCTTGTTAAGCTCTTGAAATGAATTGCTTTTTTACGAAGCGGGTAGACTACAGCAGTTTCAAATGTTCCTTGTTTGTAAAATTGAACAAGATGTACAACTCAGTAACTTCGTTTCATTCCTAATATTGTTAACTTAGAATAGAAACATCTTCATTGCCGAACACTGTACTGTGTGAAATAAGCTTGTTCAGTTCTTGGAATGAGTTGCTTTTATTCGATGACTGTAGAACACAGCAGGTTCAAATTTTCCTCGTTAGTAAAAGCTAATACGATTGTACAACGTAGTAACTTTGCTTCATTTCTAATGTAGTTTCCTTAGAAAATAAACATCTTCATTGCCTAACACTGTACTGTGTGAAATAAGCTTCATCAGCTCTTGGAATGAGTTGCTTTTGTACGAAGACGGTAGATTACTGCAAGTTCAAACTTACCTCGTTAGTGCAGTATTACAAGACATACAACTTAGTGACTTCATTTCATTTCTAACGTAGTTTTCTAAGAAAAGAAATATCTTCATTTCCAAACATTGTACTGTGTGAAATAAGCTTGTTCGCATCTTGGAATGAGTTGTTTTTGGACGAACACAGTAGATCACTGCAAGGACAGACTTTGCTTGTTAGTACAATCTAACAAGATGCACAATTTATTAACTTCATTTCATTTCTAATGCAGTTTCCTTAGAATAGAAACACCTTCATTGCGAACACTGTACTGTGTGAAATAAGCTTGTTCGGTTCTTGGAGTGAGTTGCTTTTATCGAAGCCTGTAGAACACAGCAAGTTCAAACTTTCCTCATTAGTAAAAACTAACACGATTGTACAACTTAGTAACTTTGTTTCTTTTCAAATGTAGTTTCCTAAGAAAAGAAACATCTTCATTGCCCAACACTGTACTGTGTCAAATAAGCTTGATTGGCTCTTGGAATGAGTTGCTTTTTGTACAACGACTGTACATCACTGCAAGTTCAAAGCCCCGCATTAGCCCAGTCTAACAAGATGTACAACTTAATAACTTGCTTTATTTCTAATGTAGTTTCGAAGAAAGAATCATCTTCATTGCTGAACTCTGTACTGTGTGAAATAAGCTTATTAAGCTCTTGAAATGAGTTTCTTTCTTATGAAGCAGGGAGATCACAGCAGTTTCAAAAGTTCCTTGTTTGTTAAACCTAACAAGTTGTACAACGTAGTAAGTTAGTTTCATTTCAAATGTAGTTTACTAAGAAAAGAAACATCTTCATTGCGAACACAGTACTATGTCAAATAAGCTTGACCAGCTCTTGGAATCAGTTGCTTTTCTAAGAAGACGTTATATCACTGCAAGTTCAAACTTTCCTAGTTAGTACAATATAACAAGATGTACAACGTAGAAACTTCTTTTCATTTCTAATGTAGTTTCCTTAGAAAAGAAACATCTTCATTGCCTAAAACTGTACTGTGTGAAATAAGCTTGTTCGGTTCTTGGAATGAGTTGCTTTTGTTCAAAGACTGTAGATCACATCAAGTTCTAACTTTCCTGGTTAGTACAATCAAACACGGTATACAATTATCAACTCTGTTTCATTTCAGATGTAGTTTCCTTAGAAAAGAAACATCTTCATTGCAGAACAATGTGCTGAGTTCTTTTCATACAAAGACGGTAGATCACAGCAAGTTCAGACTTTCCTCATTAGTGCAATCTTACAAGAGGTACAACTTAGTAACTTTGTTTCATTCTAATGTTGTTAACTTAGAATAGAAACATCTTCATTGCCCGATCACAGTACTGTGTGAAATATGCTTGTTTGGTTCTTGGAATTAGTTGTTTTTATTTGAAGACTGTAGATTACAGCAAGTTCAAACTTATCTCACTAGTACAATCTAACATGGTGTACAACTTAGTAACTTCGTTTCCTTTCAAATGTAGTTTCCTTAGTAAAGAAACATCTTCATTGCCGAACACTGTGCTGTTTGAAATAAGCTTGTTCAGCTCTTGGCATCAGTTGCTTTCACACGAACAAAGTAGATCACAGCAAGTTCAGACTTTACTCGTTAGTATAATCTAACAAGATGTACAACTTAGTAACTTTGTTTCATTTCAAATGTAGTTTCCTAAGAAAAGAAACATCTTGCTGGGCGTGTTGGTACATGCCTTTAATCCCAGCACTTGGGAGTTGCTTTCCTAAGAAGAGGGGATCTCCAAGAGTTCAAAGGCCACCCTGAGACTACATAGTTAATTCCAGGTCAGCCTGGACCAGAGTGAGGCCCTACCTTGCAAAAATCAAAACTAACAAACAAACAAAACAAAAAAGAAACATCTTCATTGCCCAACTGTGTACTGTGTGAAATAAGTTGTTCTCTTGAAATGAGTTGCTCTCTTATTAAGACTGTAGATTACATCAAGTTCAAACTTTCCTCATTAGCACAATGTAACACAGTATACAACTTAGTAACTTCGTTTCATTTCAAATGTAGTTTCCTTAGAAGAAACATCTTCATTGCCAAACACTGTGCTGTGTTAAATAACCTTCTTCAGCTCTTGGAATCAGTTGCTTTCCTATGAAGATGGTAGATCACAGCAAGTTCAAACTTTCCTAGTTAGTCCAATCTAACAAGATGTACAACTTAGTAACTTCGTTTTATTTCTAATGTAGTTTTTAGAATTGAAACATCTTCATTGCGAACACTGTACTGTGTGAAATAAGCTTTTTGGTTCTTGGAATGAGTTGCTTTTATATGAAGACTGTAGATCACAGCAAGTTCAAACTTTCCTCGTTAGTACAATCTAACAAGATGTACAACCTAGTAGCTTCATTTCTTTTCAAATGTAGTTTCCTTAGAAAAGAAACATCTTCATTGCGAACACTGTGCTGTGTGAAATAAGCTTGTTTGGGTCTTGGAATCAGTTGCTTTTGTACAAACAGGGTAGATCACAGCAAGTTCAGACTTGACTCGTTAGTATAATCTAACAAGATGTACAACTTAGTAACTTCATTTCATTTCAAATGTAGTTTCCTAAAAGAAACATCTTCATTGCCCAACCCTGTATTGTGTGAAATAAGCTTGATCAGCTCTTGGAATGAGCTTTTCTACTTTTTGTTGAGTGCAGCAAGTTGAAACTTCCTCGTTTGTACAATCTAACAAGATGTACAACTTAGTAGATTAGTTTCATTTCTAATGTAGTTTCTATAGAAATAAACATCTTCATTGCTGAACACTGTACTGTGTGAAATAAGCTTGTTCTGTTCTTGGAATCAGTTGCTTTCCTATGAAGACGTTGATTGCAACAAGTTCAGACTTTCCTTATTTGTACAATCTAACAAGATGTACAACTTAGTAGATTCTTTTCATTTCTAAAGTAGTTTCCTTAGAAAAGAAACATCTTCATTGTCCAAACAGTGTACTGTGTAAAATAAGTTTGTTCAGCTCTTGAAATGAGTTGCTTTCTTACAAAGGTGGTTCAGTGCAGCAAGTTCAAACTTTCCTGGTTTGTGTAATCTAACAAGATGTACAACTTACTAAGATGCATTTCATTTCTAATGTAGTTTCATTATAAAGGAAACATCTTCATTCCCAAACACTGTACTGTGTGAAATAAGTTAGTTTTTCTCTTGAAATGAATTGCTTTCCTACGAAGAGGGTTGAGTGCAGCAAGTTCAAACTTTCCTTGTTTGTGTAATCTAACAAGATGTACAACTTAGTAGATTTGTTTCATTTCTAATGAAGTTTCCTAAGAAAAGAAACATCTTCATTTCAGAACACTGTACTGTGTGAAATAAGCTAGTTCAGCTCTTGGAATGAGTTGCTTTCATACAAAGAGGGGTGATTGCAGCAAGTTCAAACTTTCCTCATTGTGTAATCTAACAAGATGTACAACTTAGTACTTTCGTTTCATTTCTAATGTAGTTTTCTATAGAAAAGAAACATCTTCATTGCCAAAGACTGCACTGTATGAAATCAGTAGCTCTGCTTTCTTGGAATGAGTTGCTTTTGTATGAAAAGGGTTGAGTGCAGCAAGTTCAAACTTTCCTCGTTTGTGTAATCTAACAAGATGTACAATTTAGTAATTTGTTTCATTTCTAATGTAGTTTCGATAAGAAAAGAAACATCTTCATTGTCGAACACTGTACTGTGTGAAATAAGCTTGTTCAGCTCTTGGAATGAGTTGCTTTCATACTAAGAGGGGTGATTGCAGCAAGTTCAAACTTTCCTCATTTGTACAATCTGACAAGATGTACAACTTAGTACTTTCGTTTCATTTCTAATGTAGTTTCTATAGAAAAGAAACATCTTCATTGCCTAACATTGTACTGTATGAAATAAGGTAGCTCTGCTCTCTTTATGAGTTGCTTTCCTAGAAAATGGTTGAGTGCAGCAAGTTCAAACTTTCCTCGTTTGTGTAATCAAACAAGATATACAACTTAGTGGGTGCGTTTCATTTCTGAAGTAGTTTTTAAGAAAAACAAACATCTTCATTGATGAACACTTTTCTTTGTATAATAACCTTTTTAAGCTCTTGGAATGAGTTGCTTTTCCTACAAATACCGTTGAGAGCAGCACGTTCAAACTTTCCTCGTTTGTGAAATCTAACAAGATGTACAACTTAGTAGACTCATTTCATTTCTAATGTAGTTTCTATAGAAAAGAAACATCTTCATTTTGAACACTTTACTGTTGAAATAAGCTAGTTCCACTCTCGAGATGAGTTGCTTTTCTATGAAAAGGGTTGAGTGCAGCAAGTTCAATCTTTCCTCGTTTGTAAAAGCTAACAAGATGTACAACTTTGTAGATTCGTTTCATTTCTAAAGTAGTTTTGTCAGAAGAGAAACATCTTCATGCAAACACTGTACTGTGTCAAATAAGCTAGTTCTGTTCTCAGAATGAGTTGCTTTCCTATGAACACGGTTGAGTGCAGCAAGTTCAAACTTTCCTCGTTTGTGTAATCTAACAAGATGTACAATGTAGTAGATTAGTTTCACTTCTAATGTAATTTCTATAAAAAGAAACATCTTCATTTCCAAAATTGTACTGCATGAAATAAGGTAGTTCTGTTCTCAGAATGAGTTGCTTTTCCTATGAAGATGGTTGAGTGCAGCAAGTTCAAACTTTCCTTGTTTCTGTAATATAACAAGATGTACAACTTAGTAGATTCATTTCATTTCTAATGTAGTTTCTATAGAACAGAAACATCCTCATTGACGAACACTGTACTGTGTGAAATGTTTGTTCAGCTCTCAGAATGAGTTGCTTTCATACCAAGAGTCTTGAATGCAGCAAGTTAACACTTTCCTCATTTGTGTAATCTAACAAGATGTACAACTTAGTAGACTCATTTCGTTTCTAAAGTAGTTGCGTTAGAAAAGAAACATCTTCATTGCCAAACACTGTATTGTGTGAAATAAGCTTGTTCAGCTCTCAGAATGAGTTGTTTTCCTACCAAGAGGGTCGTGCAAGTTCAAACTTTCCTTGTTTGTGTAATCTAACAAGATGTTCAACTTAGTAGATTCGTTTCATTTCTAATTTAGTTTCTATAGAAAAGAAACATCCTCATGCCAAACACTGTACTGTGTGAAATAAGCTAGTTCAACTCCGGAATGAGTTGCTTTCAACGAAGAATCTTGAGTGCAGCAAGTTCAAACTATCCTTATTTGTGTAATCTAACAAGATGTACAACTTAGAAGATTCATTTCATTTATAATGTACTTTTATAGAAAAGAAACATCCTCTTTGCTGAACATTGTACTGTGTGAAATAAGCTAGTTCTTTTCTCAGAATGAGTTGTTTTCCTATGAAGTGGGTTGAGTGCAGCAAGTTCAAACTTTCCTCATTTGTGTAACCTAACAAGATGTACAACTTAGTAGATTGGGTTCATTTCTAATGTAGTTTTGCAAGAAAACAAAAGCTTCATTGCAGAACAATGTACTGTGTGAAATAAGCTAGTTCTGCTCTCGGAATGAGTGGCTGTCCTATGAAGAGGGTTGAGTGCAGCAAGTTCAAACTTTCTTTGATTGTGTAATCTAACAAGATATACAACTTAGTAGATTTGTTTCATTTCTTAAATAGTTTCGTTAGAAAAGAAACATCTTTATTGCCGAACACTGTACTGTGTGAAATAAGCTTGTTCAGCTCTCAAAATGAGTTGCTTTCTACAAAGAGGGTTGATCACAGCCAGTTCAAACTTTCCTCGTTTGTGTAATCTAAAAAGATATACAACTTTGTAGATTCACTTCATTTTAATGTAGTTTGTATAGAAAAGAAACATCTTCATTGCCGAACACTGTACTGTGTGAAATAAGCTGGTTCTGCTTGGAATGAGTTGCTTTCGTACGAAGAGGGTTGATTGCAGCAAGTTCAAAGTTTTCTCGTTTGTGAAATCTGACAAGGTGTACAACTTAGTAGATTCGTTTCATTTCTAAAGTAGTTGTGTTAGAAAAAAAGAAACATCCTCATTGCTGAACACTGTAGTGTGAAATAAGCTTGTTCAGCTCTCAGAATGAGTTGTTTTCCTACCAAGAGGGTCGCATGCAAGTTCAAACTTTCTTTGTTTGTGTAATCTAACAAGGTGTACAACTAATTTCATTTAGATTAGTTTCATTTCTAATGTAGTTGCATTAGAAAAGAAACATCCTCATTGACGAAACACTGTACTGTGTGAAATAAGCTAGTTCTGTTCTTAGAATGAGTAGCTTTCCTATTAAGAGGGTTGAGTGTAGCAAGTTCAAACATTCCTCTTTTTGTGTAATCTAACAAGATGTACAACTTAGTAGAAGCAATCTCGCTTATAATTAGAATTAGTTTCATTAGAAAAGAAACATCTTCATTGTCGAACACTGTACTGTGTGAAATAACCTTCTTTGGCTCTTGGAATCAGTTGCTTTTCTATGAATACGTTATATCACTGCAAGTTCAAATTTTCCTCATTAGTACAATCTAACAAGATGTACAACTTACTAACTGCATTTCATTTGTAATGTAGTTTTCTAAGAAAAGAAACATCTTCATTGCCAATTACTGTACAGTATGAAATAAGCATGTTCAGTTCTTGGAATGAGCTGCTTTTGTACGAAGACTGTATATCACAGCATGTTCAATCATTCCTTGCTACTACAATCTAACAAGATATACAACTTTCTAACATCGTTTCATTTCTAACGTAGTTTCTTAGAAAAGAAACATCTTCATTGCCAATTACTGTACAGTGTGAAATAAACATGTTCAGTTCTTGGAATGAGCTGCTTTTGTACGAAGACTGTATATCACAGCATGTTCAATCATTCCTTGCTAGTACAATCTAACAAGATATACAACTTTCTAACATCATTTCATTTCTAACGTAGTTTCTTAGAAAAGAAACATCTTCATTGCCAAACACTGTACTGTGTGAAATAAGCTTGTTCACATCGTGGAATGAGTTGTTTTCGGACTAACATGGTAGATCACAGCAATGACAGACTTTGCTCATTAGTACAATCTAATAAGATGTACAACTTATTAACTTCATTTCATTTCTAATGCAGTTTCCTTAGAAAAGAAACATCTTCATTACCGAACACAGTTCCATGTGAAATAAGCTTGATCGGCTCTTGCGATGAGTTGCTTTTCTATGGAGACTGTAGATCACTGTAAGTTCAAACTTACCTCGTTAGTACAGTCTTACAAGATGAACAACTTAGTAACTTCATTTCATTTGTAATGTAGTTTCCTAAGAAAAGTAACATCTTCATTGTAAAAACTGTACTGTGTGACATAAGCTTATTAAGCTCTTGTAATGAGGTGCTTTATTACTAAGCGTGTAGATCACAGCAGTTTCAAACGTTCCTTGTTTGTAAAATGAACAAGATGTACAACTTAGTAACTTCGTTTCATTCCTAATGTTGTTAACTTGCCTGAGGGGCAAGGTCACTGAGAAAGCAAGCTGGTGCTGAGCAGAAAACCTTCTCCTGTAGACCAGCCAACTGAAAGCTGGAAAAAGCTGCACTGCATGCAGAGTATGGGAGACAGAAGTCATCAGCAGTGAAAACAGTGGACGCTGAATATTCAAATTTGGCCAGACAGGCCCAAAGACTGAACGGGTGCAATAGTGGCATGTCTACTCGTGGGGTAACCAACTGCTCCATAATTGGACTGAAGGCCCTCTCTACGGGAGGAATACATAACTACTGAAAAACCTAAGCAAAAGTCTATGGTAGGTAAGGTCATGAGCCTTAGGGTATATAAATCATGCGCTTGTCTAAATGTATATACTATTCCCACCAAGCTGCCCGGAAAATAATACACTTAATGTTCATACTCACATATTAATGCTACTCTCACTTCTGGTTAGAAAAGCTTCTCTTTTCAGATGGCGATGACCACTGGGATGATCCAAAAGACAACATAGTGCTGAGAAGAAGAGATGGAGGAGTGCCCTTCACTGAAACACCTTTGTCGCACCCTCCAAGGCTCAGGGACCATTGCAGAAGAGGGGGTGGATAGAATAGGAGAGCCAAAGGAAGGGTACGACTCCTTACAATGCAACTGCCCAGACAGAAATTGGCCTTGATATCCATGACCTTGCTGTGCCAAGCAATACCTCCGCAAGACCCTCATAATAGAAGTAAAAGATGATGACATCAAATTAAAAGGGAGACTAATGGAGAGAGGGAGGGGATATGATGGGGAGTGGAGTTCTAAAGGGGAATGGGGGAGGGGAGGGAAATACCATGGACTTCTTGTATGTAAGTATATTTTGTTGTCAATAAAAAAAAATTTTAAAAAAATTTAAAAAAAAGAAACATCTTCATGGCCGTACACCGTACTGTGTGAAATAGGCTTATTCTGTTCTTGCAATGAGTTGCTTTTATTTGAAGACTGTAGATCACAGCAAGTTCACACTTTCCTCATTAGTACAATCTAACATGGGGTACAACTTAGTAACTTAGTTTCTTTTCAAATATAGTTTCATAAGAAAAGAAACATCTTCATTGCCGAACATGGTACTGTGTGATATAAGCTTGTTCAGCTCTTGGAATCAGTTGTTTTCATAAGAACACGGTAGATCACAGCAAGTTCAGACTTTACTCGTTAGTACAATCTAACAAGATGTACAACTTAGTAACTTCGCTTCATTTCTATTGTAGTTTCCTAAGAAAAGAATCATCCTCATTGCCGAACACTATACTGTGTGAAATAAGCTTGCTCAGTTCTTGGAATCAGTTGCTTTTGTACGATGACGGTAGATCACAGCAAGTTCATACTTTACTCATTAGTAAAATCTAACACGATGTACAACTTAGTAACTTCGCTTCATTTCTAATGTAGTTTCCTTAGAAAAGAAACATCTTTATTGCCTAACACTGTCCTGTGTGAAATAAGCTTGATCTGCTCTTGGAATGAGTTGCTATTGTACGAAGACGGTAGATCACTGCAAGTTCAATCTTACCTCGTTAGTGCAGTCTTACAAGATGTGCAACTTAGTAACTTCGTTTAATTTCAAATGTAGTTTCCTAAGAAAAGAAACATCTTCCTTGCCGAACATTGTACTGTGTGAAATAAGCTAGTTCAGCTCTCAGAATGAGTTGCTTTCCTACAAAGAATCTTGAGTGCAGAAAGTTCAAACTATCCTCGTTTGTGTAATCTAACAAGATGTACAACATATTGGATTCATTTCATTTATAATGTAGTTTCGATAGAAAAGAAACACCCTCATTGTTGAACATTGTACTGTGTGAAATAAGATTGTTCAGCTCTCAGAATGAGTTGCATTCCCAAGAAGAGGGTTGAGTGCAGCAAGTTCAAATTTTCCTCGTTTGTGGAATCTAACAAGATGTACAACATCGTAGATGCATTTCAGTTCTGAAGTAGTTTCGTTAGAAAACAAACATCTTCATTGCTGAACACTGTACTGTGTGAAATAAGCTTGTTTAGGGCTCAGAATGAGTTGCTTTCCTACAAAGACGGTTGAGTGCAGCATGTTCAAACTTTCCTCGTTTGTGTAATCTAACAAAATGTACAACTTAGTAGATTTGTTTCATTTCTAATGTGGTTTCTAAAGAAAAGAAACATCTTCATTTCCAAAAACTGCACTGTGTGAAATAAGCTAGTTCTGTTCTCGGAATGAGTTGCCTTCCTACAATGAGGGTTGGGTGTAGCAAGTTCAAACTTTCCTCGTTAGTACAATGTAAGAAGATGTACAACTTAGTAACTTCGTTTCATTTCTAATGTAGTTTCCTTAGAAAAGAAACATCATCATTGCCTAACACTCTACTTTGTGAAATAAGCTTGTTAAGCTCTTGAAATGAGTTGCTTTCCTATGAAGCAGGGAGATCACAGCAGTTTCAAATATTCCTGGTTTTTAAAATCTAACAAGATGTACACCTTAGTAACTTCATTTCATTTCTAATGTAGTTTCCTAAGAAAAGAAACATCTTCATTGCTGAAAACTGTACTGTGTGAAATAAGCTTGTTAAGCTCTTGGAATGAGTTGCTTTTGTTCAAAGACTGTAGTTCACATCAAGTTCAAACTTTCCTGGTTAGTACAATCTAACACAGTATACAACTTAGTAACTTTGTTTCATTTCAAATGTAGTTTCCTTAGAAAAGAAACATCTTCATTGCCGAACACTGTGCTGTATGAAATAAGTTTCTTCGGATCTGTGAATCAGTTGCTTTTGTACTATGACGGTATATCACAGCAAGTTCAGACTGTCCTCGTTAGTCCAATATTACAAGATGTACAACTTAGTAACTTCGTTTAATTCCTAATGTTGTTAACTTGGAATGGAAACATCTTCATAGCCAAACACTGTACTGTGTGAAATAAGCTTGTTCACATCTTGGAATGAGTTGTTTTCGGACTAACATGGTAGATCACAGCAAGGACAGACTTTGCTCGTTAGTAAAATCTAACAAGATGTACAACTTATTAACTTCATTTCATTTCTAATGCAGTTTCCTTAAAAATAATCATCTTCATTTCTGAACACTGTACTGTGTGAAAAAAGCTTCATGGCTCTTGGAATGAGTTGCTTTTCTACGACGACTGTACATGACTGCAAGTTAAAACTTACCTCTTTAGTACAGTGTTACAAGAGGTACAATTAGCAAATTAATTTCATTTCTAATGTAGTTTCCTAAGAAAAGAAACATCTTGATTGCCAAAAACTGTACTGTGTGAAATAAGCTTGTTAAGCTCTTGAAATGAATTGCTTTTTTACGAAGCGGGTAGACTACAGCAGTTTCAAATGTTCCTTGTTTGTAAAATTGAACAAGATGTACAACTCAGTAACTTCGTTTCATTCCTAATATTGTTAACTTAGAATAGAAACATCTTCATTGCCGAACACTGTACTGTGTGAAATAAGCTTGTTCAGTTCTTGGAATGAGTTGCTTTTATTCGATGACTGTAGAACACAGCAGGTTCAAATTTTCCTCGTTAGTAAAAGCTAATACGGTGTACAACGTAGTAACTTTGCTTCATTTCTAATGTAGTTTCCTTAGAAAATAAACATCTTCATTGCCTAACACTGTACTGTGTGAAATAAGCTTCATCAGCTCTTGGAATGAGTTGCTTTTGTACGAAGACGGTAGATTACTGCAAGTTCAAACTTACCTCGTTAGTGCAGTATTACAAGACATACAACTTAGTGACTTCATTTCATTTCTAACGTAGTTTTCTAAGAAAAGAAATATCTTCATTTCCAAACATTGTACTGTGTGAAATAAGCTTGTTCGCATCTTGGAATGAGTTGTTTTTGGACGAACACAGTAGATCACTGCAAGGACAGACTTTGCTTGTTAGTACAATCTAACAAGATGCACAATTTATTAACTTCATTTCATTTCTAATGCAGTTTCCTTAGAATAGAAACACCTTCATTGCCGAACACTGTACTGTGTGAAATAAGCTTGTTCGGTTCTTGGAGTGAGTTGCTTTTATCCGAAGCCTGTAGAACACAGCAAGTTCAAACTTTCCTCATTAGTAAAAACTAACACGGTGTACAACTTAGTAACTTTGTTTCTTTTCAAATGTAGTTTCCTAAGAAAAGAAACATCTTCATTGCCCAACACTGTACTGTGTCAAATAAGCTTGATTGGCTCTTGGAATGAGTTGCTTTTGTACAACGACTGTACATCACTGCAAGTTCAAACGCCCCGCATTAGCCCAGTCTAACAAGATGTACAACTTAATAACCTTGCTTTATTTCTAATGTAGTTTCCGAAGAAAAGAATCATCTTCATTGCTGAACTCTGTACTGTGTGAAATAAGCTTATTAAGCTCTTGAAATGAGTTTCTTTCTTATGAAGCAGGGAGATCACAGCAGTTTCAAAAGTTCCTTGTTTGTTAAACCTAACAAGTTGTACAACGTAGTAAGTTAGTTTCATTTCAAATGTAGTTTACTAAGAAAAGAAACATCTTCATTGCCGAACACAGTACTATGTCAAATAAGCTTGACCAGCTCTTGGAATCAGTTGCTTTTCTAAGAAGACGTTATATCACTGCAAGTTCAAACTTTCCTAGTTAGTACAATATAACAAGATGTACAACGTAGAAACTTCTTTTCATTTCTAATGTAGTTTCCTTAGAAAAGAAACATCTTCATTGCCTAAAACTGTACTGTGTGAAATAAGCTTGTTCGGTTCTTGGAATGAGTTGCTTTTGTTCAAAGACTGTAGATCACATCAAGTTCTAACTTTCCTGGTTAGTACAATCAAACACGGTATACAATTATCAACTCTGTTTCATTTCAGATGTAGTTTCCTTAGAAAAGAAACATCTTCATTGCCGAACAATGTGCTGAGTTCTTTTCATACAAAGACGGTAGATCACAGCAAGTTCAGACTTTCCTCATTAGTGCAATCTTACAAGAGGTACAACTTAGTAACTTTGTTTCATTCCTAATGTTGTTAACTTAGAATAGAAACATCTTCATTGCCGATCACAGTACTGTGTGAAATATGCTTGTTTGGTTCTTGGAATTAGTTGTTTTTATTTGAAGACTGTAGATTACAGCAAGTTCAAACTTATCTCACTAGTACAATCTAACATGGTGTACAACTTAGTAACTTCGTTTCCTTTCAAATGTAGTTTCCTTAGTAAAGAAACATCTTCATTGCCGAACACTGTGCTGTTTGAAATAAGCTTGTTCAGCTCTTGGCATCAGTTGCTTTCACACGAACAAAGTAGATCACAGCAAGTTCAGACTTTACTCGTTAGTATAATCTAACAAGATGTACAACTTAGTAACTTTGTTTCATTTCAAATGTAGTTTCCTAAGAAAAGAAACATCTTGCTGGGCGTGTTGGCACATGCCTTTAATCCCAGCACTTGGGAGGCAGAGGTAGGAGGATCTCCAAGAGTTCGAGGCCACCCTGAGACTACATAGTTAATTCCAGGTCAGCCTGGACCAGAGTGAGGCCCTACCTTGCAAAAATAAAAACAAACAAACAAACAAAACAAAAAAAGAAACATCTTCATTGCCCAACAGTGTACTGTGTGAAATAAGCTTGATGGGCTCTTGGATTAAGACTGTAGATTACATCAAGTTCAAACTTTCCTCATTAGCACAATGTAACACAGTATACTACTTAGTAACTTCGTTTCATTTCAAATGTAGTTTCCTTAGAGAAGAAACATCTTCATTGCCAAACACTGTGCTGTGTTAAAAAACCTTCTTCGGCTCTTGGAATCAGTTGCTTTTGTACGATGACGGTAGATCACAGCAAGTTCAGACTTTCCTCGTTAGTCCAATCTTACAAGATGTACAACTTAGTAACTTCGTTTTATTCCTAATGTTGTTAACTTAGAATTGAAATATCTTCATTGCCGAACACTGTACTGTGTGAAATAAGCTTTTTTGGTTCTTGGAATGAGTTGCTTTTATTCGAAGACTGTAGATCACAGCAAGTTCAAACTTTCCTCGTTAGTACAATCTAACACGGTGTACAACCTAGTAGCTTCATTTCTTTTCAAATGTAGTTTCCTTAGAAAAGAAACATCTTCATTGCCGAACACTGTGCTGTGTGAAATAAGCTTGTTTGGGTCTTGGAATCAGTTGCTTTTGTACAAACACGGTAGATCACAGCAAGTTCAGACTTGACTCGTTAGTATAATCTAACAAGATGTACAACTTAGTAACTTCATTTCATTTCAAATGTAGTTTCCTAAGAAAAGAAACATCTTCATTGCCCAACCCTGTAGTGAGTGAAAGAAGCTTGATTGGCTCTTGGAATGAGTTGCTTTTGTATGAAGACCGCATATCACTGCAATGTACAATGTAACAAGATGTGCAACTTAGTAACTTAGCTTCATTTCTAATGTAGTTTCCTAAGAAAATAATCATCTTCATTGCTGAACACTGTACTGTGTGCAATAAGCTTGCTCGGTTCTTGGAATCAGTTGCTTTTGTACGATACCAGTAGATCACAACAAGTTCAGACTTTACCCGTTAGTACAATCTAACAAGATGTACAACTTAGTAACTTCGGTTCATTTCTAATGTAGTTTCCTTAGAAAAGAAACATCTTCATTGTCTAACACTGTATGGTGTAAAATAAGCTTGGTTAGCTTTTGAAATGAGTTGCTTTCTTAAGAAGTGGGGAGATCCCAGCAGTTTCACACGTTCCTGGTTTGTAAAATCTAACAAGATATGCAACTTAGTAACTTCGTTTCATTTCTAATGTAGTTTTCTAAGAAAGGAAACATCTTCATTGACAAAAACGGTACTGTGTGAAATAAGCTTGTTAAGCTCTTGAACTGAGTTGCTTTCTTATGAAGTGGGTAGATCATAGCAGTTTCAAACGTTCCTTGTTTGTAAAATCTAACAAGATGTACAAGTTTGTAACTTCATTTAATTACAAATATAATTTCCTAAGAAAAGAAACATCTTTATTGCAGAACATTGTACTGTGTGAAATAAACTTGTTCAGCTCTTGGAATGATTTGCTTTTGTACAAAGATGGTAGATCATTGCAAGTTCAAACTTTCCTCGTTAGTACAATCTAACAAGATGTACAACTTAACTTCTTCGTTTCATTTGTAATGTAGTTTTCTAAGAAAAGAAACATCTTCCTTGCCAATTACTGTACTGTGTGAAATCAGCTTGTTCGGTTCTTGGAATGAGTTGCTTTTGTATGAAGACTGTAGATCACAGCATTTTCAAGCATTCCTCACTAGGACAATCTAACAAGATGAACAATTTACTAACTTCATTTCATTGCTATCGTAGTTTCCTAAGAAAAGAAACATCTTCATTGTCGAACACTGTACTGTGTGAAATAAGCTTGTTCGGATCTTGGAATGAGTTGTTTTGGGACTTACACGGTAGAACACAGAAAGGACAGACCTTGCTCATTAGTACAATCTAAGAAGATGTACAACTTATTAACTTAATTTCATTTCTAATGCAGTTTCCTTAGAAAAGAAACATCTTCATTGCTGAACACAGTACTGTGTGAAATAAGCTTCATGGGCTCTTGGGATGAGTTGCTTTTGTACGAAGATGGTAGATCATTGCAAGGTCAAACTTACCTCGTTAGTAAAGTCTTCCAAGATGTACAACTTAGTCACTTCGTTTCATTTCTAGTGTAGTTTCTTAAGAAAAGAAACACCTTCATTCCCAAAAACTGTACTGTGTGAAATAAGCTTGTTAAGCTCTTGAAATGAGTTGCTTTCTTACGAATTGGGTAGATCACAGCAGTTTCAAACGTTCCTTGTATGTAAAATCTAACACGATGTACAACTTAGTAACTTCATTTCATTTCTAATGTAGTTTCCTAAGAAAAGAAACACCTTCATAGCCAAAAACTGTACTGTGTAAAATAAGCTTGTTAAGCCCTTGAAATTGCTTTCTTACGATGCAGGTAGATCACAGCAGTTTCAAATGTTCCTTGTTTGTACAATTTAACAAGATGTACAACTTAGTAATATTTAGTGATATTTCAAATGTAGTTTTTTAAGAAAAGAAACATCTTCATTGACAAACACAGTACTGTGTGAAATGAGCTTGATCAGCTCTTAAAATGAGTTGCTTTTGTATGAAGACGGTATATCACTGCAAGTTCAAACTTTCCTTGTTAGTAAAATCTAACAAGATGTATACCTTAGTAACTTCGTTTCACTTCTAATGTAGTTTCTTTGGAAAAGAAATATCTTCATTACCGAGCATTGTACTGCATGAAATAAGCTTGTTAAGCTCTTGAAGTGAGTTGCTTTCTTACAAAGCAGGTAGATCACAGCAGTTTCAAACGTTCGTTGTTTGTAAAACCTAACAAGATGTACAACTTAGTAACTTCGTTTCATTGCAAATGTAGTTTCCTAAGAAAAGAAACATCTTCATTCTTGAACACTGTAATGTGTGAAATAAGCTTGATCAGCTCTTGGAATGAGTTGCTTTTGTACAAAGACCCTAGATCACAGCAAGTTCAGGCTTTCCTCGTTAATACAATCTAACAAGATGTACAACTTAGTAACTTCGTTTCATTCCTAATGTAGTTTCCTTACAAAAGAAACATCTTCATTGTGGAACACTGTACTGTGTGAAATAAGCTTGTTCAGTTCTTGGGATGAGTTGCTTTTATATGACGACTGTACATCACAGCAAGTTCAAAGTTTCCTCATTAGTACAATGTAACATGGTGTACAACTTAGTAACTTCGTTTCATTTCAAATTTAGTTTCCTTAGGAAAGAAACATCTTCATTGTTGAACACTGTGCTGTGTGAAATAAGTTTCACAAGTTATTAAAATGAGTTGCTTTCTTACAAAGATCACAGCAGTTTCAAACGTTCTTTATTTGTACAATCTAAGAAGATGTACAACTTAGTAACTTTGTTTCATTTCTAATGTAGTTTCATAAGAAAAGAAAAATCTTCATTGCCAAACACAGTACTGTGTGAAATAAGCTTGATCGGCTCTTGGAATTAGTTGCTTTTGTACAAATATGGTAGAACACTTCAAATTCAAATTTTCCTCATTAGTACAATCTAACAAGATGTACAACTTAGTAACTTCCTTACACTTCAATGTAGTTTCCTAAGAAAAGAAACATCTTCATTGTCGAACATTGTACTATGTGAAATAAGCTTGTTTGTTCAAAGAAGGTATATCACTGCAAGTTCAAACTTTCCTAGTTAGCACAATCTAAAAAAGATGTACAAGTTACTAACTTCGTTTCATTTGTAATGTAGTTTTCTAAGAAAGGAAACATCTTTATTTCCAAATTCTGTACTGTGTGTAATAAGCCTGTTCGGTTCTTGGAATGAGTTGCTTGTATACAAAGACTGTAGGTCACAGCATGTTCAAACTTTCCTCAATAGTACAAGATAACTAGATGTACAACTTAGTAACTAGGTTTCATTTCTAACATAGTTTCCTAATTAAATAAACATCTTCATTGCCAAACACTGTACTGTGTGAAATAAGCTTGATCGGCTCTTGGAATGAGTTGCTTTTGTACAAAGACGCTTGATCACAGCAAGTTCACACTTTCCTCCTTAGTATAATCTAACAAGATGTATAATTTAGTAACTTTGTTTCATTTCTAATGTGGATTCCTTAGAAAAGAAACATCTTCATTTCCAAACACTGTACTGTGTGAAATAAGCTTGGCAAGCTCTTGAAATGAGTTGCTTTCTTATGAAGCAGGTAGATCACAGCATTTCAAACATTCCTTGTTTGTACAATTTGACAATATGTATATCTTAGTAACTCATTTCATTTCACATGTAGTTTCATGAGTGTAGCAGACAGGTTCAGGTTCGCTGAGATGAACTTCCAGACCAGGCACAGTTATGGAGGAAGGGATATTATTTATTGAAGCTTACAGATCCAAGGGAAGTTCCATAAAGGCAGGAAAAGCAGCCTGCTCTTCACAGGGCCAAGCAGAGAGAGAGAAAGCCAACCAGCCACCATAGCACACAGAGCAAAACTACACCCAAAAGGTCACACAGCACACTTCAGGAACTCCTGCTAGGCACATTTGCATATCTTTACAATGGAATCTCAAACCCACACCATTAACACCTTAAGACCGGCCCCCAGTGACATGGCCTCTAGCAAGGTGATTGCAGATGCAAACTATAACTAGTAAAACACTGAATATATTGGGGAACATATATTCAAACTACCACAATGAGAATAGAAACATCTTCATTGCCGAACACAGTACTGTGTGAAATAAGTTTATTCAGCTCTTGGAATGAGTTGCTTTTGTACAAAGATGGTTGATCACAGAAAGTTCAGATTATCGTTGTTACTAAAAACTACCAAGATATACAACTTACTAACTTCGTTTCATTTGTAATGTAGTTTTCTAAGAAAAGAAACATCTTCATTGTCAAATACTGTACTTTTTGAAATAAGCTTGTTCGGTTCTTGGAATGAGTTTCTTTTATACGAATGCTGTAGATCACAGCATGTTCAAACTGCTTTCTAGTACAAACTAAGAATATGTACAACTTAGTAACTTCATTTCATTTCTAACGTAGTTTCCTATGAAAATAAACATCTTCATTGCCAAAAACTGTACTGTGTGAAATAAGCTTGTTCGTTTCTTGGTATGAGTTGCTTTTATATGAAGACTATAGATCACAGCAAGTTCAAATTTCCTCATTAGTACAATGTAACAAGATGTACAACTTTGTAACTTCATTTCACTTCTAATGTAGTCTCCTAAGAAAAGAACCATCTTCATTGTTGAACACTGTACTGTGTGATATAAGCTTGTTAAACTCTTGAAATGAGTTACTTTCTTACAAAGCGGGTAGATCACAGCAGTTTCAAACGTTCCTTGTTTGAACATTCTAACAAGATGTACAACTGAGTAACTTGGTTAGGTTTCAAATGTAGTTTTTTAAGAAAAGAAACATCTTCATTGACGAACACAGTACTGTGTGAAATAAGCTTGATTAGCTCTTGGTATGAATTGCTTTTGTACGAAGACAGTATATCACTGCAAGTTCAAACTTTCCTCGTTAGTAAAATCTAACAAGATGTACAACTTAGTAACTTCATTTCACTTCTAATGTAGTTTCCTTAGAAAAGAATATCTTCATTGCCGAACATCGTACTGCATGAAATAAGCTTGTTAATATCTTGAAATGAGTTGCTTTCTTACGAAGCAGGTAGATCACAGCAGTTTCAAACATTCCTTGTTTGTAAAATTCTAACAAGATGTACAACTTAGTAACTTCATTTCATTTCAAATGTAGTTTCCTAAGAAAAGAAACATCTTCATTGCCAAACACTGTACTGTGTGAAAAAAACTTGTTCAGCTCTTGGAATGAGTTGCTTTTGTACTAAGACGGTAGATCACAGCAAGTTCAGACTTTCCTCATTAGTACAATCTAACAAGATGTACAACTTAGTAACTTCGTTTCATTCTAATGTAGTTTCCTTAGAAAAGAAACATCTTCATTGCCAAATATAGTACTGTGTGAAATAAGCTTGATCGGCTCATGGAATGAGTTGCTTTTGTACGAAGATCACAGCAAGTTTAGACTTTCCTCATTAGTACAATCTAACAAGATGTATAACTTACTAAGTTCATTTAATTCCTAATGTAGTTTCCTTAGAAAATAAACATCTTTATTGCCATATATAGTACTGTGTGAAATAAGCTTGATCAGCTCTTGGAATGAGTTGGTTTTGTATGAAGACCCTAGATCACAGCAAGTTCAAAGATTCCTCATTAGTACAATCTAACATGGTATACAACTTAGTAACTTCGTTTCATTTGAAATGTAGTTTCCTTAGAAAAGAAACATCTTAATGCCGAAAATTGTGCTGTGTGAAATAAGCTTGGCAAGTTCTTGAAATGAGTTGCTTTCTTTCGAAGCGTGCCGGTTCCTCCCGGCAGGTAGAGCTGAAGAAAGAGCCAATCCAGCGGCTTTTCTTGGGGCTGAGGGGGATGATGGGTGTCTGCGGCCCAGACCCCCCTCCTCTAAAACACCAGAGAGAAAACCACACTGGGCTGGGAGTCTTGTCGAGGCAGGAACTCGTTTTATTGTAGTGGAAGGTGTTTATATAGCTTTGAGAAAGAGGGTGGGTCTCAGGATGGGAAAAAGGTGTAAGGGCCAATAGTATTTCACCACATCAGCAGTAGCTGGGAGGAGGCAATTTCAGCTTAGGCCTTGCTGAGTCACTCCTAAGTGGGAGTAGGCCAAAGACAGGTCTCTAAACTCTAGTCAGGATCAGGAAGTTCCACTAGGCCTCACACCCGGGCCTCTTAGGGCCTAACAGAAGCGGGTAGATCACAGCAGTTTCAAACGTTCTTTATTTGTACAATCTAAGAAGATGTACAACTTAGAAACTTTGTTTCATTTCAAATGTAGTTTCGTAAGAAGAGAAACATCTTCATTGCTGAACACAGTACTGTGTGAAATAAGCTTTATTGGCTCTTGTAATGAGTTGCTTTTAAATGAAGATGATAGATCACTTCAAATTCAAACTTTCCTCATTAGTACAATCTAACAAGATGTACAACTTAGTAACTTCACTTCGTTTCTCATGTAGTTTCCTAAGAAAAGAATCTTCATTGCCGAACACTGTACTGTGTGAAATAAGCTTGTTCGGCTCTTGGAATGAGTTGCTTTTGTACGAGGACGGTAGATCACAGCAAGGACAGACGTTACAAGTTAGAACAATCTAACAAGATGTACAACTTAGTAACTTCGTTTCATTTCAAATGTAGTTTCCTAAGAAAAGAAACATCTTCATTGATGAACACTGTACTGTGCGAAATAAGCTTGTTTGGCTCTTGGAATGACTTGCTGTCATACGAAGAGGGTAGATCACAACAAGTTCAAATGTTTCTCATTAGTTCAATGTAACAAGATGTACAGCTTAGTAACTTCGTTTCATTTCCAACATAGTTTCCTAAGAAAAGAAACATGTTCTTTGCCAAACATTGTGCTGTGTGAAATAGGCTTGTTAACCTCTTGAAATGAGTTGCGTTCTTACGAAGCAGGTAGATCACAGCAGTTTCAAACATTCCTTGTTTGTATAATCTAACAAGATGTACAACTTAGTAACTACGTTTCATTTCAAATGTAGTTTCCTAATAAAAGAAACATCATCATTGCCGAACACTGTTCTGTGTGAAATAAGCTTGTTCAGCTCTTGGAATGAGTTCCTTTCATACAAAGATGGTAGATCACAGGAAGTTCAAATGTTCCTCGTTAGTTCAATCTAACAAGATGTACAACTTGGTAACTTCGTTTCATTTCTAATGTACTTTCCTTAGAAAAGAAACATCCATCGTCATTGCCAAACACTGTACTGTGTGAAATAAGCTTGTTCGCTTCTTGGAATGAGTTTCTTTTGTTCAAAGACTGTAGATCACAACAAGTTCAAACTTTCCTCATTAGTTCAATCTAACAAGATGTACAACTTAGTAACCTGGTTTCATTGCTAATGTAGTTTCCTTAGAAAAGAAACATCCTCACTACCGAACAATGTGCTGTGTGAAATAAGCTTGTTCGGCTCTTCGAATGAGTTGCTTTTGTACAAATACACTTGATCACAGCAGGTACAGACTTTCCTCGTTAGTAAAAACTAACAAGATGTGCAACTTTTTAACTTCATTTCATTTCTAATGTGCATTCCTTAGAAAAGAAACATCTTCATTGCCATATACTGTTCTGTGAAATAAGCTTGTTCAGTTCTTGGAATGAGTTGCTTTTATTCGAAGACTGTAGATCACAACAAGTTAAAACGTTTCTTGTTAGTACAATCTAACATGGTTTAGAACTTAATAACTCCATTTCTTTTCAAATGTAGTTTCCTTAGAAAAGAAACACCTTCATTGCCAAACACAGTGCTGTGTGAAATTAGCTTGTTCAGCTCTTGGAAAGAGTTGCTTTCTTACAAACACGGTACATAAAAGCAAGTTCAAATTTTCCTCATTAGTACAATCTAACAAGATGTACTACTTAGTGCCTTCATTTCATTTCTAATGTGGTTTACTAAAAAAAGAAACATCTTCATTACCAAACACGGTACTGTGTGAAATAAGCTTGTTAAACTCTTGAAATGAGTTGCTTTCTTACGAAGTGGGTAGATCACAGCAGTTTCAAACATTCCTTGTTCATAAAATATAACAAGATGTACAACTTAATAACTTCATTTGATTTCCAATGTAGTTTCCTAGGAAAAGAAACATCTTCATTGCTGAACACCGTACTGTGTGAAATAAGCTTGGCAAGCTCATGAAATGAGTTGCTTTCTTAGGAAGCGGGTAGATCACAGCAGTTTCAAATGTTCCTTGTTTGTACAATATAACAAGATGTATAACTTACTAACTTCATTTCATTTCAAATGTAGTTTCATGAGAATAGAAACATCTTCATTGCCGAACACAGTACTGAGTGAAATAAGGTTGATTGGCTCTTGGAATGAGTTGCTTTTGTATGAAGACGGTAGATCACAGCAAGGACTGACTTTACTCCTTAGTACAATATAACAACATATACAACTTCGTAACTTCATTTCATTTCAAATGTAGTTTCCTAAGAAAAGAAACATCTTCATTGCCGAACACTATACTGTGTGAAATAAGCTTCATTGGCTCTTGGAATGAGTTGCTTTTGTACAAAGATGGTATGTGACTGCAAGTTCAAACTTTTCTTATTAGTACATTCTAACAAGATATACAACTTTGTAACTTCATTTCATTTCAAATGCAGTTTACTAAGAAAAGAAATATCTTCATTGCTGAACACTGTACTGTGTGAAATAAGCTTGTTCAGTTCTTGGAATGAGTTGCTTTTGTACAAAGAGCATAGATCACAGCAGTTTCACACGTTCCTTGGTTGTACAATCTAATAAGATGTACAATTTAGTAACTTCGTGTCATTTCAAATTTAGTTTCCTAATAAAAGAAACATCTTCATTGCCGAACACTGTACTGTGTGCAATAAGCTTGATTGGCTCTTGCAATGAGTTGCTTTCATATGAAGATGGTAGATCACAACAAGTTCAAACTTTCCTCGCTAGTATAACCTAACAAGTAGTACAACTTAGTAGCTTTGTTTCATGTCCTAAGAATATAAACATCTTCATGGCTGAAAACTGTGCTGTGTGAAATAAGCTTGTTCAGTTCTTGGAATGAGTTTCTTCTGTATGAAGATTGTAGATCACAGCAAGTTCAAACCTTCCTGGTTAGTACACTCTAACACGATATAATACTTAGTAACTTCGTTTCATTGCCAAACACTGTGCTGTGTGAAATAAGCTTCTTCGGCTCTTTGAAAGAGTTGCTTTCGTACGAACATGGTAGATCAAAGCAAGTTCAAATTTTCCTCGTTAGTACAATCTAAGAAGATGTACAAGTTAGTAACTTCGTTTGATTTCACATGTAGTTTCCTAAGAAAAGAAACATCTTCATTGCCAAACACTGTACTGTGTGAAATAAGCTTGTTAACCTCTTGAAATGAGTTGCTTTCTTACAAAGCAGGTAGATCACAGCAAGTTCAAATGTTCCTCATTAGTTCAATCTAACAAGATGTATAACTTAGTAGCTTCGTTTCATTTCTAATGTAGTTTCCTTAGAAAAGAAACATCTTTATTGCCTAACAGTGTACTGTGTGAAATAAGCTTGTTCGGTTCTTGAAATGAGTTGCTTTTGTACAAACAGTGTAGATCACAGCAGTTTCAAACATTCCTTGTTTGTACAATCTAACAAGATGTACAATATAGTAACTTCATTTCATTTCAAATGTAGTTTCCTAATAAAAGAAACATCTTCATTGCCAAACACTGTACTGTGTGAAATAAGCTTGATTGGCTCTTGGAATGAGTTGCTTTGGTACGAAGATGGAAGATCACAGCAAGTTCAAACTTTCCTCTCTAGTATAATCTAATAAGATGTACAACTTAGTAACTTTATTTCGTTTCCTAAGAATATAAACATCTTCATGGCCAAACACTGTACTGTGTGAAATAAGCTTGTTCAGTTCTTGGAATGAGTTTCTTTGGTTTGGAGACTGTACATCACAGCAAGTTCAAACTTTCCTGGTTAGTACAATCTAACACAGTATAATACTTAGTAACTTCGTTTCATTTCTAATGTAGTTTCCTTAGAAAAGAAACATCTTCATTGCCAGTATATCACAGCAAGTTCAGACTTTACTCGTTAGTATAATCTAACAAGATGTACAACCTAGTTACTTCGTTTCATATCAAATGTAGTTTCATTAGAAAAGAAACATCATGGGACTTCCAGTTAAGATGGCGACATAGGAACCACAACAAAACAGGGTAAGGGAAAAAAGCAAAACAAACCTCAGCAAAATACACTCTTCTACTAAAAAGTGAAGTGTATAGTAAACTATCAACCACAACAGAAAGTAGGAGAGATCCAGAGCATCTGGAGCCCACAGAAGCGGGAAGAAGCGGCTCCAGCAGCTGCAGTGAGTCCCAAGCGGAGGCAGCCGTCAGGCTCCGACAGAGCTGCAGGACTTTAAAACCAGGTGAGGGATTCTCCACTCACACCACCTCCTTGCAAATTCAAGAAACTTGGAAGGAGGATGGCAGAGACCAACGGAGGGGCTTGTGAGGAAGATGATCACGTGGACGAGCAGACGGACTTCAGCCACCATTGAGAGCCTCCCCTCCCCCACCGCCAGCGCAAGCTTGGGCAAGCACCAGAGACCTGGGCAAGAGAGCTCAACTACCCAGTATCTGGCACGGTGAAAGCAGTGACCCACAGATGCAGCCAGCCTTCCTGACCCCAAAACACAGCCAAGCAGGACCAAAGCAGCCATGCAGCATAGCTGTGATCAAACCCGTTCCAAAAGGTAACTTGGATTACACCAGGTCAGTACCCACCAAATAAGTCCAGGGTATATGCTTGCATTGGAATGGCGAATTGCACCTTCCATGTCAGGGTACATTCTATGCTAAACCTGATGGATGGTCAGATCTGACATTCCTAAATAAGCTATATTTTGGGTTGCTCATTTGTTGCTTCCTGATTTATAGTGCCTTTGTTTGCTCCTCTGTCATTCATTAGGGAAGGGTCTCACTTGATCACAAGCTGACCTTGGAACTCTCTACAGACCAGAAATCTTAGCCTCCCAGTTGACAGGATTAAGGGTGTGGGGTAAACACATCCTTAGGGACTGTGACTTTGTTAAAGGATCTGTTTGTCATAATACATGCTTTTGCACAAATACTCTGTGCTGTATTTCATTGAATGGGTACATTGTTGAGTTAAATTTTTAGAATTTGACTGTATTCTGTTCCATTCACCCCACTTGATACTCTCATAGCAGGCAAACCCAGTACCTAGGGTCACTTCTGTGATTACTGAGAGACTTAAGAGCCACACTTAGCACCTTAAACTCCTACCCTGAAGATATACAATAGCAGATTGATTGATACATCTAATATTACTGCAGATAATTAGAAAACCCAAGCATTAAATTAATCCAAGAGGCAAAGATCTCTACATTACAATACAAGAAACACAAAAAATCAAGACAATATAAATGCACCAAAAAGTACTAATATATCAGAAATGACCTTCAGTGAGGCTGACTTAGAGGAAATGTCAGAGAATGATTTTAAAAGAATGATTATAAATATGTTCAAAGAACTCAAAGAGGAAATGAAAGGGTTCAAAGACCTCAAAGAAGAAATCAAAGGATTCAAAGAACACACAGAGAACCAATTTAATGAAATAAGGAGGTCAATACTAGACATAAATACGGAAATAGAAATAATAAAGAAAACCCAGTCAGAAATGCAAGCAATAAAGAACACAGTCAGAGAAATAAAAAAACTCTGTAGAAAATCTCTCTAGTAGAATGGATGAAGGAGAGAACAGAATATCTAAGCTAGAAGACCAAGGGGCGGACCTAATACAGTCCAAAAAAGAGAAAGACAAAATAATAGGAAGGTATGAATGGGAATTTCAAGATATTCAGGACACTATGAAAAGATCAAATATAAGAATTCAAGGGATAATAGAAGGAGAAGAATTTCACTCCAAAGGCATAGTAGGTGTTTTCGACAAAATCATAGAGGAAAACTCCCCCCAAATTGGGAAAGAGATGCCAATGCAGATACAGGAAGCCTTTAGAACACCAAACAGACAAAAATCTGGAAAGAACCTCTCCCCGCCATATTATAATTAAACTACCAAACATACAAACCAAAGAAACTATATTGAAAGCAGCTAGAGAGAAAACGCAAGTGACCTACAAAGGCAAGCCCATCAGAATCACAGCAGATTACTCAACACAAACTGAAAGATAAAAACTGTCAACCAAGATTACTTTATCCTACAAAACTATCTATCCAAATAGATGGAGAAATAAGGACATTCTACAATAAAGAGAGGCTAAAGGAATTTATGGCAACTAAACCAGCTCTACAGAAAATACTCGCAGGAATCATTCACGCTGAAGAGAAAGTAAAACACATACAACAGGAAATAGGAAAAAATAAACCATACTCAAATAACAGTTAAAATAAGTGAGTAAAGGGAAAACAGGAAGAACTAAAAAATAAGAATGGTGAGAATAAATACATATATTTCAATAATAACTCATAATATCAATGGCCTCAATGCCCCAATCAAAAGACACATACTTGCAGACTGGATTAAAAAGCAGGACCCTACCATCTGTTGCCTCCAGGAAACTCAACTCTCAATAAAAAATAGAAACCTTCTGTGATAGTTTGAATATATGTCCCCCAATATATTCAGTATTTTATTAGTTTATAGTTTGCATCTTCAATCACCTTGCTAGAGGCAATGTCACTGGGGGCCAGTCTTAAGGTGTTAATGGTATGGGTTTGAGATTCCATTGTAAACATATGCAGATGTGCCTAGCAGGAGTTCCTGAAGTGTGCTGTGTGACCTTTTGGCTGTAGTTTTTGCTCTGTGTGCTGTGGTGGCTGGTTGGCTTTCTCTCTCTTGCCTGGTCCTGTGAAGAGCAGGGCGCTTCTCCTGCCTTTATGGAACTTCCCCTGGATCTGTAAGCTTCAATAAATAATATCCCTTCCTCCATAACTGTGCCTGGTCTGGAAGTTCATCTCAGCGAACCTGAAACTGTCTGCAACAGTAAAGTGGTACCGAGGAGTGTGGGGTGAGATGAACCTGACCGTGTGGATATTCGTCTTTTGGAACCTTTGTTTTGGAGGAATGGGCATGGACTTGGTGCTTGCAACTGAAGATGCCTTCTGGAGTGGTAAGCCAAGTTTTATGGACTGTTCTGATGAAAGTTTGAGAATGCTAAGTGCAGATAGTACTGAACTTCGAGGCTTGGCTTATGAGCTTTCTAAGGGGAAGGAAAGACTGCAGAGGACTTTGTTGGAACTGGGCTACTGGCATAAGGGATGGCTACGTTCCGCTATCCAGACCCAGAAAGTTTGATCAAGGTTAAATTTGTAATGGACTGATGTGCTTGGCTAAAGATATCGGACTGAGATTTTAAGATTTTAAGCTGGAAAACCTCAAGCAAGTTAAAAGTAGAGGCATTGAGACTGCTTTAGTTGCTATTGTCGACACATTAGCAATCTTAAGGAAGATGGAAGGAAGGTTGCCTGACTGATTTACATTAAAACAATGGAGAGGATGCCTGAGGAAAGACTGTTAAAAATGCAAATTCTTGGAAAGAGCTGACTGGAGAGGGAACCTACTTTTCAAGGCTATGATTTATTTTGTCCCTGGATTAAGAATATGGCTGTGTCCTGCACATCTGGTATTAGTTTTGGAAGCATGAAAAATGCATGGAGTGGTCATGAATTGCACACGGTTCCAGGAGCCGCTGCTGAGATGCAGCATGAGGCAGGGTATGAAGACCCTCAGGAATAGGCTGCAAGAGCCTTTGGAAGATGGACTGTGGTTTGCATGGAGACCTGAAGATGTTTTGGATATACCAGGACTGTGCAAAAGGGCTACCATGGAGTGCAGTGTTGGAATGGGATGAAAGTTTTCCCTGGCTACTCTGCCCAGCTGGAGGGGGGGATTTGGAAAACCTGGAGACTGTCAGTCTCTGGTTATATTGAACTTGAACTGTAGAAGTTTGATGATTACTGATGATGGCTTAGTTTGCGTTATCCTAGTCTCTCCTTGCTATGCCTTTTACCAGTTAAAAATGTTTACTCTGTGCCTTTACATGTTGAAAGTATTTAACTTGTTTGATTTTACAGGACTATCTTAAGTTGATCAAGAATGTGAGAACCTTTGAAATTGGACTGAGTACAATTTACCGTGTGTGATAGTTATAAATCTATTGGGGGCCAGGAGCTAAATATATTGGGGGCCAGGGGTGGAATGTGATAGTTTGAATATATGTCCCCCAATATATTCAGTATTTTATTAGTTTATAGTTTGCATCTTCAATCACCTTGCTAGAGGCAATGTCACTGGGGGCCAGTCTTAAGGTGTTAATGGTATGGGTTTGAGATTCCATTGTAAACATATGCAGATGTGCCTAGCAGGAGTTCCTGAAGTGTGCTGTGTGACCTTTTGGCTGTAGTTTTTGCTCTGTGTGCTGTGGTGGCTGGTTGGCTTTCTCTCTCTTGCCTGGTCCTGTGAAGAGCAGGGCGCTTCTCCTGCCTTTATGGAACTTCCCCTGGATCTGTAAGCTTCAATAAATAATATCCCTTCCTCCATAACTGTGCCTGGTCTGGAAGTTCATCTCAGCGAACCTGAAACTGTCTGCTACACCTTCTTAGGGTGAAAGGTTGGAAAAACGTATTTCAAGCAAAGGGGCCTAGGAAACAAGAGGGGTTGCTATCCTAATTTCTGACAAGATAGACTTAAATCCAACATTTGTGAGGAAAGATAAAGCAGGTCACTTTATACTGATTAAAGGAACATTCCAACAGGAGGACATTACAATCTTAAACATATATGCCCCTAACATGGGGGCTCCCAATTTCATAAAACAAATGCTATTAGAATTAAAGTCAGAGATATCTCCTAACACAATAGCAGTGGGTGACTTCAATATCCCACTCTCATCACTTGACAGGCCTACCCAGCAAAAAATAAACAGAGAGACATCTGCATTAAGTGATATCATGGAACAAATGGACCTAACAGATATATGCAGAACATTCCATCCAAATGCTGCAGAATATACATTTTTCTCAGCAGCACAGGGACATTCTCTAAAATAGACCATATACTAGGACACAAATCAAATCTTAACAAACAAAGGAAAATTGAAATAATCCCTTGTATACTATCGACCACAATGGGATTAAACTGCAAATCAGCAACAAGAAAAACTACAGAGCATACAGAAATTCATGGAGACTAAACAGTACATTATTGAATGATACATGGGTCATTGAAGAAATTAAAAAGGAAATCAAGAAATTCATAGAATCAAATGATGATGAGAATACAACATACCAAAACCTTTGGGACCCAATGAAGGCAGTCCTATGAGAGAAGTTTACAGCTATAAGTGTCTATATTAATAAATTAGAGAGTTAACAACTAAACAATTTAATGCTTCACCTTAAGGCCTTGGAAAGAGAAGAACAAGGCAAACCAAAAATCAGTAGATGGGAAGAAATAATAAAGGTTAGGGCAGAAATTAACAAAATGGAAACCAAAAAACAATCAAAAAATCAATGAAACGAAGAGTTGGTTCTTTGAAAGGATAAAGAAGATTGATAAACCCTTAGCAAATCTGACCAAAAGAAAAAGAGAAGGGACAAAAACTGACAAAATTAGAGATGAAAAAGGCAGCATCACAACAGATACCAAAGAAATTCAGAAAATCATACAGACATACTTTAAGAATATATATGCCTCTAAGTTTGAAAACCTGAAAGAAATGGATGATTTCCTTGATTCATGTGACCTAACAAATTTAAATCAAGATGAGATAAACCACTTAAATAGACCTATAACAACTACAGAGATCCAAGCAGTTATAAAAAGTCTCCCAACTAAAAAAGGCCAGGCCCAGATGGATTCACTACTGAATTTTACCAGACATTCCTGGAAGAACTCACATCAATGCTTCTCAAACTTTTCCATAAAATAGAAAAGGAAGGAATTCTACCGAAATCCTTCTATGAAGCCAGCATCACCCTGATACCCAAACCAGACAAAGACAGGTAAAAAAAAAAAAGAAAATTACAGACCAATCTCCCTCATGAACATATATGCAAAAATTCTCAACAAAATATTAGCAAACAGAATACAAGAATATATCAGAAAGATTATTCACCCCGACAAGCAGGCTTTATCCCAGAGATGCAGGGATGGTTCAACATATGCAAATCCATAAATGTAATACACCATATAAATGGTCTGAAGGACAAAAATCACATGGTCATCTCAATAGATGCAGAAAAGGCATTTGACAAAATCCAACACCCCTTCATGGTGAAAGTATTACAGAAACTGGGAATAGAAGGAACATACCTCCACATAATAAAAGCTATTTATGACAAACCTACAGCCAACATAATACAAAATGGGGAAAAAACTTGAAGCTTTTCCTCTAAATTCAGGAACAAGACAAGGGTGTCCACTTTCCCCACTACTATTTAATATAGTACTGGAAGTCTTAGCCCTAGCAATAAGGCAAGAGACACTCATAAAAGTGATACTAATTGGAAGGGAAGAGATCAAATTATCATTACTTGCAGATGATATGATCGTATACATAACAGACTCTACCCACAAACTGTTAGAGCTGATAAACACGTTTAGCAATGGAGCAGGATACAAAATAAGCAAACAGAAATCAGTAGCTTTTCTATACACTAACAACAAACATGCACAGGATGAAATCAGGGAATCTCTCCGATTCACAATTGACTCAAAGAAAATAAAATACCTTGGAATAAACTTAACCAAGGAAGTGAAGGATCTCTACAATGAGAACTTTAAAAACCTCGAGCAACAAATTACAGAAGACAAAAGGAAATGGAAAGACATCCCATGCTCCTGGATTGGAAGAATCAATATTGTGAAAATGTCAATCTTACCAAAAGCAAGCTACACATTTAATGTGATCCCCATTAAAATCCCAATAGCATTCTTCACAGAAATAGAAAAAACAATCCTAAAATTCATCTGGAAACACAAAAAGCCTCAAATAGCCAAAACAATTTGGCCCAACAAAAATCAGGCTGGTGGTATTACATTGCCCGATTTTAAGTTATATTTTAAAGTCATCATAACAAAAACAGCATGGTATTGGCACAAGGACAGACAGGTAGATCAATGGAACAGAATAGAAAACCCAAATATTAATCCAGGCAGCTACAGTCACCTGATTTTTGACAAAAATGCCAAAAATATTCAGTGGAGAAAAGATAGCCTCTTTAACAAGTGGTGCTGGGAAAACTGGATAGCTGTATGTAAAAGGATAAAAATAGATCGTTCTCTCTCTTCATGCACAAAAGTCAAGTCCAAATGGATCAGGGACCTTAATATCAGACCTGAAACTCTGAAACTGCTAGAGGAAAAGGTAGAGGAAACCCGTCAACATACTGGCATAGGCAAGGACTTTCTGAATATAACCCCAATTGCTCAGGGAATAAAACCACTAATGAACCACTGGGACCTCATGAAATTACAAATCTTTTGTACAGCAAAGACACTGTGAATAGAGCAAAGAGACAACCTACAGAATGGGAGAAAATCTTTGCCAGCTATACATCTGACAGAGGATTAATATCCAGAATATACAGAGACCTTAAAAAACAGAATAATAAGAATTCAAACAACCCAGTTAAAAAATGGGGTATGGAACTAAATAGAGAGTTCTCAGAAGAAGAAATACAGATGGCATATAAACATCTAAAAAAGTGTTCCACATCCTTAGCCATCAGGGCAATGTAAATTAAAACCACTTTGAGATTCCATTTTACTCCTGTCAGAATGGCTACCATCAAGAAAACAAATTACAGTAAGTGTTGGCATGGATGTGGAAAAAGAGGAACACTTCTACACTGTTGGTGGGAATGTAAGCTGGTCAGCCATTGTGGAAATCAGTGTGGAGGTTCTTGACACAGCTAGAAATAGATTTACCATATGATCCAGCTATAGCACTCCTAGGCATATATCCAAAGGACTCTTCTCACTACCTTAGAGATACTTGCACAACCATGTTCATTGGTGCTCTATTCACAATAGCTAGGAAATGGAAGCAGCCTAGATGTCCCTCTACAGATGAATGGCTAATAAAGATGTGGTACATTTACACAATGGAGTTCTATTCAGCAGTAAAGAAAAATGAAATTATGAAATTTGCAGGGAAATGGATGGATCTGGAAAGGATTATACTAAGTGAGGTAACCCAGGCTCAGAAAGCCAAATGTCATATGTTCTCTCTCATATGTGGATCCTAGCTACAAAAGTATAGACTTGTGTGTGAAATGGAACCAATAATAGGTACCAGAAACCAGTAAGCTGGTAAAAGGAAGTAAGGGAGGGAGGAAAGGGAAGGAATTAAGTGGATAGTATTTCACATATGTAAGTAGAAGAACAGATTGCAGGGAGGGAAATGGCCTAAGTGAGGCCACAGGAAGAGAATGCATAAAAGGGCAGGGGGAGGGTCAATCTAAATTCAAGATAGTGTGAATAAGACTTATGTAAACCTACTTTTTGAATAATTGCACATCTAGAAGCT
This sequence comes from Orientallactaga sibirica, assembly GCA_036365145.1. Lineage (NCBI taxonomy): Eukaryota > Metazoa > Chordata > Mammalia > Rodentia > Dipodidae > Orientallactaga > Orientallactaga sibirica. Next base: position 338,715 of record JAEOAD010000022.1, read on the forward strand.
GTAGACTGTTACTAGAAAAATTTCAGTGCCTGGGATGGGATACCTTCCAGTGAGTTGTTGGCCAAGGAGGTCCCGGTAGCCTCCAAAACATTAAAGGCTTTTGCCAAAGCCCTTGGTTTCCCTTGAGAAACAGATAGTAAGACCCTATTGCTGAAGACATCTCTTGCCTGAGAGGCAAGGTCACTGAGAAAGCAAGCTGGTGTGGAGCAGAAAACCTTCTCCCTGTAGACCAGCCAACTGAAAGCTGGAAAAAGCTGCACTGCATGCAGCCCTATGGGAGACAGAAGTCATCATCAGTGAAAACAGTGGACACTGAATATTCAAGTTTGGCCATACAGGCCCAATGACTGAACGGGTGCAATAGTGGCATGTCTACTCATAGAGTAACCAACTGCTTCATAATTGGACTGAAGGTCCTCTCTATGGGAGGGAATACATACCTGGTACTGAAAAAACCTAAGCAAAAGTCTATGCAGGGGTGGTCATGAGCCTTAGGGGTATAAAGCCTGCTCTTGTCTGACTAAACATATATTTTATTCCCATGAAGCTGCCCTGAAAGCACTACACTTAATGTTCATATTCACATATTAATGCTACTCTCAATTCTGGTTAAAGAAGCTTCTCTTTTCAGAGGGTGACCACTGGGATGACCCAAAAGGCAACATAGTGGTGAGAAGAAGGGATGGAGGAGTGCCCAGCACTGAAACACCTCTTTCACACCCTCCAAGGCTCAGGGCCCATTGTAGAAGAGGGGGCGGATAGAATGGAAGAGCCAAAGGAAGGGTATGACTCCTTACAATTCAACTGTCCAGACAGAAATTGGCCTTGATCTCCATGACCTTGCAGTGCCTAGTAATACCCTCTGAAGACCCTCATAATAGAAGTAAAAGATGATGACATTAAATTAAAAGAGAGACTAATAGAGAGAGGGAGGGGATTTGATGGAGATTGGAGTTCTAAAGGGGGATGGAGGAAGGGGAGGGAAATATCATGCACTTTTTGTACGTAAGTATAGAAGTTGTCAATAAGAAAAGAAAAGAAAAGAAAAGAAAAGAAACATATTCATTGCCAAACACTGTACTGTGTGAAATAAGCTTTATCGGCTCTTGGAATGAGTTGCTTTTGTACGAAGATGGTAGATCACAGCAAGTTCAAACATTCCTCATTAGTTCAATCTAACAAGATACACAACATAGTAACTTGGTTTCACTTCTAATGTAGTTTCCTTAGAAGAGAAACATCTTTATTGCCAAACACTATACTGTGGGAAATATGCTTCATCGCCTCTTGTAATGAGTTGCTTTTGTACGAAGACAATACATCACTGCAAGTTCAAACTTTCCGTTTTAGTAAAATCTTACAAGATATACAAGTTAGTAACTTCACTTCATTTCTAATGTATTTTCCTAAGAAAAGAATACGCTTTATTGCCGAACACTGTACTGTGTGAAATAAGCTTTTTCGGTTTTTGGAATCAGTTCCTTTGTATCATGATGGTAGATCACAGCAAATTCAGACTTTACTCGTTAGTACAATCCAACAAGAAGTACACCTTAGTAACTTCGCTTTATTTCTAATGTAGTTTCCATAGAAAAGAAACGTCTTCATTTCCTCACACTGTATTGTGTGAAATAAGCTTGTTAAGCTCTTGAAATTAGTTGCTTTCTTACAAACCGTGGAGATCACAGCAGTTTCAAACATTCCTTGTTTGTAAAATCAAACAAGATGTACAACTTAGTAACTTCATTTCATTTCTAATGTAGTTTCCTTAGAAAAGAAACATCTTCATAGCCAAACACTGTACTGTGTGAAATAAGCTTGTCATGCTCTTGAAATGAGTTGCTTTCTTACGAAGCGGGTAGATCACAGCAGTTTCAAACGTTCCTTGTTTGTAAAATCTAACAAGCTGTATAAGTTAGTAACTTCATTTGATTTCAAATGTAGTTTCCTAAGAAAAGAAACATCTTCATTGCGGAACACAGTACTGTGTGAAATAAGCTTGTTCAGCTCTTGGAATGAGTTGCTTTGTATGAAAACGGTAGATCACTGCAAGTTCAAACGTTCCTTGTTAGTACAATCTAAAAAGATGTATAACTTACTAACTTCATTTAATTTGTAATGTACTTTTCTAAGAAAAAAAAATCTTCATTGCCAAGTACTGTACTGGGTCAAATAAGCTTGTTCAGCTCTTGGAATGAGTTGTTTTCTGATGAACATGGTAGATCACAGCAAGGACAGACTTTCCTCATTAGTACAATCTAACAAAATGTACAACTTTTTAAGTTCGTTTCATTTCTAATGTAGTTTCCTAAGAAAAGAAATATCTTAATTACCGAACACTGTACTGTGTGAAATAAGTTTGTTCGCTTCTTGGAATCAGTTGCTTTTGTACTATGATGGTAGATCACAGCAACTTCAGACTTTACTCATTAGTACAATCTAGCAAGATGTACAATTTAGTAACTTTGCTTCATTTCTAATGTAGTTTCCTTAGAAAAAAAACATCTTCATTGCCTAACACTGTACTGTGTGAAATAAGCTTGTTAAGCTCTTGAAATTAGTTGTTTTCTTGCGAAGCAGGGAGATCACAGCAGTTTCAAATGTTCCCTGTTTGTAAAATCTAACAAGATGTATAAGTTAGTAACTTCATTTGATTTCAAATGTAGTTTCCTAAGAAAAGAAACATCTTCATTGCGGAAATAAGTACTGTGTGAAATAACTTGTTCGGCTCTTGGAATGAGTTGCTTTTGTACGAAGACGGTAGATCACAGCAAGTTCAAACATTCCTTGTTAGTATAATCTAACAAGATGTATTGCTTACTAACTCTGTTTAATTTGTAATGTAGTTTTCTAAGAAAAGAAACATCTTCATTGCCAAAGACTGTACTGTGTCAAATATGCTTGTTCAGCTCTTGGAATGAATTGTTTTCTGACGAACATGGTAGATCACAGCAAGTACAGACTTTCCTCGCTAGTACAATCTAACAAGATGTACAACTTATTGACTTCATTTCATTTCTAATGTAGTTTCCTAAGAAAAGAAACATCTTCATTGCCGAACACTGTACCTTGTGAAATAAGCTTGTTCAGCTCTTGGAATGAGTTGCTTTCATATGAACACAGTAGATCAGAGCAAGTTCAAATGTTCCTCCTTAGTACAATCTAACAAGATGTACAACTTAGTAACTTCCTTTCATTTCAAATGTAGTTTCCTAAGAAAAGAAACATCTTCTTTGCCAAACATGGTACTGTGTGAAATAAGCTTGTTTGACTCTTGGAATGAGTTGCTTTTGTAGAAAGACAGTAGATCAGAGCAAGTTCAGACCTTCCTCATTAGTAAACTCTAACAATATGTATTACTTTACTAACTTCATTTCCTTTCTAATGTAGTTTCCTATGAATAGAAACATCTTCATTGCCAAATACTGTATGGTGTGAAATAAGCTTGTTCGGTTCTTGGAATGAGTTGCTCTTGTATGAGGACTGTAGATCACAGCATGTTCAAACTTTCCTCATTAGTACAATCTAACAAGATGTACAACTTAGTAAGTTTGCTTCATTTCTAATGTAGTTTACTTAGAAAAGAAACATCTTCATTACCAAACACTGTACTGTGTGAAATAAGCTTGGTAAGCTCTTGAAATGAGTTGCTTTCGTATGAAGCGGGTAGATCACAGCAGTTTTAAATGTTCCTTGTTTGTAAAATCTAACAAGATGTACAACTTAGTAACTTCCTTTAATTTCTACTGTAGTTTTCTAAGAAAATAAACATCTTCATTGCCAAATACTGTACTGTATGAAATAAGCTTGTTCAGCTCTTGGAATGAGTTGCTTTTGTACAAAGATGGCATATCACAGGAAGTTCAAACTTTCCTCATTAGTACAATCTAACAATATGTACAACTTAGTAACTTTGCTTCATTTATAATGAAGTTTGCTAACAAAAGACACCTCTTCATATATGAACAATGTACTATGTGAAATAAGCTTGTTAAGCTCTTGAAATGAGTTGCTTTCTTATGAAGCAGGTAGATCACAGCAGTTTCAAATGTTCCTTCTTTGTAATATCTAACAACATGTACAACTTAGTAACTTCGTTTCATTTCAAATGTAGTTTTCTACGAAAAGAAACATCTTCATTGCCAAATACTGTACTGTGTGAAATAAGCTTGTTCGGATCTTGGAATGAGTACCTTTCGTACGAAGACGATAGATCACATCAAGTTCAAACGTTCCTCATTAGTACAATCTAACAAGATGTACAACTTAGTAGCTTCGTTTCATTTCTAATGTAGTTTCCTAAGAAAAGAAACATCTTCATTTCAAAATACTGTACTGTGTGAAATAAGCTTGTTCTGCTCTTGGAATGTTTTGCTTTGGTACAAAGACCATAGATCCCGGCAAGTTCAAACTTTCCTCCTTAGTACAATCTAAAAAGAAGTACAACTTACTAACTTCATTCCATTTCTAATGTAGTTTCCTAAGAAAATAAACATCTTCATTCCAAATACTTTACTGTGTGTAATAAGCTTCTTTGCTTCTTGGAATGAGTTGCTTTTATACGAAGACTGTAGATCACAGCATGTTCAAACTTTCCTCGCTAGTGCAATCTAACAAGATGTACAACGTAGTAACTTTGTTTCATTTCGAATGTACTTTCCTAAGAAAAGAAACAACTTCATTGCTGAACACTGTGCTGTGTGAAATAAGCTTGTTGGGCTCTGGAATGAGTTACTTTTGTATGAACACGGTAGATCAAAGCAAGTTCAAACTTTCCTCATGAGTAAAATCTAACAAGATGTACACCTTACTTACCTCATTTCATTTCGAATGTAGTTTCCTAAGTAAAGTAACATCTTCATTGCTGAACACTGTACTGTGTGAAATAAACTTGTTCATTTCTTGGAATGAGTTTCTTTCGTACCAACATGGTAGATCACAGCAATTTCCAACTTTACTCATAAGTAAAATCTAACAGTATGTACAACTTAGTAACTTACTTTCATTTCTAGTGTAGTTTTCTAAGAAAATAAACATCTTCACTGCCAAAAACTGTACTGATTAAAATAAGCTTGTTCGGCTCTTGGAATGAGTTGCTTTTGTATGAAGACAGTATATCACTGCAAGTTCAAACTTTCCTCGTTAGTACATTCTAACAACATATAGAACATAGTAACTGCTTCATTTCTAATGTAGTCCTAAGAAAAGAAATCTCTTCATTGCCAAACACTGTACTGTGTGAAATATGCTTCTTAAGCTCTTAAAATGAGTTGCTTTCTTACGAAGCGTGTAGATCACAGCAGTTTCAAACGTTCCTTCTTTGTAAAATCAAACAAGATGTACAAGTTAGTAACTTCATTTCATTTAAAATGTAGTTTCCTAAGAAAAGAAACATCTTGATTGCCAAACACAGTACTGTGTGAAATAAGCTTGATCGGCTCTTGGAATGATTTGCTTTTGTACAAAGACAGTAGATCACAGCAAGTTCAGACTTTACAGGTTATTACAATCTAACATAGTGGACAACTTAGTAACTTCGTTTTATTTCAAATGTAGTTTCCTAAGAAAAGTAACATCTTCATTTCTGAACACTGTACTGTGTGAAATAAGCTTCGGCTCTTGGAATGAGTTGCTTTTGTATGAAGATGGTAGATCACAGCTAGTTGAAACCTTCCTTGTTAGTAAAACCTAACAAGATGTAAACCTTAGTAGCTTTGTTTCATTTCTAATGTAGTTTCCTAAGAAAATAAACATCTTCATTGTGGGAACACTGTAATGTGTGAAATAAGCTTGTTAAGCTCTTTCACACACACACACACACACACATATGTGTATATATATATATATATATATATATATATATATATATATATATATATATATATATGATTTATATTGTTCTGATTTTACATTCATAGTATTGGTTCCACTGTCCTCCTCCCTGTCCTCCCTCTTTCAAAGGGACCCTCATCAATGGAGAATGTGGGTCATGCATTGTGAGGTTAGTCAAGAGTTCTGGGGTGTAGGCCCTGGTCTCTGTAGCATAATGCCCCATCTTGTGACTCTAACAATCTTTCTGCCCCCTCTTCCACGAGTTTGCCTGAGCCTCATTTGGGTCATTTTAGTTCTGCTTCAGTGATGAGGTTTGGGGAGCCTCTGTGTCTCTGGATATCTGGCTTAGTTAGAATTGAATGTTCTCTGTGTTTATCTCCTTCAGCCCTTTTCTGATGTCGTGATCGCCATGAATGCTGTATTCTTGCCCTTCTCCCTGTGTTGTTCTATGGTTTCAGCTGGGGCCCTGGTGACATGTGGTTAGCTGATCCTCCCTTCAGGTTTGTTGTCAATCTGTAAAAAGGTAAACAAATTCTCCAATGGAGAGAAAAGTTAGTACTAGATAGAAGGGATGACCATATATGTTTTGGGGGGAATTTTATATGCGTCGGCTCTCTTCTAGCCCACATTTGGTGGTGTCTTGATCTTGGAGACTGAGCTTATTTTTTGTACCTGGTTTTGACTTATTTCCCAGTTCCAGGAATGAGTTCCATTCCACTGAGTGGATCTATTAGCCAAATCAAGAGCAGTTGGTTACCCGCCATGGCTGTTTGCCACTACTGTATGAGCATTATGTCAAGTTGTTTCTGGCTGGGTATCTTAGACTGCAAGTTCTTTGGACCAATGTCGGACATTTTCCCCAAGTTGCTCGTGTAGCACCCTCTGGTATTAGACTAGCTAACTGTCTGAGGACTGACCTTCTTCCAGATTCTGGCCAGGTCTCTGTGTTTGGTCTCACACATGTATGCTGTCTTCGACAGTAGGTCTTACCGTGAACCTTTGGTGGGTCACCAAGAACTCTGACAGAAGTATGTCTTTTTTGGGAGACCTTGTAGCTGTTTCAGATCAACAGCTCATTGTGGAAGTTAACCCCGTGCTGGCACTGGGAGTTATAAGTCTGCACCTAGGAAGGTGAGGGAGGAAAAAGATAGATAATATAAAAGAGAAAGTGAATAGGGAGGACAGAGAGAGAGAGAGAGAGAGAGAGAGAGAGAGAAGAGAAGAGAAGAGAAGAGAAGAGAAGAGAAGAGAAGAGAAGAGAAGAGAAAGAGAATCACGACAAGATTAAGGTTGGCCTTCATGATGTTCTCTCTCTAGGTTCCTGTGGTTTGGCTGTTCCCTCTGCAGGCCTGCTGAAGGATCAATGTTTCAGCCTGTTCTTCAGAGTAAAGGGTTTCATAGTATCTTTTCCTTTTGGGTCCCAATTTATATCCCCCCTTGTCCTCCCTCTCACCCTCTCCTTACCTCCCACCCTTGTCCTCCCTCCATCCCACCCTCCCTCTTGTCTGTCCCTCAGAGTGTTTATTAGGTTTGGCCACATGTCATGTGGATTCAGGTTAGGAGCGACAGATAAATGAGACCATGCGACCATTATCTTTTTGTGCTTGGGTGAGCTCACTGAGGATGATCTGTTTGACCATTTTTTTTAATTTCCTTATTTCATGTTTCCTTACTGCTACGTAGAATTACATAGTGTAAATATACCACATCTTTGTTATTCATTCATCTAATGGACACCTGGGTTGATTCCAGCTCTTTGCTATTATGAATTGAGCAGCTATGAACATGGTTGAGCAAATGTCTCTGAGCTGAGGCTTGGAGCCTTTAGGATAAATGACCAATAAGGGAATAACTGGATCCATTGGTAGGTCTATGGTCATCTTTTTCACGAGTTTCCATGTAGCTTTCCATAGTGGTTGAACCATTTTACATTCCCACCAGCAGTGGAAGCTTGTTCCTATTTCTCCACAGCCTCGCCAGCATTTGTTTTCTTTTCTTTTCTTTTTTTTTTTAATGTTAGCCATCCTTACTGGGGTAAGGTGGAATCTCATAGTTGTTTTAATTTGCATCTCCCTGATAATTAGGGATGTTGAACATTTTCTTAAATGTGCATTTGCTATTTGTATTTCTTCCTCTGAGAACTCCCTGTGCAGTTCTCTGCCCCACTTTATGAGTGGGTTGTTTGGTGATTTATTGTTTAGATTTTGGAGTTCTTTGTAGATTCTAGAAATTAGACCTCTGTCAGTTGTATAACTGGTGAAAATTTTCTCCCATTCTGTGGGTAATCTGCTGGCTTTGACTATAGTATTTTTGTCAGTGAAAAAGCTTTTCAGCTTCATGAGATCCCAATGGTTGAGTGATTGTTTAATTTCCTGAGCTGCTGGGGTTTTGTTCAGGAAATCTTTTCCCACTCCTATGTCGTGGAAGGTTCCTCCTACTTTTTCTTCCTGTAGTAGCAGAGTTTCTGGTTTTATATTAAGGTCTTTGATCCATTTGGACTAAATTTTTGTGCATGGATAGATGTGTGGGTCGAGTTTCATTTTCCTACATATGGTTGTCCAGTTTGTCCAGCACCATTTGTTGAAGATGTTGTCTTTTCTCCATTCTGCATTGGTAGGGCCTTTATCAAATATCAAGTAGCTGTACTTGCTTGACCCAACGTCTGGTTCTTCAATTCTGTTCCACTGGTCTATATTCCTGTTTTTATGCCAGTACCATGTTGTTTTTATTACAATGCCTTTGTAGTATAGCTTTAGATCAGGTATGGTGATGCCTCCAGAGGTGTTTCTTTTGCTGAGGATGAGCTTGGATATCCGAGGCCTTCTGCCTTTCCATATGAATTTTGAAATAGTTTTTTCTATCTCATTGAAGAAGGAAATTGTGATTTGTATCGGCATTGTATTGAATCTATAAACTGCTTTTGGTAAAATTGCCATTTTCACAATGTTAATTCTACCAATCCAGGAGCATGGGAGGTCTTTCCATTTTTGTAGGACCTCCTCAATTTCTTTTTTGAGAGTTTTTATGTTTTCATTGTATAGGTCTTTCACTTCCTTAGTTAATGTTATTCCGAGGTATTTTATTTTCTTTGTTGCAACTGAAAATGGGACGATGTTAGTTATTTCTTTTTCTGTTCTCTTTGTCCTTTGCATACAGAAAGGCTACTGATTTCTGTGCATTGATTTTGTATCCTGCTACTTTGCTGAAGACACTAATCACCTTTAAGAGTTTTGAGATGGAAGTTCTCGGGTCACTTATGTATAGAATCATGTCATCTGCAAATAGGGCTAACTTAACTTCTTCCTTTCCAATTTGTATCCCTTTGATTTCTTTCTCCTGTCTTATTGCTTGAGCTAATACTTCTAGCACTATGTTGAAGAGCAGAGGTGAGAGTGGACACCCCTGCCTTGTTCCTGACCTCAATGGAAATTCCTTCAGTCTCTCCCCATTAAGAATATACTTGGGCTTTAGGTGCTTTATATATAGCCTTTATTATGTTGAGATATGGACCGTCCATGCCTATTCTCTCCAATGTTTTGATCATGAAGTGATGTTGTATTTTGTCAAAGGCCTTTTCTGCATCTATTTAAATGATCATGTGGTTTTTGTGTTTCAGCTTGTTTATGTGGCGTATTACATTGACAGATTTCCGTATATTGAACCACTCCTGAATTCCAGGGATGAAGCCTCCTTGATCAAGGTGGATAATGCTTTTGATATACTGTTGAATTTGGTTTGCAAGAATTTTGTTCAGAATCTTTGCGTCTACGTTCATCAGAGAAATGGGCCTATAATTTTCCTTTCTTGTGGCATCCCTGCCTGGTTTTGGAATTAGGGTGATACTAGCTTCATAAAAGGAGTTGGGAATCTCTCCCTGTTCTCCTATTGTGTAGCACAGTTTGAGAAGAATTGGTTTCAGTCCTTCCAATGAAGGTTTGGTAGAATTCCACTCAGAAACCCTCTGGTCCTGGACTATTCTTTTTGGGGAGGTGTTTGATTACCTCTTCAATCTCAAAGCGTGTGTGATGGGATTGTTTAGGAAATTAATCTGCTCTGGGCTTAGGTTTGGTAGGTGGTATGTGTCTATGAATTCATCCATTTCCTCCATATTCTACTGTTTTATGGAGTAGAGGTTTTTGAAATAAATCCTAATAACTCTTCCTATTTCACTCATGTCTGTTGTGATCTCTCCTTTTTCATTTCTAATTGTTTTGATTTGAAGTGTTTCTTTTTTCTGCTTGATCAAATTGGCCAGGGGTGTATCAATCTTGTTAATTTTTTCAAAGAACCAGCTCTTTGTTTCATTAATTTTCTTAAATGTCCTCTTAGTTTCCAATTCATTAATTTCTGCTCTGATCTTAATTATTTCTTGCCATCTGGAGCTTTTTGGGTTGACTTCTTCTAGCTTTTCCAATGCCTTTAGATGGATGGTTAGGTTATTGATTTGGGATCTCTCTGTTTTTGTAATGAGGGCATTTAGTGCTATGATTTTTTCCCCTAAGGACTGCCTTCATTGTGTCCCATAACTTTTGGTATGATGTGTTCTCGTTGTCATTGAATTCTAGAAATTTTGCAATTTCATTCTTTATTTCATCCACAACTCATTTATTGTTTAAAAGTGTGCTGTTCAATTTCCAGGAGGTACAGTGATTCCTCTTGTACTTTCTGTTGTTGATTTCTAGCATTACAGCATTATAGTCTGATATCATGCAGGAAATTACATCAATTTTCTTGAAAATATGGAGGCAGGCTTTGTGGCCCAGTACATGATCTATTTTAGAGAAGGTTCTGTGGACTGCTGAGAAGAATGTGTAGTCTGTAGATTTTGGGTGGAATGTTCTGTATATGTCTATTAGGTCTAGTTGCTCTATGGTTTTATTGAGCTCTCTTACTTCCCTATTAATTTTCTGTTTGGATGATCTATCCATTGTTGATAGTGGAGTATTGATGTCCCCGACTATGACGGTATTGGTGTTTATTTCTGTTTTGTTACCAAGTAGATTTTGCTTTATGAATTGTGGTGCACCTGTGTTTAGTGCATAAATATTGATGATTGTGATATCCTCTTGTTGGATTTTTCCCTTGATAAATAAGAAGTGGCCTTGTTTGTCTTTTTTGGTTACTTTTGGTTTGAAGTCTATTTTATCCAATATAAGTATAGCTACACCTGCTTTTTTCTTATTTGTGTTTGCTTGGAATATCATTTTCCACCCTTTCACCCTGAGGAAGTGTCTGTCTTTAGTGTTGAGGTAGGTTTCTTGAAGACAGCAGATTGAGGGTTCAAGTTTTCTGATCCACCCTGTTAGCTTGTCTTTTCGTGGGTGAATTAAGGCCGTTAATATTCAGAGATAGGAGCCAGGCGTGGTGGCGCACGCCTTTAATCCCAGCACTCGGGAGGCAGAGGTAGGAGGATCACCGAGAGTTCGAGGCCACCCTGAGACTACATAGTTAATTCCAGGTCAGCCTGGACCAGAGTGAGACCCTACCTCGCAAAACCAAAAATATATATATATATATATATTCAGAGATATAACTTTGAGGTTTGATTTAATACCTGCCATATTGTGTTGGGTTGTGGTCTTTGTGGGATTTTTTTGGGGGGGAGGGTAATGTGGAGTGCTTCTTGAGGGCTCTTGGGATTGGTTATTTGTTTCTTCTGTGTGCTGAATTACCTGAAGTACTTTCTGTAGGTTTGGCTTTGTGTTCATATACTTGTAAAGATGAGTTTTATCATGGAAAGATTTTCTTTCACCATCTATTATGAGGGATATTTTTGCTGGATAGAGTAGTTGGGGCTGGAAACCATGGGTTCTTAGAGTTTGCAGTGTTCCATCCCAGGCCCTTCTGGCGTTTAGGGCTGATGTTGAGAAGTCTGAGGTAATTCTAAAGGTGTTCCCTTTATAAGTAATGTGGTCTTTTTCCCTGGATGCTTTTAGGATTTTCTCTTTGTGCTTGATGTTTAGAGTCTTAAAGATAATGTGTCTTGGAGAATTTCTCCTTTGGTCCAGTCTGTTTGGAGTTATGCTAGCTTCTTGTAATTTGATGGGATCAAAGCAAGTTCAAACTTACCTCATTAGTACAATCTAACATATACAACTAAGTAACTTCGTTTCATTTCTAATGTAGGTTCCTAAGAAGAGAAATATCTTCATTGCTAAACACTGTACTGTGTGAAATAAGCTTGTCAAGCTCTTGAAATGAGTTGCTTTCTTACGAAGCGGTTTCAAACGTTCCTTGTTTGTAAAATCTTACGAGATATACAAGTTAGTAACTTCGTTTAATTTCTAATGTAGTTTCCTAAGACAAGAAACATCTTCATTTCCGAACACTGTATTGTGTGAAACAAGCTTGTTAAGCTCTTGAAATGAGTTGCTTTCTTATGAAGCGGGTAGATCACAGCAGTTTCAAACATTCCTTGTTTGTACAATCTAACAAGATGTACAACTTAGTAATTTCTTTTCATTTCAAATGTAGTTTCCTAAGAAAACAACATAGTCATTGCCAAACACAGTACTGTATGAAATAAGCTTGACCTGCACTTGGAATGAGTTGCTTTTGTAGGAAGACGGTAGATCACTGCAAGTTCAAACTTTCCTCATTAGTACAATTTAACAAGATGCACAAGTTAGTAACTTCATTTCATATCTAATGTAGTTTCCTAAGAAAAGAATCATCTTCATTGCCGAACACTGTACTGTGTGAAATAAGCTTTTTCGGCTCTTGGAATGATTTGGTTTTGTACGGAGACGGTAGATCACAGCAAGTTCAAACATTCCTCGTTAGTACAATCTAACAAGATGTACAACTTAGTAACTTCCTTTCATTTCAAATGTACTTTCCTAAGAAAAGAAACATCTTCATTACCGAACACTGTACTGTGTTAAATAAGCTTCTTCGTCTCATGGAATGAGTTGCTTTTGTACGAAGACGGTATATGAATGCAAGTTCAAACTTTCCGCATTAGGATGATCTAACAAGATGTACAACTTAGTAACTTTGCTTCATTTCAAATGTAGTTTCCTAAGAAAAGAGTCATCTTCATTTCCCAACACTGTACTGTGTGAAATAAGCTTGTTCAGCTCTTGGAATGAGTTGCTTTCATACGAAGACAGTAGATCACAGCAAGTTCAAACATTCCTCATTAGTAAAATCTAATAAGATGTACAACTTCGTAACTTCCTTTCATTTCTAATGTAGTTTCCTAAGAAAAGAAACATCTTCATTGCCAAAAACTGTACTGTGTGAAATAAGCTTGTTAAGCTCTTGAAATGAGCTGCTTTCTTATGAAGCTTGTAGATCACAACAGTTTCAAACGTTCCCAGTTTGTAAAATCTAACAAGATGTACAAGTTAGTAACATTGTTTGATTTCAAATGTAGTTTCCTAAAAAAAAGAAACATCTTCATTGCTGAACCCTGTACTGTGTGAAATAAGCTTGGCAAGCTCTTGAAATGAGTTGCTTTCATACGAAGTCGGTAGATCACAGCAGTTTCAAATGTTTTTTGTTTGTACAATCTAACAAGATGTACAACTTAGTAACTTCGTTTCATTTTAAATATAGTTTCATAAGAAAAGAAACATCTTCATTGCCAAACACAGTACTGTGTGAAATAAGCTTGATTGGCTCTTGGAATGAGTTGCTTTTGTATGAAGATGGTAGATCACTGCAAGTTTAGACTTTCCTCGTTAGTACAAGCTAACAAGATGTACAACTTAGTAACTTCCTTACATTTCAAATGTAGTTTCCTTAGAAAAGAAACATCTTCATTGCCAAATATTGTACTGTGTGAAATAAGCTTGTTTGGCTCATGGAATGAGTTGCTTTTGTACAAAGACGGTAGATCACAGCAAGTTCAGACTTTACTCGTTAGTTCAATCTAACAAGATGTACAACTTAGTAACTACATTTCATTTCTAATGTAGTTTTCTTAGAAAGAAACATCTTCATTGCTGAACACTGTACAGTGTGAAATAAGCTTGTTCGGTTCTTGTAATGAGTTGCTTTTGTTCGAAGACTGTAGATCACAGCAAGTTCAAACTTTTCTCGTTAGTAAAATCTAACATGGTATACAACTTAGTAACTTCATTTCATTTCAAATATACTTTTTGAAGAAAAGAAACGTCTTCATTGCCGAACACAGTGCTGTGTGAGATAAGCTTTTTCATCCCTTGTAATCAGTTGCTTTTGTACAACGACGGTAAATCACAGCAAGTTCAGACTTTACTCGTTAGTATAATCTAACAAGATGTACAACTTAGTAACTTCGTTTCATTTCAAATGTAGTTTCCTAAGAAAAGAAACATCTTGATTACCGAACACTGTACTATGTGAAATAAGCTTGATTGGCTCTTGGAATGAGTTACTTTTGTACAAAGACAGTAGATCACAGCAAGTTAAGACTTACCTCTTTAGTAAAATCTAACAAGATGTACAACTTAATAACTTCGTTTCATTTCTAATGTGGTTTCCTTAGAAAAGAAACATCTTCATTTCCAAACACTGTACTGTGTGAAAGAAGCTTCTTTGGTTCTTGGAAGGAGTTGCTTTTCTTGGAAGACTGTAAATTACAGCAAGTTCAAATTTTCCTCCTTAGTACAATCTAATATGGTATACAATTTAGTGACTTCGTTTCATTTCAAATGTAGTTTCCTTAGAAAAGAAACATCTTCATTGCCAAACACTGTACTGTGTGAAATAAGCTTCTTTGGCTCTTGAAATCAGTTGCCTTTGTACGATAACAGTAGATCACAGCAAGTTCAGACTTTACTTATTAGTATAATCTAACAAGATGTACAACTTAGTAACTTCGTTTCATTTCAAATGTAGTTTCCTAAGAAAAGAAGCATCTTGATTACCGAACACTGTACTGTGTGAAAGAAGCTTGTTTGGCTCTTGGAATGAGTTACTTTTGTACAAAGACAGTAGATCACAGCAAGTTAAGACTTTCCTCTTTAGTACAATCTATCAAGATGTACAACTTAGTAACTTCATTTCGTTTCTAATGTGGTTTCCTTAGAAAAGAAACATCTTCATTTCCAAACACTGTACTGTGTGAAAGAAGCTTCTTCGGTTCTTGGAAAGAGTTGCTTTTCTTGGAAGACTGTAAATTACAGCAAGTTCAAATTTTCCTCCTTAGTACAATCTAACATGGTATACAATTTAGTGACTTCGTTTCATTTCAAATGTAGTTTCCTTAGAAAAGAAACATCTTCATTGCCAAACACTGTACTGTGTGAAATAAGCTTCTTTGGCTCTTGTAATCAGTTGCCTTTGTACGATAACAGTAGATCACAGCAAGTTCAGACTTTACTCATTAGTATAATCTAACAAGATGTACAACTTAGTAACTTCGTTTCATTTCAAATGTAGTTTCCTAAGAAAAGAAGCATCTTGATTACCGAACACTGTACTGTGTGAAAGAAGCTTGTTTGGCCCTTGGAATGAGTTACTTTTGTAGAAAGACAGTAGATCACAGCAAGTTAAGACTTTCCTCTTTAGTACAATCTATCAAGATGTACAACTTAGTAACTTCGTTTCATTTCTAATGTGGTTTCCTTAGAAAAGAAACATCTTCATTTCCAAACACTGTACTGTGTGAAAGAAGCTTCTTCGGTTCTTGGAAAGAGTTGCTTTTCTTTGAAGACTGTAAATTACAGCAAGTTCAAATTTTCCTCCTTAGTACAATCTAACACGGTATTCAATTTAGTGACTTCGTTTCATTTCAAATGTAGTTTCCTTAGAAAAGAAACATCTTCATTGCCAAACACTGTACTGTGTGAAATAAGCTTCTTTGGCTCTTGGAATCAGTTGCCTTTGTACGATAACGGTAGATCACAGCAAGTTCAGACTTTACTCATTAGTATAATCTAACAAGATGTACAACTTAGTAACTCTGTCTCACTTCTGATGTAGTTTCCTTAGAAAAGAAACATCTTCATTTGCAAACATTGTACTGTGTGAAATAAGCTTGTTAAGCTCTTGAAATGAGTTGCTTTCTTGCACAGCAAGTAGATCACAGCAGTTTCAAACGTTCCTTGTTTGCACAATCTAACAAGATGTACAACTGAGTAACTTTGTTTCTTTCCAAATGTAGATTTTTAAGAAAAGAAACATCTTCATTGCCTAACACAGTACTGTGTATAATAAGATTGATCACCTCTTGGAATGAGTTGCTTTTGTACAAAGACAGTATATCACTGCAAGTTCAAATTTTTCTCGTTAGTACAGTCTAACAAGATGTACAACTTATTAACTTCGTTTCACTTCTAATGTAGTGTCCTTAAAAAGAAGCATCTTCATTTCCAAACAGTGTACTGTGTAAATTAAGCTTGTTAAGCTCTTGAAATGAGTTGCTTTCTTACACAGCAGGTAGATCACAGCAGTTTCAAACATTCCTTGTTTGTACAATTCTAAGATGTACAACTTAGTAACTTTGTTTCATTTCAAATGTAGTTTCCTAATAAAAGAAACATCTTCATTGCTGAACACTGTACTGTGTGAAATAAGCTTGTTCGGCTCTTGGAATGAGTTGCTTTTGTACAAAGACGGTAGATCACTGCAAGTTGAATCTTTCCTCGTTAGTAAAATCTAACAAGATGTACAACTTACTAACTTCATTTCATGTGTAATGTAGTTTTTTAAGAAAAGAAACTTCTTCATTTCCAAATACTGTACTGTGTGAAATAAGCTTGTTCAGTTCTTGAAATGAGTTGCTTTTATATGAAGACTGTAGATCATAGCAGGTTCAAACTTTCCTCATTAGTAAAATCTAACAAGATGTACAACTTAGTAACTTCGTTTCATTTCTAACGTAGTTTCCTAAGAAAAGAAACATCTTCATTGCCGAACACTGTACTTTGTGAAATAAGCTTGTTCAGCTCTTGGAATGAGTTTCCGGAGAAACACGGTAGATCAAAGCAAGTTCAAACTTTCCTCGTTAGTACAATCTAATAAGATGTACAACTTATTAACTTCGTTTCATTTCTAATGTAGTTTCCTAAGAAAATAAACATCTTCATTGCTGATCACTGTACTGTGTGAAATAAGCTTGTTCAGCTCTTCGAATGAGTTGCTTTTGTATGAATATGGTAGATCACAGCAAGGACAGACTTTACTCATTAGGACAATCTAACAAGTTGTACAACTTAGTAACTTCGTTTCATTTCAAATGTAGTGTCCTAAGAAAAGAAACATCTTCATTGCTGAACACTGTACTGTGTGAAATAAGCTTTATCAGCTCTTTGAATGAGTTGTTTTTGTACAAAGATGGTATATGACTCCAAGTTCAAACTTTCCTCATTAGTACAATCTAACAAGTTGTACAATGTAGTAACTTCCTTTCATTTCAAATGTAGTTTCCTAAGAAAAGAAATATCTTCATTGCCGAACATTGTACCGTGTGAAATAAGTTTGTTTGGTTCTTGGAATGAGTTGCTTTTGTACAGAGGGTAGATCGCTGCAACTTCAAACATTCCTCGTTAGTACAATCTAACAAGATGTACAGCTTATTAACTTCATTTCATTTCTAATGAAGTTTCCTTACAAAAGAACTAACTTCATTGCCCAACACTGCACTCTGTTAAATAATGTTGTTCGGCTCTTGGAATGAGCTGCTTTCCTATGAACATGGTAGATCAAAGCTAGTTCAAACTTTCCTCATTAGTACAATCTAACAAGATGTACAACTTCGTTTCATTTATAATGTAGTTTCCTATGAAAAGAAACATCTTCATTTCTGAACACTGTACTGTGTGAAAGAAGCTTATTCGGCTCTTGGAATGAGTTGCTTTCATACGAAGATGGTAGATCACAGCAAGTTCAAAAGTTCCTTGTTAGTTCAATCTAACAAGATGTACAACTTAGTAACTTCGTTTCATTTCAAATTTAGTTTCCTAAGAAAAGAGACATCTTCATTACCAAACACTGTACTGTGTGAAATAAGCTTGTTAAACTCTTGAAATGAGTTGCTTTCTTATGAAGCTGGTAGATCACAGCACTTTCAAATGTTCTGTTTTTAAAATCTAACAAGATGTACAAGTTAGTAACTTCATTTCATTTCAAATGTAGTTTCCTAAGAAAAGAAACATCTTCATTGCTGAACACTATACTGTGTGAAATAAGCTTGACTGGCTTTTGGAATGAGTTGCTTTCTTACGATGCAGGTAGATCACAGCAGTTTCAAACATTCCTTGTTTGTGCAATCTAACAAGATGTACAACTTAGTAACTTCATTTCATTTCAAATATAGTTTCCTAAGAAAAGAAACATCTTCATTGCCGAACACTGTACTGTGTGAAATAAGCTTGTTAAACTCTTGAAATGAGTTGCTTTCTTACAAAGCGGGTAGATGACAGAAGTTTCAAATGTTCCTTGTTTGTACAATCTAACAAGATGTACAACTTAGTAATTCATTTCATTTCAAATGTAGTTTCCTAAGAAA
Organism: Orientallactaga sibirica; assembly: GCA_036365145.1. Taxonomy (NCBI): domain Eukaryota; kingdom Metazoa; phylum Chordata; class Mammalia; order Rodentia; family Dipodidae; genus Orientallactaga; species Orientallactaga sibirica. The sequence goes on from JAEOAD010000022.1 coordinate 356,986, forward strand.
AGAAACATCTTCATTTCCAAACACTGTACTTTGTGAAATAAGCTTGTTTGGCTCTTGGAATGAGTTGCTTTCTTCCGAAGATGGTAGACCACAGCAAGTTGAAATTGTTCCTCATTAGTTCAATCTAAAAAGATGTACAGCTTTGTAACTTCGTTTCATTTTGAATGTAGTTTCCTAAGAAAAGAAACATCTTCATTGCCAAACACTATACTGTGTGAAATAAGCTTGATTGGCTCTTGGAATTTGTTGCTTTGGTATGAAGACGGTATATCGCTGCAAGTTCAAACTTTCCTCTTTAGTACAATGTAAAAAGATGTACAACTTAGCAACTTCGTTTCATTTCTAATGTAGTTTCCTAAGAAAAGAAACATCTTCATCACCAAACACTGTACTGTGTGAAATAAGCTTGTTAAGCTGTTGAAATGAGTTGCTTTCTTATGACGTGGGTAGATCACAGCAGTTTCAAACATTCCTTGTTTGTACAATCAAACAAGATGTACAACTTAGTAACTTCATTCCATTTCAAATGTAGTTTTGAAGAAAAGAAACATCTTCATTGCCGAAAACAGTATTGTGTGAAATAAGTTGTTCAGCTCTTGGAATGAGTTGCTTTTGGACAAAGACAGGGAATCACTGCAAGTTCAAACTTTCCTCGTTAGTACAGTCTAACAAGATGTACAACTTACTAACTTCCTTTCATTTCTAATGTAGTTTCCTAAGAAAAGAAATATCTTCATTGCCAAATACTGTACTCTGTGAAAAAAGCTTGTTCGGCTCTTGGAATGAGTTGCTTTCATACAAACACAGGAGATCAAAGCTAGTTCAGACTTTCCTCGCTAGTACAATCTAACAAAATGTACAACTTTGTAACTTCGTTTCATTTCAAATATAGTTTCCTAAGAAAATAAGCATCTTCATTGCCGAACACTGTGCTGTGTGAAATAAGCTTGATCGGTTCTTGGAATGAGTTGCTTTTGTACGAAGATGGTATATCACTGCAGTTTCAAACTTTCCTCGTTAGTAAAATCTAACAATATCTACAACTTAGTAACATTGCTTCATTTCTAATGTAGTTTCCTAAGAAAAGAAACATCTTCATTGCCGAACAGTGTGCTGTGTGAAATAATCTTTTTCAACTCTTGGAATGATTTGCTTTCGTACGAACACGGTAGATCACAGCAAATTCAAAATTTCCTTGTTAGTGCACTCTAACAAGATATACAACTTAGTAAATTCGTTTCATTTCTAATGTAGATTTGTAAAAAATAAACACATTCATTGCTTTATTCTGTAGAGAGGAAATAAGCTTGTTCAACTTTTCGAATGAGGTGCTTTCATAGGAAGAGTGTTGATCACAGCATGTTCACCCTTTCCTTATTTGTACAATCTAATAAGATGTACAATGTAGTAAGTTCATTTCATTTTTAATGTAGTTTCATCAGAAAAGAAACATCTTCATTTTGGAAAACTCTCATGTCTGAAATAAGCTTATTCAGCTCTTGGAATGAGTTGCTTTCTTACAAAGAGGGATGAGCACAGCAAGTACAAACTTTCCCCATTTGTACAATCTTGCAAGATGTACAATTTAGTAACTTCATTTCATTTCTAATGTAGAGTCGTACGAAAAGAAACACATTCATTGTCCAACGCTGTATTGTGTGAAATAAGCTTGTTCCACTCTTGGAATGAGTTGCTTTCGTACAAAGATGGTAGATCACAGCAAGTTCAAACATTCCTCATTAGTACAATCTAGCAGGATGTACAAGTTAGTATTTTCATTTCCTTTTTTTAAAGTTTTATTTTTATTTTTTATTTTTAGAGAGAGACAGAGAGGGAGAGGGAAGCAGATAGAGAATGGGTGCATCAGCTGTCTCTCAGCTGCTGTGAACAAAATCCAGATGTGCGTGCCCCTTGTGGGCAAGTGTGACTTTGCGCCCTTGCATCACTTTGCATCTGGCTAAATGTGGGACCTGGAGATTGGAACTGGGTTCTTAGGCTTAGGAGGCAGGTGCCTTAACTGCTAAACCATCTCTCCAGCCCAACTTTCTTTCATTTCTGATGTAGTTTCATAAGGAAAACAACACATTCATTGGCAAACACAGTACTGTGTGAAATAAGCTTGTTCAGTTCTTGGAATGAGTTGCTTTTGTATGAAGAGGGTTGAGCACAGCAAGTTCAAACTTTCCTCCTTTGTACAGTCTAAGAAGATGTACAACTTAGTAACTTCTTTTCATTTCAAATGTAGTTTCATAAGAAAAGAAACACATTCATTGCCGAATGCTGTACTGTGTGAAATAAGTTTGCTCAGCTCTTGGAATGAGTTCCTTTTGTAAGAACAGGGTTGAGCACAGCAAGATCAAATTTTCCTCATTTGTAAAATCTGAACAGATGTACAACTTAGTAACTTCGTTTCATTTCTATTATAGTTTCATAAGAAAAGAAACACCTTCATTACTGAACACTGTCCTGTGTGAAATAAGCTTGTTGAGCTCTTGGGATGAGTTGCTTTCATACAAAAAGGGTTGAGCACAGCAAATTCATACTTTTCTCGTTTGTCCAATCTAAATATATGTACAACATAGTAAGTTCATTTCATTTCTAATGTAGTTTCATAAGAAAAGAAACACATTCATTGCTTAATGCTGTACAGAGTGAAATAAGCTTATTCAGCTCTTCGAATGAGTTGCTTTTGTACAAAGAAAGTTGAGCACAGAAAGTTCAAATTTTCCTCGTTTGTACAATCTAAGAAGATATACAACTTTGTAACTTCGTTTCATTTCTATTGTAGTTCCACAAGAAAAGAAACATCTTCATTCCGGAACACTGCACTGTGTGAAATAAGCTTCTTCAGCTCTTGGAATGACTTGCTTTCGTACGAAGAGGGTTGAGCACAGCTAGTTCAAACTTTCCTCACTTGTACAATCCAACAAGATATACAACTTAATAATTTCTTTCCATTTCTAATGTAGTTTCATAAGAAAATAATCATCTTTATGGTCCATGGCTGTACTGTGTGAAATAAGCTTGTTGAGCTCTTGGAATGAGTTGCTTTCATGAGAAGAGGGTTGAGTACACCCGGTTTAAACTTTCCTCGTTTGTACAAGCTAGCAAGGTGTACAACTTAGTACTTTCGTATCATTTCTAATGTAGTTTTATAATAAAGGAAAAATCTTCATTGCCGAAAACTCTACAGTGTAAAGTAAGCTTATTCAGCTCTTGGAATGAGTTGCTTTCATATGAAGAGGGTTGATTACAGCAAGTTAAAACTTTTCAAGTTTGCAAAATCTAAAAATATTTACAACTTGTCAACTTCGTTTCATTTCTAATGTAGGTTCATAAGAAAAACAACGCATTCATTGCCTGAACTCAGTACTGTGTGAAATATGCTTGCTCAGCTCTTCGAATGAGTTGCTTTCGTATGAAGACAGTTGAGCACAGCAAGTTCAAACTTTCCTCGTTTGTACAATCTAAGAAGATGTACAACTTAGTAACTTCGTTTCATTTCCAATGTAGTTTTATAAGAAAAGAAACACATTCATTCTGAACGCTGTACTGTGTGAAATAAGCTTGTTCAGCTCTTGGAATGAGTTGCTTTCATATGAAGAGGGTTGAGCCCAGCAAGTAGAAAATTTCCTCATTTGTAAAATATAACATGATGTACAACTTAGTAACTTCATTTTATTTCTAATATAGTATCATAACAAAAGAAACATCTTCATTGCCAAACAGTGTACTGAGTGAAAGGAAATGTTGTTCAGCTCTTCAAATAGGTTGCTTTCATACGAAGAAAGTTGAGCACATCAAGTTCTAACATTCCTAGTTTGTACAATCTCACAAGAAGTAAAACTTAGTAACTTCGTTTCATTTCTAATGTAGTTTTGTAAGAAAAGAAACGTCTTCATTGCTGAACACTGTACTGTGTGAAATAAGCTTGTTCAGCTCTTGGAATGAGTTGCTTTCATACAAAGATGGTAGATCACAGCAAGTTCAACTCTCCTCGTTTGTAAAATCTAAGAAGATGTACAATTTAATAACTTCGTTTCATTTCTAATGTAGTTTCGTAAGAAAAACAACACGTTCATTACCGAACACAGTACTTTGTGAAATAAGCTTGTTCAGCTCTTAGAATGATTTGCTTTCCTAGGAAGAGGATTGAGCACAGCAAGTTAAACCTTCCTCATTTGTACTATATAACATGATGTACAACCTAATAACTTTATTTCATATCTAATATAATTTTGTAAGAAAAAAAACATCTTCAAAGCCCAATGCTGTCTTGTGTGAAATAAGCTTGTTCAGCCCTTGGAATGAGTTGCTTTCCTACGAAGAGGGTTGTGCACAGCAAGTTCAAACTTGCCTCATTTGTACAATATAACAAGGTGTATAATTTAGAAACTTTGTTTCATTTCTAATGTAGTTTCATAAGAAAAGAAACACATTCATTGCCAAATGCTGTACTGTATGAAATAAGCTTGCCCAGCACTTGGAATGATTTGCTTTCATGCAAAGAGGGTTGAGCACAGCAAGTTCAAGCTCTCCTTGTTTGTACAATCTAACAAGATGTACAACTTAGTAACTTCATTTCATTTCTAATGTAGTTTCGAAAGAAAAGAAACCTTCTCTTTCTAGTCACTGTAATGTGTGAAATAAGCTTGTTCAGCACTTGGAATGAGTTGCTTTTGTACGAAGGGGTTGAGACCAGCAAGTTCAAACTTTCCTCGTTTGTAGAATCTAACAAGTTGTACAAGTTAGTAACTTCATTCCATTTCTAATGTAGTTTCATAAGAAAAGATACATCTTAATTGTCCAATCCTGTATTGTGTGAAATAAGCTTGTTCAGCTCTTGGAATGAGTTGCTTTCGTGCAAATGGGTTGATCACGGCAGTTCAAACTTACCTTGTTTGTACAATCAAACAAGATGTACAACTTAGTAACTTCATTTCATTTCTAATGAAGTTTTGTAATAAAAGAAACATCTTCTTTGCTGAATGCTGTAATGTTGGAAATAAGCTTGTTCAGCTCTTGGAATGAGTTGCTTTCATTCGAAGAGAGTTGTGCACAGAAAGTTCAAACTTTCCTCACTTGTACAATCTCACAAGATGTACAACTTAGTAACTTCGTTTCATTGCTAATGTAGTTTCGTAAGAAATAAATATCTTCATTGCTGAATGCTGTACTGTGTGAAATATGCTAATTCAGACCTTGGAATGGGTTGATTTCATACAAAGAGGATGAGCAAAGCAAGTTCAAACTTTCCTCGTTTGTACAATCTAAGAAGATGTACAATGTAGTAACTTCATTTTATTTCTAAAGTAGTTTCATAAGAAAAGAAACACATTCATTGCTGAATGCTGTCCTGTGTGAAATAAGCTTGTTCAGCTCTTGGAATTAGTTGCTTTTGTTCAAAGAGAGTTGTGCACAGAAAGTTCAAACTTTCCTCATTTGTACAATCTCACACGATGTACAACTTAGTAACTCCGTTTCATTGCTATATAGTTTTGTAAGAAATAAATATCTTCATTGCCAAATGCTGTACTGTGTGAAATACGCTTGTTCAAACCTTCAATGAGTTGATTTTGTACAAAGAGGATGAGCACAGCAAGTTCAAACTTTCCTTGTTTGTACAATCTAAGATGTACAATGTAGTAACTTCGTTTTATTTCTAAAGTAGTTTCATAAGAAAAGAAACACATTCATTGCCGAACGCTGTCCTGTGTGAAATAAGCTTGTTCAGCTCTTAGAATTAGTTGCTTTCGTGCAAATGGGTTGATCATGGCAGTTCAAACTTTCCTTGTTTGTACAATCAAACAAGATGTACAACTTAGTAACTTCATTTCATTTCTAATGAAGTTTTGTAATAAAAGAAACATCTTCTTTGCTGAATGCTGTAATGTTGGAAATAAGCTTGTTCAGCTCTTGGAATGAGTTGCTTTCATTCGAAGAGAGTTGTGCACAGAAAGTTCAAACTTTCCTCACTTGTACAATCTCACAAGATGTACAACTTAGTAACTTCGTTTCATTGCTAATGTAGTTTCGTAAGAAATAAATATCTTCATTGCTGAATGCTGTACTGTGTGAAATATGCTAATTCAGACCTTGGAATGGGTTGATTTCATACAAAGAGGATGAGCAAAGCAAGTTCAAACTTTCCTCGTTTGTACAATCTAAGAAGATGTACAATGTAGTAACTTCATTTTATTTCTAAAGTAGTTTCATGAGAAAAGAAACACATTCATTGCTGAATGCTATCCTGTGTGAAATAAGCTTGTTCAGCTCTTGGAATTAGTTGCTTTCGTTCAAAGAGAGTTGTGCACAGAAAGTTCAAACTTTCCTCATTTGTACAATCTCACACGATGTACAACTTAGTAACTCCGTTTCATTGCTATATAGTTTTGTAAGAAATAAATATCTTCATTGCCAAATGCTGTACTGTGTGAAATACGCTTGTTCAGACCTTCAATGAGTTGATTTTGTACAAAGAGGATGAGCACAGCAAGTTCAAACTTTCCTTGTTTGTACAATCTAAGAAGATGTACAATGTAGTAACTTCGTTTTATTTCTAAAGTAGTTTCATAAGAAAAGAAACACATTCATTGCCGAACGCTGTCCTGTGTGAAATAAGCTTGTTCAGCTCTTAGAATTAGTTGCTTTCGTGCAAATGGGTTGATCATGGCAGTTCAAACTTTCCTTGTTTGTACAATCAAACAAGATGTACAACTTAGTAACTTCATTTCATTTCTAATGAAGTTTCGTAATAAAAGAAACATCTTCTTTGCTGAATGCTGTAATGTTGGAAATAAGCTTGTTCAGCTCTTGGAATGAGTTGCTTTCATTCGAAGAGAGTTGTGCACAGAAAGTTCAAACTTTCCTCACTTGTACAATCTCACAAGATGTACAACTTAGTAACTTCGTTTCATTGCTAATGTAGTTTCGTAAGAAATAAATATCTTCATTGCTGAATGCTGTACTGTGTGAAATATGCTAATTCAGACCTTGGAATGAGTTGATTTCATACAAAGAGGATGAGCAAAGCAAGTTCAAACTTTCCTCGTTTGTACAATCTAAGAAGATGTACAATGTAGTAACTTCATTTTATTTCTAAAGTAGTTTCATGAGAAAAGAAACACATTCATTGCTGAATGCTGTCCTGTGTGAAATAAGCTTGTTCAGCTCTTGGAATTAGTTGCTTTCGTTCAAAGAGAGTTGTGCACAGAAAGTTCAATCTTTCCTCATTTGTACAATCTCACACGATGTACAACTTAGTAACTCCGTTTCATTGCTATATAGTTTTGTAAGAAATAAATATCTTCATTGCCAAATGCTGTACTGTGTGAAATACGCTTGTTCAGACCTTCAATGAGTTGATTTTGTACAAAGAGGATGAGCACAGCAAGTTCAAACTTTCCTTGTTTGTACAATCTAAGAAGATGTACAATGTAGTAACTTCGTTTTATTTCTAAAGTAGTTTCATAAGAAAAGAAACACATTCATTGCCGAACGCTGTCCTGTGTGAAATAAGCTTGTTCAGCTCTTAGAATTAGTTGCTTTCGTGCAAATGGGTTGATCATGGCAGTTCAAACTTTCCTTGTTTGTACAATCAAACAAGATGTACAACTTAGTAACTTCATTTCATTTCTAATGAAGTTTCATAAGAAAAGAAACATCTTCTTTACTGAATGCTGTAATGTCTGAAATAAGCTTGTTCAGCTCTTGGAATGAGTTGCTTTCATCCGAAGAGAGTTGTGCACAGAAAGTTCAAACTTTCCTCATTTGTACAATCTCACAAGATGTACAACTTAGTAAATTCGTTTCATTGCTAATGTAGTTTCATAAGAAAAGAAACATCTTCATTGCCAAACAATGTACTATGTGCAGTAAGCTTGTTCAGCTCCTGGAATGAGTTGCTTTCGTATGAAGACAGTTGTGCACAGTAAATTCAAACTTTCCTCATTTATACAATCTTACAAGATGTACAACTTAGTAACTTCATTTCATTTCTAATGTAGTTTCATAAGAAAAGAAACATCTTCATTGCTGAATGCTGTTCTGTGTGAAAAAAAAGCTGCCCCAGATCTTGGAATGAGTTGCTTTCATATGAAGAAAGTTGAGCAAAACAAGTTCAAACTTTCCCCACTTATATAATCTAAGAAGATGTACAACTTTGTAATTTCATTTTATTTCTAAAGTAGTTCCATATGAAAAGAAACACACTCATTGCCGAAGGATGACCTGTGTGAAATAAGCGTGCTCAGCTCTTGAAATGAGATGCTTTCGTACAAAGAGGGTTGTGCACAGCAAGTTCAAACTTTCCTCATTTGTACAAACCAACAAGATGTACAACTTAGTAACTTCATTTCATTTCTAATGTAGTTTCATAAGAAAAGAAACACCTCATTGCTGAATGCTGTACTATGTGAAACAAGCTTGTTCAGCTCTTGGAATGAGTTGCTTTCTTACAAAGATGTTTGAGCACACCAAGTTCAAACTTTTCTCATTTGTACAAACCAACAAGATATACAACTTAGTATGTTCATTTCATTTCTAATCTAGTTTCATAAGAAAAGAAACACATTCATTGCTTTATGCTGTACAGAGTGAAATAAGCTTGTTCAGCTCTTCTAATGAGTTGCATTCATACGAAGACAGTTGAGCACAGCAAGTTCAAACTTTCTTCGTTTATACAATCTAACAAGATATACAACTTCGTAACTTCATTTCATTTCTAATGTAGTTTTGTAAGAAAAGAAATACACTGATTGCTGAACGCTGTACTGTGTGAAATAAGCTTGTTTAGTTCTTGGAATGTGTTGCGTTCGTACGAAGATGGTTGAGCACAGCAAATTCAAACTTTCCTCGTTTATACAATCTAACAAGATGTACAACTTAGTAACTTCATTTCATTTCTTACGCAGTTTCATAAGAAAAGAAAGACATTCATTGCTGAACACTTTACAGAGTGTAATAAGATTGTTCAGCTATTAGAATGAGTTGCTGTTGTCCAAACACAGTTGATCACAGCAAGCTCAAACATTACTCATTTGTACTATCTAACAAAATGTACAACTTAGTAACTTCGTTTCATTTCTAATGTAGATTCGTAAGAAAGAAACATCTTCACTCCCGAACACTGTACTGTGTGAAATAAGCTTGTTCAGCTCTGGCAATGAGTTGCTTTCGTACGAAGAGGGTTGAGCACAGCAAGTTCAAACTTTCCTCGTTTGTAGAATCAAAGGAGATGTACAACATAGTAACTTCGTTTTATTTCTAAAGTAGTTTCATATGAAAAGAAACACATTCATTGCCAAATGCTGTCCTGTGTGAAATAAGCGTGATAAGCTCTTGGAATGAGTTGCTTTCATATGAAAAAAGTTGAGCACAACAAGTTCAAACATTCCTTGTTAGTACAATCACACAAGATGTACAACTTAGTACCTTTGTTTCATTTCTAATGTAGTTTCCTAAGAAAAGAAACATCTTCATTGCTCAATGCTGTACTGTGTGGAACAAGCTTGTTCAGGTCTTGGAATGAGTTGCTTACTTAAGAAGATGTTTGAGCACAACAAGTTCAAACTTTCCTCATTTGTACAAGCTAACAAGATGTACAAATTAGCAACTTCCTTTCATTTCTAATGTCGCTTCATAAAAAAAAAACAACCTTCATTGCCAAACACTACTGTGTGAAGTAAGCTTGTTCAGCTATTGGAATGAGTTGCTTTCATGTGAAGAGAGTTGATTACAGCAAGTTCAAACTATTCTCATTTGTACAATATAAAAAGATATACAACATCGTAACTTCATTTCATTTCCACTGCAGTTTTGTAAGAAAAGAAACACATTTATTGCTGTATGCTGTACAAGTTGAAATAAGCTTGTTCAGCTCTTCCAATGAGTTGCTTTCATAAGAAGACGGTTGAGGAAAGAAAGTAGAATCTTTCCTCATTTGTACAATCTAACAATATCTACAACTGAGTAACTTCATTTCATTTCTAATGTAGTTTCATAAGAAAAGAAACACATTCATTGCCAAACACTGTACTGTGTGAAATAAGCTTACTCAGCTCTTAGAATGAGTTGCGTTCGTACAAAGATGGTGGAGTACAGCAAATACAAACTTTCCTCAATTATGCAATCTAACAATATGTACAACGTGGTAACTTCATTTCATATCTAATGTAGTTTCATAAGAAAAGAAACATCTTCATTGCTGAACACTGTACTTTATGCAGTAAGCTTGTTCAGCTCTTGGAATGAATTGCTTTCGTACGAACAGGGTTGAGCACAGCAAGTTCAAACTTTCATCGTTTGTACAATCAAACAAGATGTACAAGGAAGGAACTTCATTTCATTTCTAATGTAGTTTCGTAAGAAAAGAAACACATTCATTGCCAAATGCTGTACTGTGTGAAATAAGCTTACTCAGCTCTTAGAATGAGTTGCGTTCATATGAAGATGGTAGAGCACAGCAAATTCAAACTTTCCTCATTTATGCAATCTAACAATATGTACAATGTGGTAACTTCATTTCATATCTAATGTAGTTTCATAAGAAAAGAAACATCTTCATTGCCAAACACTCTACTGTGTGTAGTAAGCTTGTTCAGCTCTTGGAATGAATGGCTTTTGTACAAACAGGGTTGAGCACAGCAAGTTCAAACTTTCATCGTTCGTATAATCAAACAAGATGTACAACGTGGTAACTTCATTTCATTTCTAATGTAGTTTCATAAGAAAAGAAACACATTCATTGCCAAATGGTGTACTGTGTGAAATAATCTAGTTCAGCTCTTCGAATGAGTTGCTTTCATACGAAGGGGGTTGAGCACAGCAAGTCCAAACTTTCCTCCTTTGTATAATCTAATATGATGTACAACTTAGTAACTTTGTTTCATTTCTATTGTAGTTTGGTAAAAAAAAGAAACACCTTCATGTCTGAACACGGTACTGTGTGAAATAAGCTTCTTCAGCTCTTGGAATGAGTTGCTTTCATACGAAGAGGGTTGAGCACAGCAAGTTCAAACTCTTCTTGTTTGTAAAATCTAACAACATGTACAGTTTAGTAACTTCATTTCATTTGTAATGTAGTTTCCTAAGAAAAACAACACATTCATTCCCGAACGCAGTACTGTGTGAAATAAGCTAGTTCAGCTCTTGGAATGAGATACTTTCCTACGAAGAGTGTTGAGCATAGCAAGTTAAACCTTCCTCATTTGTACAATATAACATGATGTACAACCTAATAACTTCATTTCATATCTAATATAGTTTCATAAGAAAAGAAATATCTTCATTGCCCAATGCTGTACTGTGTGAAATACGCTTGTTCAGCTCTTGGAATGGATTGCTTCCCTGCGAAGTGGGTTGACCACAGCAAGTTCAAACTTCCTCGTTTGTACAGTCTAACAAGGTTTACAATGTAGTAACTTCGTTTCATTTCAAATGTAGTTTCATAAGAAAAGAAACACATTCATTCTGGACGCTGTACTGTGTGAAATAAGTTTGCTCAGATCATGGAAGCAGTTGCTTTCAAACAAAGAGTGTTGACCACAGCAAGTTCAAACTTTCCTCATTTAAAAAATCTAACCAGATGTACAACTTAGTAACTTCGTTTCATTTCTATTATAGTTTGGTAAGAAAGGAAACACCTTCATTGCTGAACACTGTACTGTGTGAAATAAGCTTGTTCAGCTCTTTGAATGAGTTGCTTTCGTGCGAAGAGGGTTGAGCACACCAGGTTTAAACTTCCCTCTTTTGTACAAGCTAACAAGGTGTACAACTTAGTAACTTCGTTTCATTTCTATGATAGTTTGGTAGGAAAGGAAAAAGCTTCATTGCCGAACACTGTAGTCTGTAAAGTAACCTTCTTCAGCTCTTGGAATGAGTTGATTTCATATGAAGAGGGTTGATTACAGCAAGTTCAAACTTTTCTTGTTTGTACAATCTAAAAAGATGTACAACTTAGGAACTTCGATTCATTTCTAATATAGTTCCGTAAGAAAAGAAACACATTCATTGCTGAACGCTGTACAGAGTGAAATAAGCTTCTTCAGCTCTTTGAATGAGTTGCTTTCATACGAAGATATTTGAGCACAACAAGTTCAAACTTTTCTCATTTGTACAATCTAACAAGATGTACAACTTAGTATCTTCATTTCACTTCTAATGTAAGAGAAACATCTTCATTACCAATCACTGTACTGTGTGAAATAAGCTTGTTCACCTCTTGGAATGAGTGGCTTTCATGCAGAGATGGTTGAGCTCAGAAAGTTCAAACTTTCCTCGTTTGTACAACCTAACAAGATGTACAACTTAGTAACTTCGTTTCATTTCTAATGCAGTTTTGTAAGAAAAGAAACACATTCATTGCCGAACACTGTACTGTGTGAAATAATCTATTTCAGCTCTTGGAATGAGTTGCTTTCATACAAAGAAGGTTGAGCACAGCAAGTTCAAACTTTCCTCCTTTGTACAATCTAACAATATGTACAACTTAGTAACTTCATTTCATTTCTATTGTAGTTTGGTAAGAAAAGAAACACCTTCATGTCTAAACACTGTACTGTGTGAAATAAGCTTGTTCATCTCTTGGAATGAGTTGCTTTCATACGAATAGACTTGAGCACAGCAAGTTAAACCTTCCTCATTTGTATAATATAACATGATGTACAACCTAATAACTTCATTTCATATCTAATATAGTTTCATAAGAAAAGAAATATCTTCATTTCCTAACACTGTACTGTGTGAAATAAGCTTGTTCAGCTCTTGGAATGGGTTGCTTTCGTATGAAGAGTGTTGATTACCTCAAGTTCAAACTTTTCTTATTTGTACAATCTGAAAAGATATACAACGCAGTAAGTTTGTTTCATTTCTAATGCAATTCCCTAAGAATAGAAACATCTTCATTTTGGGACACTGTACAGTGTGAAGTAATGTTGTTCATTTCTTGGAATGAGTTGCTTTCATATGAACAGGGTTGAGCACAGCAAGTTCAAACTTTCCTCGTTTGTACAATCTGAGAAGGTATACAACTTAGTAACTTCATTTCATTTATATTGTAGTTTGGTAAGAAAAGAAACACCTTCATTGCTGAACACTGTACTGTGTGAAGTAATGTTGTTTAGCACTTGGAGTTGCTTTTGTGTGAACAGGGTTGAGCACAGCAAGTTCAAACTTTCCTTATTTGTACAATCTAACAAGATCTACAAAGTAGTAACTTCATTTCATTTCTAATGTAATTTCATAAGAAAAGAAACACATTCATTGCCAAACACTATACTGTGTGAAATAAGCTTACTCAGCTCTTAGAATGAGTTGTGTTCATATGAAGATGGTGGAGTACAGTAAATTCAAACTTTCCTCATTTATGCAATCTAACAAGATATACAACGTGGTAACTTCATTTCATTTCTAATGTAGTTTCATAAGAAAAGAAACATCTTCATTGCCAAACACTCTATTGTGTGTAGTAAGCTTGTTCAGTTCTTGGAATGAATTGCTTTCATATGAACAGGGTTGAGCACAGCAAATTCAAACTTTCATCGTTCATACAATCAAACAATATGTACAACGTGGTAACTTCATTTCATTTCTAATGTAGTTTCATAAGAAAAAAACACATTCATTGCCAAATGGTGTACTGTGTGAAATAATCTAGTTCAGCTCTTGGAATGAGTTGCTTTCATACGAAGAGGGTTGAGCACAGCAAGTTCAAACTTTCCTCCTTTGTACAATCTAACAAGATGCACAACTTTGTAACTTCGTTTCATTTCTATTATAGTTTGGTAAGAGAAACAACACATTCATTCCAGAACACAGTACTGTGAGAAATAAGCTTGTTCAGCTCTTGGGATGAGTTGCTTTTGCACGAAAAGGGTTGAGCACAGCAAGTTCAAACTCTTCTCGTTGGTAAAATCTAACATCATGTACAGTTTAGTAACTTCATTTCATTTGTAATGTAGTTTCCTAAGAAAAACAACACATTCATTCCCAAATGCAGTACTGTGTGAAATAAGCTTGTTCAGCTCTTGGGATGAGATACTTTCCTACGAAGAGGGTTGAGCATAGCAAGTTAAACCTTCCTCATTTGTACAATATAACATGATGTACAACCTAATAACTTCATTTCATATCTAATATAGTTTCGTAAGAAAACAAATATCTTCATTGCCCAATGCTGTACTGTGTGAAATACGCTTGTTCAGCTCTTGGAATGGATTGCTTCCCTGCAGAGTGGGTTGACCACAGAAAGTTCAAACTTCCTCGTTTGTACAAACTAACAAGGTTTACAACTTAGTAACTTCGTTTCATTTCAAATGTAGTTTCATAAGAAAAGAAATACATTCATTCTGGACGCTGTACTGTGTGAAATAAGTTTGCTCAGATCATGGAAGCAATTGCTTTCGTACAAAGAGTGCTGACCACAACAAGTTCAAACTTTCCTCATTTTAAAAATCTAACCAGATGTACAACTTAGTAACTTCATTTCATTTCTATTATAGTTTGATAAGAAAACAAACACCTTCATTGCTGAACACTGTACTGTGTGAAATAAGCTTGTTCAGCTCTTTGAATGTGTTGCTTTCATACGAAGAGGATTTAGCCCATCAAGTTGAAACTTTCCTCGTTTGTAGAATCTAACAAGATGTACAACGTAGTAACTTCATTTCATTTCTAATGTAGTTTAATAAGAAAAGAAACATCGTCATTGCCAAACACTGTACTGTGTGAAGTAAGCTTGTTCACCTCTTGGAATGAGTTGCTTTCATATAAAGAGGGTTGATTACCTCAAGTTCAAACTTTTCTCTTTTGTACAATCTTAAAAGATGTACAACATAGTAACATCGTTTCATTTCTAATGTAGTTTCATAAGAAAAGAAACACATTCATTGCCAAACACTGTACTGAGTGAAATAAGCTTGTTCAGCTCGCGGAATGAGTTGCTATCGTACCAAGAGGGTTGAGCCCAGCAAGTTCAAACTTTCCTCGTTTTTAGAATCTAACAATATGTACAACCTAGTAACTTCATTTCATTTCTATTGCACTTCTGTAAGAATAGAAATATCTTCATTGCTGAACAATGTACTCTGTGAAATAAGCTTGTTCAGTTCTTGGAATGAGTTGCTTTCATACAAAGAGTGTTGAGCATAGCAAGTTCAAGCTTTCCTCATTTCTATAATCTAACAAGATGTACAATTTACTAACTTCTTTTCATTTCTACTGTAGTTTTGTAAGAAAAGAAACATGTTCATTTCTGAACACTGTACTGTGTGAGGTAATGTTGTTCAGCACTTGGAGTTGCTTTCATATGAACAGGGTTGAGTACAGCAAGTTCAAACTTTCCTCGTTTGTACAATCAAAGAAGATGTAAAACTTAGTAACTTCGTTTCATTTCAAATGTAGTTTCATAAGAAAAGAAACACATGCATTGCCGAATGTTGTACTGTGTGAAATAAGCTTGCTCAGCTCTTGGAATGAGTTCTTTTCGTAAGAAGAGGGTTGAGCACAGCAAGCTCAAACTTTCCTCATTTGTACAATCTAAATAGATGTACAACTTAGTAACTTCGTTTCATTTCTATTGTACTTTCGTAGGAAAAGAAACAGCTTCACTGCTGAAAGCTATACTGTGTGAAATAAGCTTGTTCACCTCTTGGAATGACTTGCTTTCATACGAAGAGGGTTTAGCACAGCTAATTGAAACTTTCCTCATTTGTACAGTCCAAAAAATGTACAACTTAATAACTTTGTTCCATTTCTAATGTAGTTTTGTGAGAAAAGAAACATCTTCATGATCCATGGCTGTACTGTGAAATAAGCTTGTTCAGCTCTTGGAATGAGTTGCTTTCATGTGAAGAATGTTGAGCAAACCAGGTTTAAACCTCCCTATTTTGTACAAGCTAACAAGGTGTACAACTTAGTAACTTCGTTTCATTTCTATTATAGTTTGGTAAAAAAAAAAAGAAAAGAAAAGAAAAGAAAAGAAAAGAAAAGAAAAATCTTCATTGTCGAACAGTGTGCTCTGTAAAGTAACCTTCTTCAGCTCTTTGGAATGAGTTGCTTTCGTATGAAGAGGGTTGATTACAGAAAGTTCAAACTTTTCTCCTTTGTACAATCTAAAAAGATGTACAACTTAGAAACTTTGATTCATTTCTAATGTAGTTCCATAAGAAAAGAAGCACATTCATTGCTGAATGCTGTACAGAGTGAAATAAGCTTGTTCAGCTGTTTGAATGAGTTGCTTTCATACAAAGATATTTGAGCACAGCAAGTTCAAACTTTTCTCTTTTGTACAATCTAACAAGATGTACAAATTAGTATCTTTGTTTCACTTCTAATGTAGTTTCATAAGAAGAGAAACATCTTCATTACCAATCACTGTACTGTGTGAAATAAGCTTGTTCACCTCTTGGAATGAGTTGCTTTCGCACCGAGACAGTTGAGCACAGAAAGTTCCAACTTTCGTCATTTGTACAATCTAACAAGATGTACAACATAGTAACTTCGTTTCATTTCTAGTGCAGTTTTGTAAGAAAAGAAACACATTTTTGTCAAACACTGTACTGTGTGAAATAATCTATTTCAGCTCTTGGAATGAGTTGCTTTCATATGAAGAGGGTTGAGCACAGCAAGTTCAAACTTTCCTCCTTTGTACAATCTAACAATATGTACAACTTAGCAACTTCATTTCTTTTATATTGTAGTTTGGTAAGAAAAGAAACACCTTCATGGCTGAACACTGTACTGTGTGAAATAAGCTTGTTCATCTCTTGGAATGAGTTGCTTTCATACGAATAGAGTTGAGCACAGCAAGTTAAACCTTCCTCATTTGTATAATATAACATGATGTACAACCTAATAACTTCATTTCATATCTAATATAGTTTCATAAGAAAAGAAATATCTTCATTTCCCAACACTGTACTGTGTGAAATAAGCTTGTTCAGCTCTTGAAATGGGTTGCTTTCCTATGAAAGGTTTGAGCACAGCAAGTTCAAATTTACTTGATTGTACAATCTAACAAGGTTTACAACTTAGTAACTTTGTTTCATTTCTAATGTAGTTTCACAAGAAAAGAAACACATTCCGTGCCAAATGCTGTACTGTGTGAAATAAGCTTGTTCAGCTCTTGGAATGAGTTGCTTTCATACGAAGAGGGTTGAGCACAGCAAGTTCAAACTGTCCTCCTTTGTACAATCTAACAAGATGTACAACTTAGTAACTTCATTTCATTTCTATTATAGTTTGGTAAGAAAAGAAGCATCTTCATTGCTGAACACTGTGCTCTGTGAAACAAGCTTTTTCAGCTCTTGGAATGAGTTGCTATCTTACGAACAGGATGTAGCCCAGCACGTTCAAACTTTCCTCGTTTGTAGAATCTAACAAGATGTACAACTTAGTAACATCGTTTCATTTCTAGTGCAGTTCTATAAGAAAAGAAACATCTTCATCGCCAAACACTGTAATGTGGAAAATAACTTGTTCAGCTACTGGAATGAGTTGGTTTCATATGAAGAGTGTTGAGCATAGAAAGTTCAAACTTTCCTCATTTGTATAATCTAACAAGATGTTCAACTTAGTAACTTCGTTTCATTTCTAATGTCGTTTCATAAGAAAAGAAACACATTCATTCTGAATGCTGTACTGTGTGAAATAAATTTGTTCAGCTCTTGGAATGAGTTGTTTTCGTATGAAGAGGGTTGAGCACAGAAAGGTTTAACTTTCCTCATTTGTACATTCTAACAAGATGTACAACTGTAACTTTGTTTCATTTCTAATGTAGTTCAATAAGAAAAGAAATATCTTCATTGCCAAACACTGTACAGTGTGAAGTAACCTTGTTCAGCTCTTGGAATGAGTTGCTTTTGTATGAAGAGTGTTGATTACCTCAAGTTTAAACTTTTCTCTTTTGTACAATTTAAAAAGATTTACAATGTAGTAGCATCATTTCATTTCTAATGTAGTTTCGTAAGAAAAGAAACACATTCATGGCCTAACGCTGTACTGAGTGAAATAAGCTTGTTCAGCTCTTGGAATGAGTTGCTTTCATACCAAGAGGTTTGAGCCCAGCAAGTTCAAACTTTCCTCATTTGTAGAATCTAACAAGTTGTAGAACTTAGCAACTTTGTTTCATTTCTAATGCAGTTCCATAAGAATAGAAACATCTTCATTGCCAAACACTGTACTGTGTGAAATAAGCTTGTTCAGTTCTTGGAATGAGTTGCTTTTGTATGAAGAAGATTGAGCATAGTAAGTTCAAACTTTCCTCATTTCTATAATCTAACAAGATGTACAACTTAGTAACTTCGTTTCATTTCTAATGTAGTTTCATAAGAAAAGAAACACATTCATTCCAAACGCTGTACTGTGTGAAATAAGCTTGTTCAGCTCTTGGAATGAGCTGCTTTCACACGAACAGGGTTGAGCACAGCTTGTTCAAACTTTCCTCATTTGTACAATCTAAAAAGATGTACAACTCAGTAACTTTGTTTCATTTCTAATGTAGTTTCATAAGAAAAGAAATATCTTCATTGCCAAACACTGTAGTGTGTGAAGGAAGCTTGTTCAGCTCTAGGAATGAGTTGCTTTCGAACAAAGCAGGTTGATTACCGCAAGTTCAATCTTTCCTCATTTGTAGAATCTGACAAGATATACAACTTAGTAACTTTGTTTCATTTCTAATGCAGTTCTGTAAGAATAGAAACATCTTCACTTCGGAACACTGTACTGTGTGAAGTAATGTTGTTCATCTCTTGGAATGAGTTGCTTTCATATGAAGAGAGTTGAGCACAGCAAGTTCAAACTTTCCTCATTTTTATAACCTGAGAAGGTGTACAACTTAGTAACTTTGTTTCATTTCTATTGTAGTTTGGTTAAAAAAAAAAGTAACACTTTCATTGCTGAACACTGTACTGTGTGACATAAGCTTGTTCAGTTCTTGGAATGAGTTGCTTTCATACAAACAGGATTTAGCCCACCAAGTTCAAATTTTCCTCGCTTGTAGAATCTAGCAAGTTGTACAAGTTAGTAACTTCGTTTCATTTCTAATGCAGTTCCAGAAGAAAAGAAACATTTTCATTCCCAAACACTGTACTGTGGGAAACAAGCTTGTTCAGCTATTGGAATGAGTTCCTTTTGTGCGAAGAGTGTTGAGCATAGCAAGTTCAAACTTTCCTCATTTCTATAATCTAACAAGATGTACAACTTAGTAACTTCATTTCATTTCTAATGTTTCGTAAGAAAAGAAACACATTCATTCTGAACCCTGTACTGTGTGAAATAAGCTTGTTCAGCTCTTGGAATGAGTTGTTTTCATACGAAGAGGGTTGATCACAGCAAGTTCAACCTTTCCTCATTTGTTCATTCTAACAAGATGTACAACTTAGCAACTTCGTTTCATTTCTAATGTAGTTTAATAAAAAACGAAACATTCCCATTGCCAAACACTGTACTGTGTGAAGTAAGCTTGTTCAGCTCTTGGAATTAGTTGCTTTCGTACGAACAGTGTTGATTACCTCAAGTTGAAATGTTTCTCTTTTGTACAATCTAAAAAGATTTACAATGTAGTAACATCATTTCATTTCTAATGTAGTTTTATAAGAAAAGAAACACATTCATGGCCTAATGCTGTACTGAGTGAAATAAGCTTATTCAGCTCTTGGAATGAGTTGCTTTCATACCAAGAGGTTTGAGCCCAGCAAGTTAAACTTTCCTCGTTTGTAGAATCTAACAAGGTGTACAACTTAGTAACTTTGTTTCATTTCTAATGCAGTTCCATAAGAATAGAAACATCTTCATTGCCGAACACTGTACTGTGTGAAATAAGCTTGTTCAGTCCTTGGAATGAGTTGCTTTCATATGAAGAGGGTTGAGCATAACTTTCCTCATTTCTATAATCTAACAAGATGTACAAGTTAGTAACTTCATTTCATTTCTAATGTAGTTTCATAAGAATAGAAATACATTCATTCCAATCGCTGTACTGTGTGAAATAACCTTGTTCAGATCTTGGAATGAGTTGCTTTCATACGAAGAGGGTTGAGCACAGCTTGTTCAAACTTTCCTCATTTGTACAATCTAAAAAGATGTACAACTCAGTAACTTCATTTCATTTATAATGTAGTTTCATAAGAAAAGAAACATCTTCATTTCCAAACACTGTACTGTGTGAAGAAAGCTTATTCAGCTCTTGGAATGAGTTGCTTTTGTACGAAGCAATTTGATTACCCCAAGTTCAAACTTTTCTTATTTGTACAATCTAAAAAGATATACAATGTAGTAACTTCGTTTAATTTCTAATGTAGTTTTCTAAGAAAAGAAACATCTTCATTTCAAACACTGTACTATGTGTGAAATAATGTTGTTCAGGTCTTGGAGTTGCTTTTTGTATGAAGAGGGTTGAGTACAGCAAGTTCAGACTTTCCTCGTTTGTACAATTTAAAAGATGTACAACTTAGTAACTTCGTTTCATTTCAAATGTAGTTTCATAAGAAAAGAAACACATTCATTGCTGAACCATGTACTGTGTGAAATAAACTTGTTGAGCTCTTGGAATGAGTTGCTTTCATACGAAGAGGGTAGAGAATAGCAAGTTCAAACTTTTCTCATTTGTACAATATAAAAGGATGTACAACATAGTAAGTTTAATAAGAAAAGAAACACATTCATTGCTAAATGCTGTACAGAGTGAAATAAGCTTGTTCAGTGCTTGAATGAGTTGCTTTCGTATGAAGAGTGTTGATTACAGCAAGTTCAAATTTTTCTCGTTTGTACAATCTAAAAAGATGTAAAACTTAGTCACTTCGTTTCATTTCTAATATAGTTTCATAAGAAAAGAAACACATTCATTGCTGAATGCTGTACAGAGTGAAATAAGCTTGTTCAGCTATTCAAATGTGTTGAATGAGTTGCTTTTTGTGAAGACAGTTTTGTACACAGCAAGTTCAAACATTCCTCGTTTGTTCAATCTAACAAGATGTACAACTTAGTAACTTCGTTTCATTTCTCATGCAGTTTTATAAGAAAAGAAACATCTTCATTGCTGAATGCTGTACTGTGTAAAGTAATTGTTCAGCTCTTGGTATGAGTTGCTTTCGTATGAAGAGGGTTGATTACAGCAAGTTCAAACTTTTCTCGTTTGTACAATCTACAAAGATGTACAACCTAGTAAATGAGTTTAATTTCTAATGTAGTTTCATAAGGAAAGAAACATCTTCATTGCTGAATGCTGTACAGAGTGAAATAAGCTTGTTCAGCTCTTGGAATAAGTTGCTTTCATATGAAGAAAGTTGAGCACAGAAAGTTCAAATTTTCCTCATTTGTACAATCTAAGAAGATGTACAACTTTGTAACTTCGTTTCATTTCTATTGCAGTTCCATTAGAAAAGAAACATCTTCATTTCGAACATTGTACTGTGTGAAATAAGCTTGTTCAGCTCTTGGAATGTTGCTTTGTATGAAGAGGGTAAAACACAGCAAGTTCAAACTTTCCTTCATTTGTACAATCCAACAAGATGTACAACTTAGTAACTTTGTTTCATTTCTAATGTAGTTTTGTAAGAAAAAAAACATCTTCATGGTCCATGGCTGTACTGTAAAATAAGCTTGTTCAGCTCTTGGAATGAGTTGCTTTCTCCGGAAGAGGGTTGATTACACCAAGTTCAAACTTTCCTCATTTGTACAATCTAACAAGATGTACAACTTAGTACCTTCATTTCATTTCTAATGTAGTTTCACAAGAAAAGGAAAATCTTCATTGCTGAACACTGTACAGTGTAAAATGAGCTTGTTCAGCTCTTGGAATGAGTTGCTTTCATATGAAGAGGGTTGATTACAGCAAGTTCAAACTTTCCTCATTTGTACAATCTAACAAGATGTACAACTTAGTAACTTCATTTCATTTCTAATGTAGTTTTCTTAGAAAAGAAACGTCTTCATTGCTGTACACTTTACTGTGTGAAATAAGCTTGTTCAACTCTTGGAATGAGTTGTTTTTCATATGAAGAGGGTTGATTACAGCAAGTTCAAACTTTCTCATTTGTACAATCTAACAAGATGTACAACTTAGTAACTTCGTTTCATTTTAATGTAGTTTCATAAGAGAAAAACACAGATTCATTGCTGAATGCTGTACTGTGTGAAATAAATTTGTTCAGCTCTTGGAATGAGTTGCTTTTTGTATGAAGAAGGTTGATCTCAGCAAGTTCAAACGTTCCTCATTTGTACAATCTAACAAGATGTACAACTTAGTGACTTTGTTTCATTTCTAATGTAGTTTCACTAGAAAAGAAACATATTCATATCTGAACACTGTACTGTGTGAAATAAGATTGTTCAGCTCTTGGAATGAGTTGCTTTTTGTATGAAGAGGGTTGATCACAGCAAGTTCAAACTTTCCTCATTTGTACAATCTAACAAGATGTACAACGTAGTGACTTCGTTTCATTTCTAATGTAGTTTTGTAAGAAAACAACGACCTTCATTCCTGAACACTGTACTGTGTGCAATAAGCTCGTTCAGCTCTTGGAATGAGTTGCTTTCATATGAAGAGGTTTGAGCCAGCAAGTTCAAACTTTCTCATTTGTTTAATCTAACAAGATGTACAACTTAGTAACTTTGTTTCATTTCTAATGTAGTTTTATAAGAAAGAAACATCTTCATTAAACACTGTACTGTGTGAAATAAAGCTTGATTCAGTTCTTGGAATGAGTTGCTTTTTTGTACTCTTGAAAAGGTTGATAGCATAGCAAGTTCAAACTTTCCTCATTTGTACAATCTAACAAGATGTACAACTTGGTAACTTCGTTTCATTTCTAGTTTCATAAGAAAAGAAAGATCTTCATTTCCAAACACTGTACTGTGTGAAATAAGCTTGTTCAGCTCTTGGAATGAGTTTCTTTCTTAGAACAGGGTTGATTACAGCAAGTTCAAACATCTCATTTGTACAATCTAAAAAGATGTACAACTTAGTAACTTTGTTTCATTTCTAATGTAGTTTCATAAGAAAAGAAATATCTTCAAGAACACTGTACTGTGTGAAATAAGCTTGTTCAGCTCTTGGAATGAGTTGCTTTCATACAAAGAAGGTTGATTACACAGCAAGTTCAATCTTTCCTCATTTGTACAATCTAACAAGATGTACAACTTAGTAACTTTGTTTCATTTCTAATGCAGTTTGTAAGAAAAGAAACATCTTCATTTCCTGAACACTGTACTGTGTGAAATAAGCTTGTTCAGCTCTTGGAATGAGTTGCTTTCATATGAAGAGGGTTGATCACAGCAAGTTCAAACTTTCCTTGTTTGTATAACCTAACAAGATGTACAACTTAGTAACTTTGTTTCATTTCTAATGTAGTTTCATAAAAAAAAGAAACACTTTCATTGCTGAACACTGTACTGTGTGAAATAAGTTTTGTTCAGTTCTTGGAATGAGTTGCTTTCATACAAACAGGATTTAGCCCAGCAAGTTCAAATTTTCCTCGTTTGTAGAATCTAACAAGATGTACAAGTTAGTAACTTTGTTTCATTTCTAATGCAGTTTCAGAAGAAAAAAACATTTTCATTGCCAAACACTGTACTGTGTGAAATAAAGCTTGTTCAGCTCTTGGAATGAGTTGCTTTTGTACGAAAGAGTGTTGATCACAGCAAGTTCAAACTTTCCTCATTTCTATAATCTAACAAGATGTACAACTTAGTAACTTCATTTCATTTCTAATGTTTCATAAGAAAAGAAACACATTCATTCTGAACACTGTACTGTGTGAAATAAGCTTGTTCAGCTCTTGGAATGAGTTGTTTTCATAAAGAGAGGTTGATCACAGCAAGTTCAAACTTTCCTCATTTGTTCATTCTAACAAGATGTACAACTTAGTAACTTCGTTTCATTTCTAATGTAGTTTAATAAAAAAAGAAACATCTTCATTGCCAAACACTGTACTGTGTGAAATAAGCTTGTTCAGCTCTTGGAATGAGTTGCTTTCATACGAAGAGTGTTGATTACAGCAAGTTGAAATGTTTCTCTTTTGTACAATCTAAAAAGATTTACAATGTAGTAACATCATTTCATTTCTAATGTAGTTTTATAAGAAAAGAAACACATTCATTGCCTAATGCTGTACTGAGTGAAATAAGCTTATTCAGCTCTTGGAATGAGTTGCTTTCATACCAAGAGGTTTGAGCCCAGCAAGTTAAACTTTCCTCGTTTGTAGAATCTAACAAGGTGTACAACTTAGTAACTTTGTTTCATTTCTAATGCAGTTCCATAAGAAAAGAAACATCTTCATTTGCAAACACTGTACTGTGTGAAATAAGCTTGTTCAGTCTCTTGGAATGAGTTGCTTTCATATGAAGAGGGTTGATTACAGCAGTTCAAACTTTCCTCATTTGTATAATCTAACAAGATGTACAAGTTAGTAACTTCATTTCATTTCTAATGTAGTTTCATAAGAAAGAAAACATTCATTCCAATCTGAACACTGTACTGTGTGAAATAACCTTGTTCAGCTCTTGGAATGAGTTGCTTTCATACGAAGAGGGTTGAGCACAGCTTGTTCAAACTTTCCTCATTTGTACAATCTAAAAAGATGTACAACTCAGTAACTTCATTTCATTTATAATGTAGTTTCATAAGAAAAGAAACATCTTCATTTCCAAACACTGTACTGTGTGAAGAAAGCTTATTCAGCTCTTGGAATGAGTTGCTTTTGTACGAAGCAATTTGATTACCCCAAGTTCAAACTTTTCTTATTTGTACAATCTAAAAAGATATACAATGTAGTAACTTCGTTTAATTTCTAATGTAGTTTTCTAAGAAAAGAAACATCTTCATTTCCGAACACTGTACTATGCGAAATAATGTTGTTCAGGTCTTGGAGTTGCTTTTGTATGAAGAGGGTTGAGTACAGCAAGTTCAGACTTTCCTCGTTTGTACAATCAAAGATGTACAACTTAGTAACTTCGTTTCATTTCAAATGTAGTTTCATAAGAAAAGAAACACATTCATTGCTGAACCATGTACTGTGTGAAATAAACTTGTTGAGCTCTTGGAATGAGTTGCTTTCATACGAAGAGGGTAGAGAATAGCAAGTTCAAACTTTTCTCATTTGTACAATATAAAAGGATGTACAACATAGTAAGTTTAATAAGAAAAGAAACACATTCATTGCTAAATGCTGTACAGAGTGAAATAAGCTTGTTCAGTGCTTGAATGAGTTGCTTTCGTATGAAGAGTGTTGATTACAGCAAGTTCAAATTTTTCTCGTTTGTACAATCTAAAAAGATGTAAAACTTAGTCACTTCGTTTCATTTCTAATATAGTTTCATAAGAAAAGAAACACATTCATTGCTGAATGCTGTACAGAGTGAAATAAGCTTGTTCAGCTATTCAAATGTGTTGCTGTCGTACGAAGACAGTTTTGTACATCGAGTTCAAACATTCCTCGTTTGTTCAATCTAACAAATTGTACAACTTAGTAACTTCCTTTCATTTCTCATGCAGTTTTATAAGAAAAGAAACATCTTCATTGCTGAATGCTGTACTGTGTAAAGTATGCTTGTTCAGCTCTTGGTATGAGTTGCTTTCGTATGAAGAGGGTTGATTACAGCAAGTTCAAACTTTTCTCGTTTGTACAATCTACAAAAATGTACAACCTAGTAAATGAGTTTAATTTCTAATGTAGTTTCATAAGGAGAGAAACACATTCATTGCTGAATGCTGTACAGAGTGAAATAAGCTTGTTCCGCTCTTCGAATAAGTTGCTTTCATATGAAGAAAGTTGAGCACAGAAAGTTCAAATTTTCCTCATTTGTACAATCTAAGAAGATGTACAACTTTGTAACTTCGTTTCATTTCTATTGCAGTTCCATTAGAAAAGAAACATCTTCATTCCCGAACATTGTACTGTGTGAAATAAGCTTGTTCACCTCTTGGAATGACTTGCTTTCGTATGAAGAGGGTAAAACACAGCTAGTTCAAACTTTCCTCATCTGTACAATCCAACAAGATGTACAACTTAATAACTTTGTTCCATTTCTAATGTAGTTTTGTAAGAAAACAAACATCTTCATGGTCCATGGCTGTACTGTAAAATAAGCTTGTTCAGCTCTTGGAATAAGTTGCTTTCGTGCGAAGAGGGTCGAGTACACCAGGTTCAAACTTTCCTCATTTGTACAAGGTAACAAGATGTACAACTTAGTACCTTCGTTTCATTTCTAATGTAGTTTCACAAGAAAGGAAAATCTTCATTGCTGAACACTGTACAGTGTAAAGTGAGCTTGTTCAGCTCTTGGAATGAGTTGCTTTCATATGAAGAGGGTTGATTAGAGCAAGTTCAAACTTTTCTCATTTGTACAATCTAAAAATATGTACAACTGAGGAACTTCATTTCATTTCTAATGTACTTTTGTAAGAAAAGAAACACATTCATTGCTGGACGCTGTACAAAGTGAAATAAGCTTGTTCAGCTCTTCAAAAGAGTTGTTTTCATATGAAGCCAGTTTTCTCATTTGTACGATCTAACAAGTTGTACAACTTAGTAACTTCGTTTCATTTTTAATGTAGTTTTGTAAGAGAAAAAGACAGATTCCTTGCTGAATGCTGTACTGTGTGAAATAAACTTGCTCAGCTCTTGGAATGAGTTGCATTTGTATGAAGATGGTTGAGCACAGCAAATTCAACAGTTTTTCATTTATACAATCTAACAAGATGTTCAACTTAGTATCTTTGTTTCATTTCTAATGTAGTTTCATAAGAAGAGAAACATCTTCATTACCAAACACTGTACTGTGTGAAATAAGGTTGTTCAGCTCGTGGAATGAGTTGCTTTCGTACCAAGACGGTTGAGCACAGAAAGTTCAAACTTTCCTCATTTGTACAATCTAACAAGATGTACAACTTAGTAACTTCGTTTCATTTCTAATGTAGTTTTGTAAGAAAAGAAACACATTCATTGCTGAATGCTGTACTGTCTCAAATAAGCTTGTTCAGCTCTTGGAATGAGTTGCTTTCATATGAAGAGGGTTGAGCCAGGCAAGTTCAAACTTTCCTTGTTTGTTTAATCTAACAAGATGTACAACTTAGTAACTTCGTTTCATTTCTAATGTAGTTTATTAAGAACAGAAATACATTCATTTCAAACGTTCCTCATTTGTACAATCTAACAAGATGTACAACTTAGTAACATTGTTTGATTCCTAATGTAGTTTCATAAGAAAAGAAACATCTTCTTTGCCAAATACTGTTTTGTGTGAAGTAAGCTTGTTCAACTCTTGGAATGAGTTGCTTCGTATGAAGAGGGTTGATTACACCAAGTTCAAACTTTTGTCTTTTGTACAATCTAAACAGATGTACAACATAGTAACTTCGTTTCATTTCTAATGTAGTTTTATAAGGAAAGAAACATCTTCATTTCTGAACACTGTAGTGTGTGAAATAAGGTTGTTCAGCCCCTGGAATGAGTTGCTTTCCTTAGAAGAGGGTTGAGCACAGCAGGTTCAAACTTTCCTCCTTTGTACAGTCTAACAAGGTGTACAACTTGGTAACTTTGTTTCATTTCATTTCTAATGCGGTTTCATAAGAAAAGACACACATTAGTTCCGAGTGCTGGACAGTTGGAAATAAGCTTGTTCAGCTCTTGGAATGAGTTGTTTTCATAGGAAGAAGGTTGAGCACAACAAGGTAAACCTTCCTCGTTTGTACAATATAACATGATGTATAAGTTAGTAACTTAATTTGATATTTAATATAGTTTCATAAGAAAAGAAACATCTTCATTGCCCATTGCTGTACTGTGTGAAATAAGCTTGCTTAGCTCTTGGAATGACTTGCTTTCCTACAAAGAGGGTTGAACACAGCAAGTTCAAACTTTCCTCGTTTGTACAAGCTAACAAGGTGTATGACTTAGTAACTTTGTTTCATTTCTAATGTAGTTTAGTTAAAAAAAAACACATTCATTGCTGAATGCAGTACTGTGTGAAATAAGCTTGTTCAGCTCTTGGGATGAGTTGCTTTAGTACAAAAAGCGTTGATCACAGCAATTTCAAACATTCTTCATTTGTAAAATCTAACAAGATGTACAACTTAGTAACTTCTTTTCAATTCTAATGTAGTTTCATAAGAAAAGAAGCATCTTAATTGCCCAATGCTGTACTGTCTGAAATAAGCTTGTTCAGCTCTTGGAATGAGTTGCTTTCGTACGAAGAAGGTTGAGCACATCAAGATAACCTTCATCACTTGTACACTATAACATGATATACAACTTAGTAACTTCATTTCATTTATAATGTAGTTTCATAAGAATAGAAACATCTTCATTGATGAACACTGTACTGTGTGAAAGAAGCTTGTTCGGCTCTTGGAATGAGTTGCTTTCATATGAAGAGTTTTGATTACAGCAATTTCAAACTTTTCTCATTTGTAAAATATAAAAAGATGTACAACTTAGTAACTTCATTTCATTTCTAATGTAGTTTTGTAAGTAAAGAAATACATTCATTGCTGAATGCTGTACAGAGTGTAATATGCTTGTTCAGCTCTTCCAATGAGTTGCTTTCATACGAAGACAGTTGAGCACAGCAAGTTCAAACATTCCTTGTTTGTACAATCTAATAAAATGTACAACTTAGTAACTTCATTTCATTTCTAGTGTGGTTTCATAACAAATGAAACATCTTCATTGCCCAATGCTGTACTGTGTGAATTAAGCTTGTTCAGGTCTTGGAATGAGTTGCTTTCTTACGAGGAGGGTTGAGCACAGCAACTTCAAACTTTTCTCATTTGTACAATCTAACAAGATATACAACTTAGCAACTTCGTTTCATTTCTAATGCAGTTACATAAGAAAAGAAACACATCCATTGCTGAAATCTGTACAGAGTAAATAAGCTTGTTCATCTCTTAGAATGAGTTGCTCCTCTATGAAGAAATTTGAGCACAGCAAGTTCAAACATTCCCGCTTTGTACAATCTCACAAGATGTACTACTTAGTAACTTTGTTTCATTTCTAATGCAGTTTTGTAAGAAAAGAACCATCTTCATTGCCGCACACTATACTTACTGTGTGAAATAAGCTTGTTCAGCTCTTGGAATGAGTTGCTTTCATACGAAAAGGGTTGAGCACAGAAAGTTCAAACTTTCCACGTTTGTACAATCTAACAAGATGTACAACTGACCAACTTTGTTTCATTTCTAATGTAGTTTCGTAAGAAAAGAAACACATTCATTGCCAAATGCTGTACTGTGTGAAGTAAGCCTGTCCAGGCCTTGGAATGAGTTGCTTTCTTAAGAAGAGGGTTGAGCCCAGCAAGTTCAAGCTTTCCTCGTTTGTAGAATTTAAGAAGATGTACAACTTAGTAACTTCATTTCATTTCTAATGCAGTTCCATATGAAAAGCAACACCTTCATTGCCAAACACTGTGCTGTGTGAAATAAGTTTGTTCAGCTCTTGGAATGAGTTGCTTTCATATGAAGAGGGTTGAGCACAGCAAGTTCAAACTTTCCTCATTTGTACAATATAACAAGGTGTACAACTTCATAACTTCGTTTCATTTATAATGTAGTTTTGTAAAAAAAAAAAAATTCATTGCTGAATGCAGTACTGTGTGAAATAAGCTTGTCCAGCTCTTGGAATGAGTTGCTTTCCTACGAAGAGGGTTGACCACAGCAAGTTCAAACTTGCCTCGTTTGTAGAATTTAACAAGATTTCAATTCTAATGTAATTTCATTAAAAAAACAACACATTCATTGCTCAATGCAGTACTGTATGAAAAAAGCTTGTTCAGCTCTTGGAATCAGTTTTCGTACGATGAGGATTGATCACAGCAAGGACAGACTTTTCTCATTTGTACAATCTAAAAAGATGATCAACTTAGAAAGTTCATGTCATTTCTAATGTATTTTTGTAAGAAAAGAAACACATTCATTCCTGAAAGCTGTACTGTGTGAAATAAGTTTGATCAGCTCTTGGAATGAGTTGTGTTCGTACGAAGATGGTTGAGTACAGCAAATTTAAACTTTCCTCATTTATACAATCTAACAAGATGTACAACTTAGTATCTTCGTTTCATTTCTAATGTAGTTTCATAAGAAAAGAAACATCTTCATTGCCGAACATTGTACTGTGTGCAGTAAGCTTGTTCAGCTCTTGGAATGAGTTGCTTTTGTACGAACAGGTTGAGCACATCAAGTGCACACTTTCCTCATTTGTACAATCTAACAAGATGTACAATTTAGTAACTTCGGTTCATTTCTAATGTAGTTTTGTAAGAAAAGAAACAACTTCATTGCTGAACGCTGTACTGTGTGAAATAAGCTTGTTCAGCTCTTGGAATGAATTGCTTTCCTATGAAGAGGGTTGACCAAAGCAAGTTCAAACTTTCCGTGTTTGTAGAATCTCACAAGATGTACAACTTAGTAACTTCATTTCATTTCTAATGTACTTTCATAATAAAAGAAACATCTTCATTGCTGCACACTGTACTGTGTGAAGTAAGGTTGTTCAGGTCTCGGGATGAGTTGCTTTTGTACGAAGAGGGCAGATTACAGCATGTTCCAACTTTTCTCGTTTGTACAATCTAACAAGATGTACCACTCAGTAACTTCATTTCATATCTAATATAGTTTCATAACAAAAAGAAACATCTTCATTGCTGAACGCTGTACTGTCTGAAATAAGCTTGTTCAGCTCTTGGAATGAGTTGCTATCATACGAAGAGAGTTGAGCACACAAAGTTCAAACTTTTGCATTTGTAAAATCTAACAAGATATACAACTTAGTAACTTTGTTTCGTTTCTAATGTAGTTTTATAAGAAAAGAAACATCTTAATTGCCCAATGCTGTACTATCTGAAATAAGCTTGTTCAGTTCTTGGAATGAGTTTCTTTCATACGAAGAAGGTTGTGCACAGCAAATTCAAACATTCCTCCTTAGTACAATCTAACAAGATGTACAACTTACTGACTTCATTTCATTTCTAGTGTAGTTTTATAAGAAAAGAAAAATCTTCATTTCCGAACGCTTTACTGTGTGAAGTAAGCTTGTTCAGTTCTTGGAATGAGTTGCTTTCGTATGAAGAGGGTTGATTATCGAAAGTTCAAACTTTCCTCGTTTGTAAAATCTAAAAAGATGTACAACTGAGAAAGTTAATTTCATTTCTAATGTAGTTTCATAAGAAAAGAAACATATTCATTCCCGAACGCTGTACTGTGTGAAATAAGCTTGATCAGGTTTTGGAATGAGTTGTGTTCGGACAAAGGTGGTTGAGCACAGCAAGTTCAAACTTTATTCACTTATACAATCCAACAAGATGTACAACTTAGTTACTTCGTTTCATTTCTAATGCAGCTTCGTAAGAAAAGAAATATCTTCATTGCCAAACACTGTACTGTGTGAAATAAGCTTGTTCTACTCTTGGAATGAGTTGCTGTCATAAGAAGTGGGTTGAACACAGAAAATTCAAACTTTCCTCGTTTGTACAATCTAAGAATATGTACAACTTAGTTACTTCATTTCATTTCTAGTGTAGTTTCTTAAGAAAAGAAACATATTCATTGCCGAATGCAGTACTGTTTGAAATAAGCTTGTTCAGCTCTTCCAAGGAGTTGATTTCCTATGAAGAGGGTTGATTACAGAAACGTCAAACTTTACTCGTCTGTACAATCTAACATGATGTACAACTTAGTAATTTTGCTTCATTTCTAATGTAGTTTCGTAAGAAAGGAAACATCTTCATTGCTGAACATTGTACTGTGTGAAATAAGCTTGTACAACTCTTGGAATGAGTTGCTTTCATACGAAGAGAGTTGAGCAAAACAAGTCCAAAATTTCCTTGTGTGTGAAATCTAAGAATATGTAAAACTTAGTAACTTTGTTTCATTTCTAATGCAGTTTAGTAAGAAAAGAAACACATTCATTGCTAAATGTTGTAAAGAGTGAAATACGCTTGTTCAGCACTTCCAATGAGTTGCTTTCATACGACGACAATTGTGCACAGCAAGTTCAAACATTCCTTGTTTCTAAAATCTAACAATATATACAAATTAGTTACTTCATTTCATTTCTACTGTGGTTTCATGAGAAAAGAAACATCTTCTTTGCACAACACTGTACTGTTTGAAGTAAACTTGTTCAGTTCGTGGAATGAGTTGCTTTTTTATGAAGAGGTTTGAGAACAGCAAGATCAAACTTTCCTCGTTTGTACAATCTAAGGAGATGTACAGCTTAGTAATTTCATTTCATTTCTAATGTAGTTTCATAAGAAAGGAAACATCTTCATTGCCAAACACTGTACTGTGCGCTGTAAGCTGGTTCAGCTCTTGGAATGAGTTGCTTTTTTACAAAGAGGGTTGATTGCAGCAAGTTCAAAGTTTCATCGTTTGTACAAATTTGCAACATGTACAACATAGTAACTTCATTTCATTTCTAATGTAATTTCATAAGAAAAGAAACATCTTCATTACCGAACACTGTACTGTGTGAAGTAAGCTTGTCCTGCTCTTGGAACGAGTTCATTTCGTATGAAGAGGGTGGATTACAGCATGTTCCAACTTTTCTCATTTGTACAATCTGACAAGATGTACAACTTAGTAACTTCATTTCATATCTAATATAGTTTCATAAAAAAAAGAAACATCTTCATAGATGAACGTTGTACTGTGTGAAATAAGCTTGTTCAGCTCTTGGAATGAGTTGCTTTCGTACAAAGAGAGTTGAGCACAGAAAGTTCATACTTTGCTCCTTTGTAAAATCTAATAAGATATACAACTTGGTATCTTCATTTCATTTGTAATATAGTTTCATCAGAAAAGAAACATCTTCATTGCCTAATGCTGTATTGTCTGAAATAAGCTTGTTCAGCTCTTGGAATGAGTTTCTTTCATACGAAGAGGGTTGAGAATAGCAAGTTCAAGTATTCCTTGTTTGTACAATATAACAAAATGTACAACTTAGTAACTTCGTTTCATTTCTAGTGTAGTTTTATGAGAAAAGAAACATCTTCATTTCTGAATACTGTATTGTATGAAGTAAGCTTGTTCAGCTCTTGGAATGAGTTGCTTTCATATGAAGAGGGTTGATTACAGAAAGTTCAAACTTTCCTCATTTGTACAATCTAAAAAGATGTACAACTTAGGAAGTTCATTTTATTTATAATGTAGTTTTGTAAGAAAAGAAACACATTCATTCCCAAATGCTATACTGTGTGAAATAAGCTTGATCAGCTCTTGGAATGACTTGAGTTTGGACTAAGATATTTGAGCACAGCAAATTCAAACTTTCCTCATTTATACAATCTAACAAGATGTACAACTTAGTAACTTCATTTCATTTCTAATATAGTTTCATAAGAAAAGAAACATCTTCATTGCCGAATACTGTACTATGTGAAATAAGGTTGTTCAGCTCTTGGAATGAATTTCTTTCGTACGAAGAGTGTTTAACACAGCAAGTTCAAACTTATCTCGTTTGTACAATCTAAGAAGATGTACAACTTAGTAACTTCATTTCATTTTTAATGTAGTTTCGTAAGAAAAGAAACACATTCATTGCCAAACGTGGTACTGTGTGAAATAAGCTTATTCAGCTCTTCGAATGAGTTGCTTTCCTATGAAGAGGGGTGATTACAGCAAGTTCGAACTTTTCTCATCTGTACAATCTAACAAGATGTACACCTTAGTAACTTCACATCATTTCTAATGTAGTTTCGTAAGAAAAGAAACATCTGCATTGCTGAACACTGTACTGTGTGAAATAAGCTTGTTCAGCTCTTGGAATGAGTTGCTTTCGTAAGAAGAGGGTTGAGCACAGCAAGTTCAAACTTTCCTTGTTTGTACAATGTAACAAGATGTACAACTTAGTAACTTTGTTTCATTTCTAATGTAATTTTGTAAGAAAAGAAACACATTCATTTCTGAACTCTGTAGAGAGGAAATAAGCTTGTTCAGCTCTTTGAATGAGTTGCTCTCGTAAGAAGAAAGTTGAGCACAGAAAGTTCAAACATTCCTTGTTTGTAAAATCTATCAAAATGTACACCTTAGTAACTTTGTTTCATTTCTAATGTAGTTTTGTAAGAAAAGAAACATCTTAATTGCCCAATGCTGTACCATGTGAAATAAGCTTGTTCACCTCTTGGAATGAGTTGCTTTCCTACTAAGAGGGTTTAACACAGCAAGTTCAAACTTTCCTAGTTTGTAAAATCTACCAAGGTGGACAACTTAGTAGCATCGTTTTATTTCTAATGTAGTTTTGTAAGAAAAATAACACATTCATTGCTGAATGCAGTACTGTGTGAAATAAGCTTGTTCACCTCTTGGAATGAGTTGCTTTCTTACGAAGAGGTTGAGCACAGCAAGTTCAAACTTTCCTAATTTTTACAATCCTAGGAGATGTACAACTTAGTAACTTCATTCCATTTGTAAAGAAGTTTCATAAGAACAGAAACATCTTCATTGCCCAATGCTGTACTGTGTGAAACAAGCTTTTTCATCTCTTGGAATGAGTTGCTTTCATGCGAAGAGGGTTGAGATCAGTAAGTTAAAACATTCCTTGTTTGTACAAACTAACAAGATGTACAACTTAGTAACTTTGTCTCATTTCTAATGTAGTTTCTTAAGAAAAAAAAGCATCTTCATTGCTGAACACTGTACTGTCTGAGATAAGCTTGTTGAACTCTTGGAGTGAGTTGCTTTTGTATGAAGAGTGTTGAGCACAACAAGTACAAACTTTCCTCGATTGTACAATCTAAGAAGATATACAAATCAGTAGCTTCATTTTATTACTAAAGAAGTTTCATAAGAAAGAAACACATTCATTGATGAATGCTGTCCCGTGTGAAAAAAGCTTGCTCAGCTCTTGGAATGAGTTGCTTTAACACGAAGAGGGTTGAGCACAGCAAGTTCAAACTTTCCTCATTTGTACAATCCAACAACTTAGTAATGTCTTTTCTTTTCTATTGTAGTTTGATAAGAAAGGAAACACCTTCATTGCTGAATGCTGTACTGTGTGAAATAAGCTTGGTCAGCTCTTGGAAGGATTTGCTTTCTTATGAAGATGGTTGATCACACTAAGTTCAAACTTTCCTCGTTTGTACAAGCTAACAAGATGTACAACATAGTAACTTTATTTCATTTCTAATGTAGTTTCATAAGAAAAGAAACATCTTCATTTCCAAACACTGTACTGTGTGAAATAAGCTTGTTCAGCTCTTGGAATGAGTTGCTTTCATATGAAGAGTGTTGATTACAGTAAGTTCAAACTTTTCTTGTTTGTACAATCTAAAAAGATGTACAAATTAGTAACTTTGTTCCATTTCTAATGTAGTTTTGTAAGAAAAGAAACACATCCATTGCTGGACACATTACAGAGTGAAATACGCTTGCTCAGATCTTCCAATGAGTTGCTTTTGTATGAAGACAGTTGAGCATAGCAAGTTGAAACATTCATCGTTTGTACAATCTAACAAGATGTACAACTTAGTAACTTTGTTTCATTTCTAATGTAGTTTCATAAGAAAAGATACACCTTCATTGTTGAACTCTGTACAGGGGAAAGAAGCTTGTTCAGCTCTTCGAATGAGTTGCTCTCGTATGAAGGTTGATCACAGTAAGTTCAAACATTCCTCGCTTGTACAATCTCACAAGATGTACAAGTTAGTATCTTCATTTCATTTCTAATGTACTTTCCAAAGAAAAGAAACATTTCCATTGCCAAACACTGTGCTGTGAGCAGTAAGCATGTTCAGCTCTTGGAATGAGTTGCTCTTTTACAAACAGGATTGAGCACAGCAAGTTCAAACTTTCCTCATTTATAAAATCTAGCAAGATGTACAACTCAGTAACTTCATTTCATTTCTAATGCAGTTCCATAAGAAAAGAAACATCTTCATTTTCGAACGCTGTACTGTGTGAAATGTTTGTTCAGCTCTTGGAATGTGTTGCTTTCAAATGAAAAGGATTGATTACAGCAAGTTAAAACTTTCCTCGTTTGTACAATATAAAAAGATGTACAACTTAGTAACTTCGTTTCATTTCTAATGTAGTTTCATAAGAGAAGAAACACCTTCATTGCCGAACACTGTACTGTGTGAAATAAGCTTGTTCAGCTCTTGGAATGAGTTGCTTTCTAACGAAGATGATTGATTACAACAAGTTCAAACGTTTATCCTTTGTAAAATCTAGAAAGATGTACAACTTAGTAACTTCGTTTCATTTCTATTGTAGTTTCATAAGAGAAGAAACTCATTCATTGCTGAACACTGTACAGAGTAAAATAAGCTTGTTCAGCTCATTGAATGAGTTGCTTTCATATGAAGACAGTTAAGCAAAGCAAGTACAAACTTTTCTCGTTTGTAAAATCTAACAAGATGTACAACTTAGTAACTTCATTTTCTTTCTAATGTAGTTTCGTAAGAAAAGAAACACATTCATTGCTGAACGCTGTACTGTGTGAAATAAGCTTGCTCAGCCTTTGGAATGAGTTGCGTTCCTATGAAGATGGTTGGGCAAAGCAAATTCAAACTTTCCTCATTTATAAAATTTAACAAGATGTACAACTTAGTAACTTCATTTCATTTCTAATGTAGTTTCATAAGAAAAGAAACATCTTCATTGCCAAACACTGTACTGTATTCAGTAAGCTTGTTCAGCTCTTGGAATGAGTTGCTTTCATACGAACAGGGTTGAGCACAGCAGTGCGACTTTCCTCGTTTGTATAATCTAACAAGATGTACAACTTAGTAACTTGGTCTCATTTCTACTGTTGTTTCATAAGAAAAGAAAGAACTTCAGTTTTGAACACTATAATGTGTGAAATAAGTTTGTTCAGCTCTTGCAATGAGTTGCTTTCATATGAAGAGCACAGCAAGTTCAAACTTTCCTCATTTGTACAATCTAACAAGATGTACAACTTAGTAACTTCATTTCATTTCCAATGTAGTTTCGTAAGAAAAGAAACATTTCCTTTCCCATCCCTGTACTGTGTGAAATAAGCTTGTTCAGCTCTTGGAATGAGTTTCTTTCATACGAAGAGGGTTGAGCCCAGCAAGTTCAAACTTTCCTCGTTTGTAGTATCTAACAAGATGTACAACTTA
Organism: Orientallactaga sibirica; assembly: GCA_036365145.1. Classification (NCBI taxonomy): domain Eukaryota; kingdom Metazoa; phylum Chordata; class Mammalia; order Rodentia; family Dipodidae; genus Orientallactaga; species Orientallactaga sibirica. Next base: position 394,057 of record JAEOAD010000022.1, read on the forward strand.
GTAACTTAGTTTCATTTTTAATGCAGTTCCAAAAGAAAAGAAACATCTTCACTGCCGAACACTGTACTGTGTGAAATAAGTTTGTTCAGGTCTTGAAATAAGTTGCTTTAGTATTTAGAAGGTTGATTACAAGAAGTTCAAACTTTCCTCATTAGTAAAATATAAAAAGGTGTACAACTTAGTAACTTCGTTTCATTTCTAATGTAGTGTCATAAGAAAAGAGACACATTCATTGCCAAACATTGTACTGTGTGAAGTAAGCTTCTTCAGCTTTTGGAATGAGTTGCTTTCGTCTCAAGAGGGTTGATTATCCAAAGTTCGAACTTTTCTCATTTGTACAATCTAAAAAATGTACAACGTAGTAAGTTTGTTGCATTTCTAATGTAGTTTCATATGAAAAGAAACATCTTGGCCTGGAGAGATGGCTTAGCAATTAAGGTGCCTGCCTGCTAAGCCTAAGAACCCGGTTCCAATCTCCAGGTCCCACATTTAGCCAGATGCAAAGTAACACAAGGGTGCAATGCCGCACTTGCCCACAAGGGGGAGCACAGATCTGGATTTCGTTCACAGCAGCTGAGAGACTGCTGGCACGCCCATCTCTATCTGTCTGCCTCTCCCTCACTGTCTGTCTCTCTCTGTGTCTCTCTCCAGAAAAAGTAAATAAAATAAAATTAAAATTAAAAAAAAGAAACATCTTCATTTCTGAACACTCTACTGTGTGAAATAAGCTTGTTCAGCTCTTGGAATGAGTTGCTTTCTAATGAAGAGGGTTGAGCACAACAAATTCAAACTTTCCACATTTGTACAATGTAAAATGATGTACAACTAAATAACTTCATTTCATTTCTAATGTATTTTCAAAAGAAAAGAAATACATCCATTGCTGAACGCTGTACAGAGTGAAATAAGATTGTTCAGCTCTTCAAATGAGTTGCTTTTGTACTAAGACAGTTGAGCACAGCAAGCTCAAACATTCCTCGTTTCTACAATCTAACAAAATGTACAACTTAGCAACTTCGTTTCATTTCTAATGTAGTTTCTTAAGAAAAGAAACATCTTCATTGCCCAATGCCATACTGTGGGGAATAAGCTTCTTCAGCTCTTGGAATGAGTTGCTTTCGTATGAAGAGTATTGAGCACAGTAAGTTCAAACTGTCCTCGTTTGTACAACCTAACAAGATGTACAACTTAGACACTTCGTTTCATTTCTAATGTAGTTTCCTAAGAAAAGAAACACATTCATTACTGAATGCTGTACTGTGTCAAATAAGCTTGCTAAGCTCTTGCAATGAGTTATGTTCGTACGAAGATAGTTGAGCACAGCAAATTCAAGCTTTCCTCATTATACAATCTAACAAGGTGTACAACTTAGTAACTTCGATTCATTTCTAGTGTAGTTTCATAAGAAAACAAACATCTCCATTCCCGAACATTGTACAGTATGCAGTAAGTTTGTTCAGCTCTTGAGATGAGTTTCGTAAGAAGAGGGTTGAGCACAGCAAGTTCAAATTTTCCCCATTTGCACACTCTGACAAGGTGTACACCTTAGTAACTTCATTTCATTTCTAATGTAGTTTTGTAAGAAAAGAAACTCTTCATTGCCAAACACTGTACAGTGTGAAATAAGGTTGTTCAGGTCTTGGAATGAGTTGCTTTCGTATGAAGAGGGTTGAGCACAACAAGTTCAAACTTTCCTCGTTTATACAATCTAAGAATATGTACAAGTTTGTAGCTTCATTTCATGCTAATACAGTTTCATTAGAAAAGAAACACATTCATTGCCTAACCCTGTACTGTGTGAAATAAGCTTGCTCATCTCTTGGAATGAATTGCTTTTGTATGAAGAGGGTTGAGCACAGCAAGTTCAAACATTCCTTGTTTGTAAAATCTAACAAGATGTACAACTTAGTAAGTTCTGTTTCATTTCTAATGTAGTTTCATAAGAAAAGAAACATCTTCATTGCTGAACATGGTACAGTGTGAAATAAGCTTCTTCAGCTCTTGGAATGAGTTTATTGTGTACAAAGAGGGTTGAGCCCAGCAAGTTCAAACTTTCCTCATTTATATAATCTAACAATATGTACAATGTAGTGACTTTGTTTCATTTCTAATGTAGTTTCATAAGAAAAGAAACATCTTCATTGCTGAACATTGTACTGTGTGCAGTAAGCTTGTTCAGCTATTGGAATGAGTTGCTTTTCTATGAACCGGTTGAGCACAACAAGTTCAAACTTGCCTCGTTAGTACAATCTAACTAGATGTAAAATTTAGTAACTTCGTTTCATTTCTAATCTAGTTTCATAAGAAAAGAAACAACTTCATTGCTGAATGCTGTACTGTGTGAAATAAGCCTGTTCAGCACTTGGATTGAGTTGCTTTCCTACAAAGACAGTTGAGGACAGCAAGTTCAAACTTTCCTTATTTCTACAATCTAATAAGATGTACAACTTTTTAATTTCGTTTCATTTCTAATGCAGTTTTGTAAGAAAAACAGCATAATTCATTGCTGAATGCAGTACTGTGTGAAATAAGCTTGTTCAGCTCTTGGAATGAGTTGCTTTCGTGTGAAGAGGGTGTAGCACAGCAAGTTCAAACTTTGCTTCTTTGTAAAATCTAAGAATAAGTACAGCATAATAACTTCATTTCACTTCTAATGTAGTTTCATAAGAAAAGAAACACATTCATTGCCAAACCCTGTATTGTGTGAAATAAGTTTGCTCAGCTCTTGGAATGAGTTGCTTTTGTATGAAGAGGGTTTAGCACAGCAAGTTCAAACATTCCTCATTTGTACAATCCCACAAGATGTACAAGTTGGTAACTTTGTTCCATTTCTACAGTAGTTTTGTAAGAAAAGAAACATCTTCATTGCCCAATGCTGTACTGGGTGAAATAAGCTTGTTCAGCTCTTGGAATGAGTTGCTTTCATGTGAAGAGGGTTGAGCACAGCAAGTTCAAACGTTCCACGTTTGTACAATCTAACAAGATATACAAAGTAGTAACTTCGTTTCATTTCTAATGTATTTTTTAAGAAAAGAAACGCCTTCATTCCTGAACATTGTACTGTGTGAAATATGCTTGTTCAGCTCTTGGAATGAGTTTATTTCTAATGAAGATGGTTGATTACAGCAAGTTCAAACTTTTATCCTTTGTACAATCTAGAAAGTTGTACAACTTAGTAACTTCATTTCATTTCTATTGTAGTTTAATAAGAGAAGAAACACATTCATTGCTGAACGATGTACAGAGTGAAAAAGGCTTGTTCAGCTCTTCAAATGAGTTGCTTTCATACGAAGACAGTTAAGCACAGCAAGTACAAACTTTCTTCATTTGTACAATCTAACAAGATGTACAACTTAGTAATGTCATTTCATTTCTAATGTAGTTTTGTAAGAAAAGAAACACCTTCATTCCTGAACACTGTACTGTGTGACATAAGCTTGCTCAGCTCTTGGAATGAGTTCCTTTCAGACGAAGATGGTTGAGCAAAGCAAATTCAAACTTTCCTCATTTATAAAATCTAACAAGATGTACAACGTAGTAACTTCATTTCATTTCTACTATAGTTTCCTAAGAAAAGAAACATCTTCATTGCCGAACACTGTACTTTATGCAGTAAGCTTGTTCAGATCTTGGAATGAGTTGCTTTCATAGGAACAGGGTTGAGCACAGCAAGTTTGAACTTTCCTTGTTTGTACAATCTAACAAGATGTTGTGGTAGTTTGAATATATGTCCCCCAATATATTCAATGTTTTATTACTTTATAGTTTGCATCTGCAATCACCTTGCTAGAGGCAAGATCACTGGGGGCCGGTCTTAAGGTGTGGTGATGGTTTGAGATTCCATTGTAAAGATATGCAAATATGCCTAGCAGGAGTTCCTGAAGTGTGCTGTGTGACCTTTTGGCTGTAGTTTTGCTCTGTGTGCTGTGGTGGCTGGTTGGCTTTTGCTCTCTCTGTTTGGCCCTGTGGAGAGCAGGCCGTTTCTCCTGCCTTTATGGAATTTCCCCTGGATCTGTAAGCTTCAATAAATAATATCCCTTCCTCCATAACTGTGCCTGGTCTGGAAGTTCATCTCAGCGAACCTGAAGCTGTCTGCTACAGATGTACACCTTAGTAACTTAGTAACTTCGTTTCATTTCTACTGTTGTTTTGTAAGAAAAGAAATATCTTCATTTCCAAACACTGTACTGTGTGAAATCAGCTTATTCAGCTCGTGCAATGAGTTGCTTTCGTACAAAGAGGGTTGAGCACAGCAAGTTCAAACGTTCCTCATTTGTACAATCTAAGAAGATGCACAACTTGGTAACTTTGTTTCCTTTCTAATATAGTTTCATAAGAAAAGAAACATTTTCTTTCCCATCCATGTACTGTGTGAAATAAGCTTGTTCAGCTCTTGGAATGAGTTGCTTTCAAACGAAGAGGGTTGATTAAAGCAAGTTCAAACTTTCCTCAATTGTAAAATGTAAAAAGATGTACAACTTAGTTACTTTGTTTCATATCTAATGTAGTTTCATAAGAAAAGAAACACATTCATTGCCCAATGCTGTATTGTGTGAAATAAGCTTGTTCAGCTCTTGGAATGAGTTGCTTTCGTATGAAAAGGGTTGAGTACAGCAAGTTCAAACTTTCCTCATTTGTACAATCAAAAAAGATGTACAACTTGGTAACTTCATTTCATTTCTAATGTAGTATTGCAAGAAAAACCACCCATTCATTGCCCAATGCTGTACTGTGTGAAATAAGCTTGTTCAGCTCTTGGAATGAGTTGCTTTCATATGAAGAGGGTTGAGCACACCAAGTTCAAACTTTCCTCGTTTGTACAATCTAACAAGATGTACAACTTCAGCCTTTTTTTGAAGTTTTTGAAGATTGTACAAACGAGGAAAGTTTCCATAGACTTGAGCAGAGTCACAACAGTGCTGCAAACCACACATGAGTTTCATTGTCTTTATTACTATTTAATCATGCATTTCAATAACATGTATTTTGTGTTCTTGTTGTTTTGGACACTGTATTTTGGCTTCCATGAGAAAATCACATCTTCCTAATAAAGAGGCATATCAGAAAAGAAAAAAAAAAAGATGTACAACTTACGAACTTCATTTACTTTCTAATGTAGTTTCATAAGAAAAGAAACACATTCATTCCTGATCGCTGTACTGTGTGAAATAAGCTTGTTCACCTCTTGGAATGAGTTGCTTTCGTATGAATAGGGTTCAGCCCAGCAAGTTCAAACTTTCATCATTTGAAGAATCTAACAAGATGTACAATTTAGTAACTTACTTTCATTTCTAATGTCATTGCATAAGAAAAGAAACAAATTCATTCCAATTGTTGTACTGTGTGAAATAACCTTGTTCAGCTCTTGGAATGAGTTGCTTTCATATGAAGAGGGTTGAGCACCACTAGTTCAAACTTTCCTCATATGTACAAGCTAACAATAAGTACAACTTAGAAACTTCATTTCATTTCTAATGTAGTTTATTAATAAAAGAAACATCTTCATTGCCAAACACTGTATTGTGTGAAGTAAGCTTCTTCAACTGTTGGAATGAGTTGCTTTTGTACTAAGAGGGTTGATTATCCAAAGTTCAAACTTTACTCGTTTGTACAATCTAAAAAAAGTACAATGTAGTAAGTTCATTTCATTTCTAATGTAGTTTCATAAGAAAAGAAACACCTTCATTTCCAAATGCTGTACTGTGTGAAATAAGCTTGTTCAGCTCTAGGAATGAGTTGCTATCATTTTTGAAGATGGTTGAGCTCACCAAATTCAAACTTTTCTCATTTGTACAAGCTAACAAGATTTCTTAGGAAACTACATTAGAAATGAATCGAAGATACTAAGTTGTAGATATTGTCAGATTTCACTAATGAGGAAAGTTTGAACTTGCTGTGCACTACCATCCTCAAATGAAAGCAACTCATTCCAAGAGCTGGACAAGCTTATTTCACACAGTACAGTGTTCAACAATGAGGATGTTTCTTTTGTTAGGAACCTACGCTAGAAATGTGACGAAGTTGCTAAGTTGTACATCTTGTTAGATTGTACTAACAAGGAAAGTTTGAACTTGTGGTGATCTACCATCTTCGTACAAAAGGAACTCATTCCAAGAGCCACACAAGGTTTTTTGCATTGTACAGTGTTTGGCAATGAAGATGTTTCTTTCTTAGGAAACTGCATTTGAAATGAAACGAAGTTACTAAGTTGTACATCTTGTTAGATTGTAGAAACCAGGAATGTTTCAAACTGTTGGGATCTACCCGCTTCTTAAGAAAGCAACTCATTTCAAGAGCTTAACAAGCCTACTTCACACAGTACATTGTTCGGCAATGAAGATGTTACATTTCCTAGGAAACTACATTAGAAATGAAACAAAGTTACTAAGTTGTACATCTTGTTAGATTGTACTAATGAGGAAAGTTTGAACTGGCTGTCATCTACTGTATTCGTACGAAAGCAACTCATTCCAAGAGCCAAACAAGCTTATTTCACACAGTACAGTGTTTGGCAATAAAGATGCTTCTTTTCTTAGGAAACTACATTAGAAATGAAACGAAGTTACTAAGTTGTACATCTTCTTATATTTTACTAACCAGGAAAGTTTGAACTTGCTGTGATCTACCAACTTTGTACAAAAGCAACTCATTCCAAGAGCCAAACAAGCTTATTTCACACAGTACAGTGTTTGGCAATAAAGATGCTTCTTTTCTTAGGAAACTACATTAGAAATGAAACGAAGTTACTAAGTTGTACATCTTGTTAGATTGTACAAACAATGAACATTTGAAGCTGCTGTGATCTACCCGCTTCATAAGAAAGCAACTCATTCCAAGAGCCAATCAAGCTTATTTCACAAGGTACAGTGTTTGGCAATGAAGATGTTTCTTTTCTTAGTAAACTACATTAGAAATGAAACAACATTACTAAGTTGTACACCTTGTTGGATTGTACAAATGAGGTAAGATTAAACTGGCTGTCATCTACCATCTTCATACAAAAGCAACTCATTCCAAGAGAAAACAAGCTTATTTCACACAGTACAGTGTTCAGCAATGAAGATGTTTCTGTTCTTAGGAAACTACATTGGAAGTGAAATGAAGTGAGTAAGTTGTACATCTTGGTATATAGTACTAATGGGGAAAGTTTATACTTGCTGTGATGTACCATATTCGTACAAAAGCAACTCATTCTAAGAGCCAAACAAGCTTATTCAACACAGTACAGTATTCGGGAATGAATATGTTTCTCTTCTTAGAAATCTACATTAGAAATGAAACGAAGTTACTAAGTTGTACACTTTGTTAGATTGTACTAATGAAGTTAGTTTGAACTGGCTGTCATCTACCATCTTCGTACAAAAGCAACTCACATCAAAAGCCAAATAAGCTTATTTCACACAGTACAGTGTTTGCCAATGAAGATGATTCTTTTCTTAGGAAACTAGATTTGAAAGTAAACGAAGATACTAAGTTGTACAGCTTGTTAGATTATACAAACAAGGAACATTTGAAACTGCTGTGATGTACCCACTTCGTAAGAAAGCAACTAATTTCAAGAGCTGAACAAGCTTATTTCACACAGTACAGTGTTCGGCAATAAAGATGTTTCTTTTCTTAGGAAAGTACATTAGAAAAGAAACTAAGTTACTAAGTTGTACATCTTGTTAGATTGTACAAACAAGAAACATTTGAAACTGCTGTGATCTACCTGCTTGGTAAGAAAGCAACTCATTCCAAGAGCCGAACAAGCATATTTTACACAGTGCAGAGTTTGGCAATGAAGACGTTTCTTTTCTTATGAAACTACAATAGAAATGAAAATATGCTACTAAGTTTTACACTTTGTTAGATTGTACTAGTGAGGAAAATTTGAACTTGCTGTGATCTACCACTTTCGTACAAAAGCAACTCATTCCAAGAGCTGAACAAGCTTATTTCACACAGTAAAGACTTAGGCAATGAAGATGTTCCTTTTCTTAGGAAACTGAATTTGAAATAAAAAGAAGTTACTACATTGTACATCTTGTTAGATTGCACAAACAAGGAACGTTTGAAACTGCTATGATCTACCCGCTTCGTAAGAAAGCAATGCATTTTGAGAGCCGATCAAGCTTATTTCACAACGTACAGTGTTCGGCAATGAAGATGTTTCTTTTCTGAGGAAACTACATTAGAAGCAAAACGAAGTTACTAAGTTGTACATCTTGATAGATTGTACTAACGAGGAAAGTTTGGACTTGCTGTGATCTACCGTCTTCGTGCAAAACAACTCATTCCAAGAGCCAAACAAGCTTATTTCACATAGTACAGTGTTCAGATATGAAGATGTTTCTTTTCTTAGGAAACTACATTTGAAATGAAACGAAGATACTAAGTTGAACATCTTGTCACATTGTATAAGCACAGAACATTTGAAACTGCTGTGATCGACCTGCTTCAAAAGAAAGCAACTCATTCCAAGAGCCGGTCAAACTTATTTCACACAGTACAGTGTTTGGCATTGAAATTGTGTCTTTTCTTAGAAAACTACATTAGAAATGAAGTTACTAATTTGTATATCTTGATAGATTGTAATAACAAGGAAAGTTTGAAATTTCTGTGATCTACCATTTTTATACAAAAGCATCTCATTCCAAGAGCCGAACAAGCTGATTTCCCACAGTACAGTGTTCGGCATTGAAGATGTTTCTTTTCTTAGAAAACTACATTATAAAAGAAACGACATTACTGAGTTGTACAGCTTGTTAGATTTTACTAATAAAGAAAGTTTGAACTTACAGTGATATACCATCTTTGTACAAAAGCAACTCATTCCAAGAGCTGAACAAGTTTATTTCACACAGTACAGTGTTCAGAAATGAAGATGTTTCTTTTCTTAGGAAACTACATTTGAAATGAAACGAAGTGACTAAGTTGTACATCTTGTCAGATTGTACTAAATAGGAAAGTTTGAACTTGCTGTGATCTACCATCTTTGTACAAAAGCAACTCATTCCAAGAGTCGAACAAGCTTATTTCACACAGTACAGTGTTGGGCAATGAATATGTTTCTTTTCTTAGGAAACTGCATTTGAAATGAAACGAAGGTACTAAGTTGTACATCTTGTTAGATTGTACAAACAAGGAACGTTTGAAACTGCTGTGATGTATCCGTTTCGTAAGAAAGCAACTCATTTCAAGAGCCAAAGAAGCTTATTTCACACAGTACAGTGTTCGGCAAAGAAGATTTTTCTTTTCTTAGAACACTACATTTGAAATGAAACAAAGTTATTCAGTTGCACATATTGTTACATTGTACTAATGAGGAAAGTTTGAACTTGCTACCATCTCCTTGTACAAAAGAAACTCATTCCAAGAGCCAAACAACCTCATTTCACTCAGTGCAGTGTTTAAAAATGAAGATGTTTCTTTCCTTGGGAAAGTACATTAGAAATGAAATGAATTTACTATGTTGTATATCTTGTTAGGCTGTACAAACAAGGAATGATTAAAACTTCTGTGATCTACCTGCTTCCTAAGAAAACAACTCATTTCAAGAGCTGAACAAGTTTATTTCACACAGTACAGTGTTCGGCAATGAAGATGTTTCTAGTCTTAGGAAACTACATTTGAAATGAAATGAAGTTACTAAGTTGTATAACTTGTTAGATTGTACAAACAAGGAATGTTTGAAACTGCTGCGATGTACCTGCTTCATAAGAAAGCAACTCATTTCAACAGCTGAATAAGCTTATTTCACACAGTACAGTGTTCAGCATTGAAGATGTTTCTTTTCATATGAAACTACATTAGAAATGAAATGAAGTTACTAATTTCTATATCTTGATAGATTGTAATAACGAGGAAAGTTTGAAATTTCTGTGATCTACCGTTTTCATACAAAAGCAACTCATTCCAAGAGACGAACAAGATTATTTCCCACAGTACAGTGTTCAGAATTGAAGACGTTTCTTTTCTTAGGAAACTACATTATAAAAGAAATGACATTACTGAGTTGTACAGCTTGTTAGATTGTACTAATGAGGAAAGTTTGAACTTACTGTGATCTACTGTGTTTGTAAGAAAGCAAATCATTTCAAGAGTCGAACAAGCTTATTTCACACTGTACAGTGTTCGGTATTGAAGATGTTTCTTTTCTTAGGAAACTACATTATAAAAGAAATGGCATTACTGAGTTGTGCAGCTTGTTAGATTGTACTAACGAGGAAAGTTTGAACTTGCATTGATCTCCCTTCTTCGTATAAGAGCAACTCACTCCAAGAGACAAACAAGCTTATGTCACACAGTACAGTATTCGGCAATGAAGATGTTTGTTTTCATAGGAAACTACATTTGAAACGAAACGAAGTTACTAAGTTGTACACCTTGTTAGATTGTATTAGCAAGGAATGTTTGAAACTGCTGTTATCTACCCACTTCCTTTGAAAGCAACTCATTTCAAGAACTTAACAAGCTTATTTCACACAGTACAGCGTTTGGCAATGAAGATGTTTCTTTTTATAGGAAACTACATTAGAAATGAAACAAAGTTACAAAGTTCTACATTTTGGTAGATTGTACTAAGGACGAATGTTTGAGCTTGCTGTGATCTACTGTCTTCGTACAAAAGCAACTCATTTTAAGAGCTGACCAAGCTTATTTCACTCAGTACAGTGTTCGGCAATGAAGGTGTTTCTTTTCTAAGGAAACTACATTAGCAATGAAACTAAGTTACTAAGTTGTACATCTTGTTAGATTGTACAAAAGAGGAACGTTTGAAACTGCTGTGATCTATCCATGTCTTAAGAAAGCAACTCATTCCAAGAGCCGAACAAGCTTATTTCACACAGTACAGTGTTTGGCAATGAAGATGTTTCTTTTCTTAGGAAATTACATTTGAAATGAAATGAAGGTAGTAAGTTGTATATCTTGTCATATTTTACTTACCAGGAAAGTTTGAACTTGCTGTAATCTACCATCTTGGTATGAAAGCAACTCATTTCAAGAGATGAAAAATCTTATTTCACTCAGTAGTGTTTGGCATTGAAGATGTTTCTTTTCTGAGGAAACTACTTAGGAAACTACTTAGTTTCTTAGGAAACTTAGAAATGAATCGAAGGTACTAAGTTGTACATCTTGTTAGGTTGTACTAAAGAGGAAAGTTTGAACTTGCTGTGATCTACCGTCTTCATACGAAAGCAACTTATTTCAAGAGCTGAACAAGCTTATTTGACAGAGTACTGTGTTCTGCAATGAAGATGTTTCTTCTTTTAGGAAACCACATTAGAAATGACACTAAGTTACTAAGTTGTATATCTTGGTAGATTGTACTGATGACGAAAGTTTGAACTTGCTGTGATCTACCATCTTCGTACGAAAGCAACTCATTTCAAGAGATGAACAAGCATATTTCACCAAGTACAGTGTTCGGATATGAAGGTGTTTCTTTTTATCGGAAACTACATTAGAAATGAAACAAAGTTACTAAGTTGTACTTCTTGTTAGATTGTACAAACAAGGAACGTTTGAAACTGCTGTGATATACCCGATTCATAAGAAAGCAACTCATTCCAAGAGCCAAACAAGCTTATTTCACACAGTGCAGTGTTTGGCAATGAAGATGTTTCTTTTCTTAGGAAACTACATTAGAAATGAAACGAAGTTACTAAGTTGTACATCTTGTTAGAGTGTACTAACGAGGAAAGTTTGAACTTGCAGTGATCTACTTCCTGCATACAAAAGCAACTCATTCCAAGAGCCAAACAAGCTTATTTCACACAGTACAGTGTTTGGCAATGAAGTTGTTTTCTTAGGAAACTACATTTCAAATGAAACGAAGTTACTATGTTGTATATCTTATCAGATTGTACTAACGAGGAAAGTTTGAACTTGCTGTGATGTGCCATCTTTGTACAAAAGCAACTCATTCCAAGGGCTGATAAAGCTTACTGCACACAGTACAGTGTTCGGCAATGAAGATGTTTGTTTTCTAAGGAAACTACATTCGAAATGAAATGAAGTTGCAAAGGTGTACATCTTGTTAGATTGTACAAACAACGAATGTCTGAAATTGCTGTGATCTCCCTGCTTCATAAGAAAGCAACTAATTTCAAGAGCTTAACAAGCTTATTTCACACAGTGCAGTGTTCGGCAATGAAGATGTTTCTTTTCTTAGGAAACTACATTAGAAATGAAATGAAGTTACTACATTGTACATCTTGTTAGATTGTACTAATGAGGAATGTTGGAACTTGCTGTGATCTACCATCTTCTTATGAAAGCAACTCATTCAAAGAGCCAAACAACCTTATTTCACACAATACAGTGTTCAGCAATGAAGATGTTTCTTTTCTTAGGAAAGTACATTAGAAATGAAACAGAGTTACTAAGTTGTACATCTTGTTATATTTTACAAACGAAGAAAGTTTGAACTTGCATTGATCTACCATCTTCATACAAAAGCAACTGATTCCAAGTGCTGAACAAGCTTATTTCACACAGTACAGTGTTTGGCAATGAAGATGTTTCTTTTCTTAGGAAACTACATTTGAAATGAAACGAAGTTACTACATTGTACATCTTGTCAGATTGTACTAACGAGGAAAGTTTGAACTTGTGATGTACCATCTTCGTACAAAAGCAACTCATTCCAAGAGCTGATAAAGCTTACTGCACACAGTACAGTGTTCAGCAATGAAGATGTTTCTTTTCTAAGGAAACTACATTCAAAATGAAATGAAGTTACAAAGGTTTACATCTTGTTAGATTGTACAAACAAGGAACATTTGAAACTTCTGTGATCTCCCTGCTTCATAAGAAAGCAACTCATTTAAAGAGCTTAACAAGCTTATTGCACACAGTGCAGTGTTTGGCAATGAAGATGTTTCTTTTCTTAGGAAACTTCATTTGAAATGAAACGAAGTGAACAAGTTGTACATCTTGTTAGATTGTACTAATGAGGGAAGTTTAAACTTGCTGTGATCTACCATCTTCCTACAAAAGCAACTCATTCCAAAAGCCGAAGAAGCTTTTTTCACACAGTACAGTGTTCGGAAATGAAGATGTTTCTTTTCTTATGAAACTATATTAGAAATTAAGCAAGGTACTAAGTTGTACATCTTGTTAGATTATACTAGCAAAGAAAGTTTGAACACACTGTCATGTACAGTCTTCGTACAAAAGCAAATCATTCCAAGAACCGAAAAAGCTTATTTTACACATTACAGTATTTGGCAATGAAGATGTTTCTTTTCTTAGGAAACTACATTAGAATGAAACTAAGGTAGTATGTTACAGATCTTGTTAGGTAGCATTAACGAGGAACATTTGAACTTGCTGTGATCTACCATCTTTGTATAAAAGCAACTCATTCCAAGAGCCAAACAAGTTTATTTCATGCAATACAGTGTTCGGCAATGCAGATGTTTCTTTTCTTAGGAAAGTACATTTGAAATGAAATGAAGTTACTAAGTTGTACATCTTGTTAGATTGTACAAACAAAGAATGTATGGAACTGCTGTGATCTACCCACTTTGTAAGAAAGCAACTCATCTCAAGAGCTTGACAAGGTTATTTGACACAGTACAGTGTTTGGCAATGAAGACGTTTCTTTTCTTAGGAAACTACACTTGAAATGAAATGAAGTTACTAAGTTGTATATCTTCTGAGATTGTGCTAACGAAGAAAGATTGAACTTGCAGTGATATACCGTCTTCGTACAAAAGAACTCATTCGAAGAGTCAATCAAGCTTATTTCACACAGTACATTGTTCGGCAAGGAAGATGTTTCCTTTCTTAGGAAACTACATTTGAAAAGAAATGAATTTCCTAAGTTGTACATCTTGTTAGATTGTATTAACGAGGAAAGTTTGAACTTGCTGTGAGCTACAGTCTTCGAACAAAAGCAACTCATTCCAAGAACCGAGCAAGCTTACTTCACACAGTATAGTATTTGGCAATGAAGATGTTTCTTTTCTTATTAAACTACATTAGAAATGACACGAAGTTACTAAGTTGTACATCTTGTTTGATTGTACTAACGAGGAAACTTTGAATTTGCAGTGATATGCCATCTTCGTACAAAAGCAAGTCATTCCAAGAGCCAATCAAGCTTATTTCACACAGTACAGTGTTCAGCAATGAAGATGTCTCTTTTCTTAGGAAACTACATTTGAAATGAAATGACATTAGTAAGTTGTACACCTCGTTAGATTTTACAAACAAGGAACATTTGAAACTGCTGTGATCTACCCACTTCATATGGAAGCAACTCATTTCAAGTGCTTAACAAGCTTCTTTCACACAGTACAGTGTTCAGCAATGAAGATGATTCTTTTCGTAGAAAACTACATTAGAAATGAAGCAAAGTTACTAAGTTCTACACCTTGTTAGCTTGTACTAATGAGGAACATTTAACCTTGCAGTGATATACCATCTTCGTATGAAAGCAACTCATTCCAAGAGACAAAGAAGCTTATTTTACACAGGACAGTATTTAGCAATGAAGATGTTTCTTTTCTTAGAAAACTACATTTGAAATGAAACGAAGTTACTAAGTAGTATATCCTGTTAGATTTTACTAACGAGGAAAGTTTGAAACTCCTGTGACCTACCCACTTCGTTAGAAAGCAACTCATTTCAAGAGCTTAACAAGCTTATCTCACACAGTACAGTGTTCAGGAATGAAGATGTTTCTTTTCTTAGGAAACTACATTCTAAATGAAACAAAGTGACTAAGTTGTATATCTTGTTACATTTTACTAATGAGGAAAGTAAGAACTTGCTGTGATCTACCATCTTCATATGAAAGCAACTCATTCCAAGAGCTGATCAAGCTTATTTCACACAGTACTGTGTTTGGCAATGAATACGTTTCTTTTCTTAGGAAACTCCATTGGAAATGAAACGAAGTTACTAAGTTGTACATCTTGTTATATTGTACAAACAAGGAACGTTTGAAGCTGTTGTGATATACCCGCTTCATAAGAAAGCAACTCATTTCAAGAGCCAAACAAGTTTATTTCACACAATACAGTGTTCGGTAATGAAGATGAATCTTTTCTTAGGAAACTCCATTGGAAATGAAACGAAGTTACTAAGTTGTACTTGTTGTTAGATTGTACAAACGAGGAAAGTTTGAACTTGCTGTCATCTACCATCTTCACACAAAACCAACTCATTCCAAGAGCTGAACAAGCTTATTTTAGACAGTACAGTGTTCGGCAATGAAGATCTTTCTTTTCTTAGGAAACTACATACAAAATGAAACGAAATTACTAAGTTGTACATCTTATTAGCTTCTACAAAGACCATTTGAAATTGCTGTGATCTATCCACTCCATAAGAAAGCAACTCATTTCAAGAGCCAAACAAGCCTATTTCACACAGTACAGTATTTGGCAATGGAGATATTTCCTTTCTTAGAAAACGACATTAGAAATGAAACGAAGTTACTAAGTTGTATATCTTGTTAGATTGTACTAATGAGGAAAGTCTGGACTTGTTGTGATCTACCATCTTCGTACAAAAGCAACTCATTCCAAGAATCATACAAGCTTATTTCACACAGTACAGTGTTCGGCAGTGAAGATGTATCTTTTCTTAGGAAACTACATTTGAAATGATATGAATTTTCTAAGTTGTACAACTTTATATTGTACTAACAAGGAATGTTTGAACTTGCTGTGATCTGTCGTCTTCGTACAAAAGCAACTGATTTCAAGAACCGAATAAGCTTATTTCACACAGTACAGTGTTTGGAAAGATGATGTTTCTTTTCTTAGGAAACTACATTAGAAATGAAATGAAGTTATTAAGTTGTACATCTTGGTAGATTGTACAAACAAGGCACGTTTGAAGCTGCTGTGATCTCCCCACTTAATAAAAAAGCAACTCATTTCGAGAGAGGATCAAGCTTAGTTCACACAGGACAGTGTTCAGCAATGAAGATGTTTCTTTTCTTAGGAAACTACATTAGAAATGAAACAAAGTTCCTAAGTTGTACATCTTGTTAGATTGTACTAACAAGGAAGGTCTGAACTTGCTGTGATCTACCATCTTCGTACAAAAGTAACTCATTCCAAGAGCCTAACAAGCTTATTTACAGTGTTTGGCAATGAAGATGTTTCTTTTCTTAGGAAACTACATTTGAAATGAAATGAAGTTACTAAGTTGTACATCTTGTTAGATTGTATAAACAAGGAACGTTTGATACTGCTGTGATCTACCCCCTTCGTAAGAAAGCATCTCATTTCAAGAGCTTAACAAGCTTATTTCATACAGTACAGTGTTCGGAAATGAAGATGTTTCTTTTCTTAGGAAACTACATTAGACATGAAACAAATTTACTAAGTTGTACATCTTGTTAGTTTTTTGTATTAGTCAGAGTTCTCTAGAGGAACAAAATGGATAGAATGAATTGTATTAAAAGGGAATTTATTGGATTAGTTTACCACAGTCCAGCAATAGCAGGTTGCAGGCCCGAGAGTCAAGGAACCCAGTAGTTGCTCAGTCCACCAAGCTGGATGCCTCAGCAGGCCCAATTCAGCACTGAAAGCCTGAAGGTGTCCTGGAGAGATGCTGCTCTTCAGTCCTCCCTGGTCTTCAGTCCACCCTGGAAAGCAGCAAGCACCAAGCAGAGAACACCAAGCAGCAAGCACCAAGCAGAGAAGAGTGAGCAGCACTGGCAGCCAGGTGGGAGGAGAGAGAGCCTTTCTTCCCAGAGCTTTTTATCAACAGCCCCCTCCTCCCAGAAGGGCTGCCCACTCTGGGGGAATGGTTTACCCTGGGGGAAGGATTCTTAATCCTTCTTAGAGGCAACCTCAGAGACACACTTATGAGGAATGTCTGTGGATTCCTAAACAAATCAAGTTGACATAAACTTAACCATCACAATTCCACCCCTTGTCAACTTGACACCAAACCATATATCCTCACATTCTACTTAGTTTCCAAATGAAGACAGTAACAATGTCATAATTCCACCTAACATGATATAACTATCCCTCGTACAACTGGAAATGCACAATCATCCCCCACAGACACACACACAAAGCAAGTTCCTTGAGGATAGCTTAGTCTCTAATATAATAAGTCAAATATAAATTCAACAGTGGTTAACTAGCAATATGATCTTAATCAGTTAATTACCTAATAGAGAAATAGAGGAAGAAAAAAACATCTTAATATAGATATGTACAAACACTCTTAACAAGGTACGACAGAAACACTCAAGGCAATTACAGTCCACATTTTTGTAACTGGTCCAGTGGCCTTAGCTGGTATTTGTTACTGCCTTCTTCTACTACCCATTCAGTATTTCCTCCACCTTCAGCAAGCACCTCAGTAGGTCTTGGTTCTTTACCTGGAGGGGTGACCCATACCTTCATTACTGAAAGATCTGGGCCATTTATCACACTGCCTTGATTTGGCTGTTGCAGTTGTCCATTGACTTTGATAACAGGGCATGGTAACACCAAGAGATGCCCTAGAGAATCTCCAGCACTACTGACATACTCTTCCTTACCTCCATTGTGGAGGAGCAGTCCAATTTCCCCCTGGTAGTCTGGATCAATCACCCCTGATAACACTGTAACTCCTTTCTCAGCCTGTGCACTCAAGGGCATCAGGAGCCCAAAGTGGCCAGGGGGAAATCTTAGCTTCCAGTTCAATGGAATGTTCTTTGTGCCTCCTGGCTAAAGCACTCCCCTTTCTGGGACCAAGACCTCTAGGCCAGCAGAGCGTAAGGTTGTGGGTACAGGAAGCAAAAATTTGACTAATGGGTCACTTGGGGTGATGGTAAGTGGTACCATTCACATTTCCACCCCTTGATTCCTGGACCCATGAATCCGGGCTATAGGAGAAAAAGCACCATATATAGGACCCTGATTCAGAGCATATACAGCCTGCTGGAGGACACGCCCCCAGCCCTCCAAGCTATTGCCACCTAGTTGGCACTGCAGCTGTTTCTTTAAAAGGCCATTCCACCACTGTATCAAGCCAGCTGCTTCAGGGTGGTGGGGCACATGGTAAGACCAGTGAATTCCATGATCATGAGCCCACTGCTGTACTTCCTTGGCTGTGAAGTGAGTTCCTTGGTCAGAAGCAGTGCTGTGTGGAATTCCATGATGGTGGATGTTGCAGACAGCTTCAGGTTCGCTGAGATGAACTTCCAGACCAGGCACAGTTATGGAGGAAGGGATATTATTTATTGAAATTTACAGATCCAGGGGAAGTTCCATAAAGGCAGGAAAAGCAGCTTGCTCTTCACAGGGTCAAACAGAGAGAGAGAGAGAGCCAACCAGCCACCACAGCACACAGAGCAAAACTACAGCCAAAAGGTCACAGAGCACTTCAGGAACTCCTGCTAGACACATTTGCATATCTTTACAATGGAATCTCAAACCCACACCAGTAACACCTTAAGACCAGCCCCCAGTGACATTGCCTCTAGCAAGGTGATTGCAGATGCAAACTATAACTACTAAAACACTGAATATATTGGGGGACATATATTCAAACTACCACAGTGGATAAGGCATTCTGTAAGCCCACGGATGGTAGTTTTGGCAGAAGCATTACGTGCAGGAAAAGCAAATGCATACCCAGAATAAGTGTCTATTCCAGTAAGGACTAAACGCTGCCCTTTCCATGATGGAAGAGATCCAGTATACTCAACTTGCCACCAAGTTGCTGGCTGATCACCCCGTGGAATACTACCATATCGGGGGCTCAGAGTTGGTCTCTGCTGCTGGCAGATTTGGCACTCACTAGCAGCTGTAGCCAGGTCAGCCTTACTTAGTGGAAGTCCATGTTGTTGGGCCCATGCATAACCTGCATCCCTGCCACCATGGCCACTTTGTTCATGGGCCCATTGGGCAATAACAGGGGTGGCTGAGGAAAGAGGTTGACCAGTGTCCACAGAACGGGTCAGCTTATTTACTTGATTATTAAAGTCCTCCTCTGATGAGGTCACCTTCTGATGAGCATTAACATGGGACACAAGTATCTTTATATCCTTTGCCCAATCAGAGAGCTCTATCCACATACACCTTTCCCAAATGTCCTTTTCACCGATTTTCCAATCATGCTCCTTCCAAGTCCCGGACCATCTTGCCAAACCATTGGCCACAGCCCATGAATCAGTGTATAACTGCACATCTGGCCATTTTTCCTTCCAAGCAAAATGCACAACCATGTGTACTGCCTGCAGTTCTGCCCATTGTGAAGACTTCCCTTCACCACAGTCCTTCAGAGTTGTCCCAGAAAGGGGCTGTAATGCTGCAGATGTCCACTTCTGGGACGTGCCCACATAGTGTGCTGAACCATCTGTAAACCATGCCCTAGTCTTCTCCTCTTCAGTCAACTGATCATAGGGCACACCCCATGATGCCATAGGTGCATGCTTGGGGACAGAAGGCATTGAAACAGGAGTAGCAACTATAGGCATTTGGGCAACATCCTCATGTAACTTACTCATGCCTTCAGGGCCTGCTCAAACCCAATCACGGATATACCACTTCCACTTGATGATGGACTGCTGTTGTGACAGCAGTCACAGATAACACCCAGCTCATAATGGGCAGCTCAGGTCGCATAATAATTTGATGGCCCATTGTCAAGCTTTCAGTTTCTACTAAGGCCCAATATCAGGCCAAGAGCTGTCTCTCAAAGGGAGAATAATTGTCTGCAGATGATGGCAGGCCCTTGCTCCAGAATCCCAAGTGCCTCTGCTATAATTCACCTATGGGGGCCTGCCAAAGGCTCCAAATGGCATCCCTATCTGCCACTGACACCTCAAGTATCACTGGATCTGCCAGATCATATGGTCCAAGTGGCAGAGCTGCCTGCACAGCAGCCTGGACCTGTTGAAGAGCCTTCTCTTGTTCTGGGCCCCACCGAAAACTAGTAGCTTTCCGAGTCACTTGGTATATGGGACGGAGTAACACACCCAAGTGAGGAATGTGCTGTCTCCAAAATCCAAATAGGCCCACTAGACATTGTGCTTCCTTCTTAGTGGTAGGAGGGTCCAGGTGCAACAACTTATCCTTCATCTTAGAAGGAATATCCCTGCATGCCCCACACCACTGAACTCCTAGAAATTTCACAGAAGTAGAAGGTCCTTGAATTTTGGGTG
The DNA here is from genome assembly GCA_036365145.1 of Orientallactaga sibirica. NCBI lineage: Eukaryota > Metazoa > Chordata > Mammalia > Rodentia > Dipodidae > Orientallactaga > Orientallactaga sibirica. The sequence goes on from JAEOAD010000022.1 coordinate 414,173, forward strand.
GATTTATTTCCCATCCCCTGATGCACATGTGCTGTACCAGCAACTCCAGAGTGGCTGCCACCTCCTGCTCATTCAATCCAATCAGCATAATGTCATCGATATAATGGACCAATGTGACACCTTGTGGAAGGCACAGGCGATCAAGATCCCTGCAAACTAAGCTATGACACAGGGCTGGAGAGTTAATATAACCTTTAGGTAACACAGTAAACGTGTACTGCTGACCTTGCCAGCTGAAGGCAAATTACTTCTGGTGGTCTTTATGGACAGGTATAGAGAAGAAAGCATTTTCAAGATCAATAGCTGCATACCAGGTACCAGGAGATGTGTTAATCTGCTCAAGTAAAGAAACAACATCTGGTAAAGCAGCTGCAATTGGAGTCACTACCTGATTAAGTTTCTGATAATCCACTGTCATTCTCCAGGATCCGTCTGTCTTCTGATCAGGCCAATAGAGGAGTTAAAGGGAGATGTGGTGGGAACCACCACCCCTGCATCCTTCAAGTCCTTCATAGTGGAATTAATCTCTGAAATTCCTCCAGGGATGTGATACTGTTTCTGGTTCACTATTTTCCCTGGTAAAGGGAGCTCCAATGGCTTCCATTTGGCCTTTCCAACCATAATGGCCCTCACCCCACAAGTCAAAGAACCAATGTGGGGGTTCTGCCAACTCCTAAGTATATCTATCCCAATTATGCATTCTGGGACTGGGGAAATAACCACAGGATGAGTTCGGGGACTCACTGGACCTACTGTCAGTCTAACATTTGCCAAAACTCCATTGATCACCTGACCTCCATAAGCACCTACTTTAACTGGAAGGCCAGGATGCCGTTTGGGGTCTCCTGGCATCAATGTAAATTCAGAGCCAGTGTCCAGTAAGCCCCAAAAAGTCTGATTATTTCCTTTTCCCCAGTGTACAGTTACTCTAGCAAAAGGCTGCAGGTCCCTCTGAGGAAGGATGGGACTAAGCTTAACATTGAAACTTTTGGGGATTATGGGAGGGTCCTTCCTCAAAGAGACCCGGCCATCCCTTCAATCAAGGGGCTCAGTATATGTAAAGTGGCTCAAGTCTGGAAACTGGTTAAGAGGTCTTGATTCTCTGTTGCTATAATTCAAAGTGGCCTTTCGGTCTTTTGCTCTGGAATTTTTCTGCTTATACAGACCAAGCAGGAACTTAGTAGTTTTTTTTTTTTTTTATCTATTTCACTTCTGGGAACACCATTATTAATTAGCCAGTACCAAAGGTCTACACGAGTAATACTGTTATGAGCATTGTTTTGCCTGTGCTGTCCATTACGGTAAACATGCTCACCTTGCCTTTGGCGATTCAGTGCTGATACTTGGTGCTTGTTACCCCGAGAGCCAGTTAGACCCATTGCATCTAAGACACCTAATGCAGCAACTACGGCTCCTGCTATGATGTCTTCTTTACATAAAAGACCAATGATTGGGGACTTTAAGTCTGCTGGGGCTCCCCTCACAAATCTGTTTCTTATAGTCTTTAGTGAAGGGCACATCTTCTGGACACTCCCATTGTGGGCTTAAAGATGAGTTTACATGGTAAATTCACTCCAGCATTCCAAGTTCTCTGAGCCTTTTAATCCCTTCATCAACATTAAGCCAAGGGATATCAGGCAGCTCAAGCTCATTCACAGTAGGCCATCTTTGGATCCATACTTCAGCCAACCAATCAAATTAACTCTTGGCACCTCTTCCAACTACATGAGCTGCATTGTTAAATCTAAAATCTCTGGTCAGTGGGCCCATTTCAATAAATTTAGCCTGATCTAATCTTATATTCCTTCCTCCATCATCCCACACCTTTAAAATCCATTCCCACATATATTCCCCATGCTTCTGCCTGTACAAGTTAGAAAGCTCCTGAAGTTCTTTAGGGGTGTATCTCACTTCCTCTTGAGTCATGCTTTCTAACTCCCCTTTAGGGGCATGCCTAGCCTTACGCCTTGTTATAGGCCTAGAGGCAAAGATGGGTGGGCTCTGAGAAGCATCAGCACCTCCTGCAGGGAGGGTCATTGCTGCTTCCTTAGACAAAGAAGGAGTGATTCCCTCAGGCAAGTGTGGAGAGGGCAATACTTCAGGGGGTGGGGTGGGGTGGGGATGCAACAGCAGCTAAAGGAGGGGAAGCCACATTCTCATGCAAAACAACTTCTTCAGAATCTGAGAGTTCATTGTCTCCAGATTCTTCAGGGTCTTCCCATACATCCCCATCCCAAGTCATGGGATCCCACTCTTTTCCAACCAATGCCCTCACTTTAAATTCTGATAGTCTGTGAGGCTGGGAATTGAGCTTATGCTGCAAGTTAGCCAATCATACAATGAGAACTTGAGTTTGATTTTCTGCAATTCGAGCCCTGTTCTGACTAGAGAGGAGATTTTCCTCCAGGGCACCCTTAGAAACCTTCAGATCATGTATGTGGGTCTTAAGCTTGGAAATTTACTTTTGGAGCTTCTGCTTTTCTCCCAACAGCTTATCTAGACATGCCAGAAGAAACCATCCAGCATCATCATTCGTCTTACTTTTCCACAAATATTCAAAAGTTCTACATACAGAGTCACTAAATTCCTTGCTCTTCATAAGATATGACTCAGAATCACCAAATACATCTATCTCAAGGAGTTCTTTAAATAGTGCACACCATGGATTATTAGTGCCCTCCTTATTACCAGTGAAAGTGCTCCCCTTATTACCAGTAGAGCCTTTAGTGGCACTGAAGTTGGAGAACCAACTCCACAGAGCACCAAGCCCACTAGGGAAATCCATCCTTACAATTCTGTTTCTCTAGAACCACTCATGGTACCACAATCTGTATTAGTCGGGGTTCTCTAGAGGAACAGAATGGATAGAATGAATTGTATTAAAAGGGAATTTATTGGATTATCTTAAGACAGTCCAGCAATAGCAGGTTGCAGGCCCGAGAGTCAAGGAACCCAACAGCTGCTCAGTCCAAGAAGCTGGATGCCTCAGCAGTCCCAATCCAGCACTGAAGGCCTGAAGGCATCCTGGAGAGACGCTGCTCTTCAGTCCACCTTGGTCTTCAGTCCACACTGGAAAGCAGCAAGCACCAAGCAGAGAACACCAAGAAGCAAACACTAAGCAGAGACGAGCGAGCAGCACTGGCAGCCAGGTGGGAGGAGAGAGAGCCTTTCTTCCCAGAGCTTCTTTTTATCAACCAGCCCCTCCTCCAAGAGAGGACGACCACTCTGGGGGAACAGACAACCCTGGGGGAAGGATTTTTCCTTTAGTTAATCCTTCCTAGAGGCAACCTCAGAGACACACTTATGAGGAATGTCTGTGGATTCCGAAACAACTCAAATTGACAGAAAATTAATCATCACAATTGTACTAACGAGGAAAGTTTGAACTTGCTGTGATCTACTGTCTTCATACGAAAGCAACTCATTCCAAGAGCCGAACAAGCTTATTTCACAAAGTACAGTATTCAGTAATGAAGATGTTCCTTTTCTTAGGAAACTACATTCGAAATGAAAAGAAGGTACTAAGTTGTACATCTTCTTAGATTGTACAAAAAAAGAACGTTTTAAACTGCTATGATCTATCCGCTTCATAGGAAAGCAACTCATTTCAAGAGTTTAACAAGCTTATTTCACAATACAATGTTCAGCAATAAAGATGTTTCTTTTCTTAGGAAACTGCACTAGAAATGAAACAAAGTTACTAAGTTGTACATCTTGTTAGATTGCACAAACTAGGAAAGTCTGAACTTGCTGTGACCTCCCATCTTCATACAAAAGCAACTCATTCCAAGAGCCAAACAAGCTTATTTCACACAGTACAGTATTCGGCAATGAAGATGTTTCTTTTCTTAGAAAACTACATTTGAAATGAAAAGAATTTACTAATTGTACATCTTGTTAGATTGTACAATTAGAAATGTTTGAAACTGCTGATTTACCCGCTTAGTAAGAAAGTAACTCATTCCAAGAGCCGATCAATCTTATTTCACAAGGTACAGTGTTCAGCAATGAAGATGTTTCTTTTCTTAGGAAAGTACATTAGAAGTGAAACGAAGTTACTAAGTTGTACATCTTGATATATTGTACAAACAAGGAATGTTTGAAACTGCTGTGATCTACCCACTTCGTAAGCAGGGGTAAGCAACTCTTTTCAAGACCTTAACGAGCTTATTTCACACAGTACAGTGTTCAACAATGAAGATGTTTCTTTTCTTAGGAAACTACATTTGAAATGAAACGAAGTTACTAAGTTGTATACTTTGCTAAATTGTACTAATGAGGAAAGATTGAACTTGCAGTGACCTACCATCTTCGTACAAAAGCAACTCATTCCAAGACACGAACAAGCTTATTTCACACACTACAGTGTTCAGCAATGAAGATGTTTCTTTTCTTAGGAAACTACATTAGAAATGAAACGAAGTTACTAAGTTGTACATCTTGTTAGATTTTACTAACGAGGAAAGTCTGGACATGCCATGATCTACCATCTTCGTACAAAAGCAACTAATTGCAAGAGCCGAACAAGGTTATTTCACACAGTACAGTGTTCAGCAATGAAGATGTTTCTTTTCTTAGGAAACATTAGAAGTGAATCAAAGTTACGAAGTTGTACATCTTCTTAGATTGTATAAAGAAGGAACCTTTGAAACTGCTGTAATCTGCCCCCTTCATAAAAAGCAACTCATTTCAAGAGCTTAAAAAGCTTTTTTCACAATACAGTGTTCAGCAATGAAACGTTTCTTTTCTTAGGTAACTACATCAGAAATGAAATGAAGTTACAAAGTTGTACACCTTGTTAGATTGTACTAATATGTAAAGTTTGAAGTAGCTGTGATGTACCGTTTTCATACAAAAGCAGCTCATTCCAAGAGCTGAACAAGCTTATTTCACACATTGCAATGTTCTGGAATGAAGATGTTTCTTTTCTGAGGAAACTACAATAGAAATGAAACGAAGTTACTGAGTTGTACATCTTGCCAGATTGTACTGACGAAGAAAGTTTGAACTTGCACTAATATACCGTCTTCGTACAAAATCAACTCATTTCAAGAGCTTAACGAGCTTATTTCATACAGTACAGTGTTCGAAAATGAAGATTTTTTTTTCCTTAGGAAACTACATTAGAAATTAAAAGAAGTTACTGAGTTGTACATCTTGTTAGATTGTACTAACAAGGAACATTTGAATATTCTGTGATCTACCCCCTTTGTAAGAAGCAACACATTTCAAGAGCTTAACAAGCTTATTTCACACAGTACAGTGTTCGAAAATGAAGATGTTTCTTTTTTTAGGAAACTACATTAGAAATGAAATGAAGTTACTAAGTTGTACATCTTGTTATAATGTACAAATAAGGAACGTTTGAAACTGCTGTGATCTACCCGCTTCATAAGAAAGCATCTCATTTCAAGAGCATAACAAGCTCATTTCACACAATACAGTGTTCGGTTATGAAGATGTTTCTTTTCTTAGGAAACTATATTAGAAATGAACCAAGGTACTAAGTTGTACATCTTGTTAGATTGTACTAGTGAAGAAAGTTTGAACATGCCGTGATCTACGGTCTTCATGCAAAAGCAAATCATTCGGCCAGCAGAAGACAATGGTGAACTCAGGGTGGAGAATTCAGTGGTTTCTTGTAAAGGTAAGGGGTCTCAGGTAGAGAGTGCCTGGATTGAGAGCAAGTCTCCACTTTGCAACAGTACTGGAGGAACAACTTTCAACAAAGAACTTTCCCAGATGATCTTCAAGCTCTGTTTAACATCATCCCTGTGGGTCTTCAAGTGGTGGCTATTCAAGGAGTTCAAACCAAGCTGTATTTGGCAGTGAACAGTAAGGGACACTTGTACACCTCGCTCTGTTTAATGCATCCCTGTGGGTCTTCTAGTGGTGGCTATTGAAGGAGTTCAAACCAAGCTGTATTTGACAGGGAACAGTGAGAGACGCTTGTACACCTCATGAATTCCAGGTCATCCTGGGCTACCATGAGATCTTACCTCAAAAAATCATAAAAAGACTTCTGGGTAAGATGGTGGCATAGGAGCCATGCCAAACCAGATCAGGGAGGGATTTAAGCAAAACTACACTCTTCTTCAGAAAAGATCAGAATATTTTTTCCAGGAAACAGCGGAAAAGCAGGAGACGGGCAGAATAGCACTTTAGAGATTGTGGCCCGGCCCATGGCAGCCCGCTCCAACCTGCGGCACCAAGCCACCACCCAGATCAGCTGAGCCTCTGCTGCAGCCACCGCCGCCGCCACCCAAACAACAACAACAAAAAATAATAAATAAACGGGGGACTTTCCAACCTCATCAGTCTCTTCTCAGAGCCCAGAAATAGAAGAAAAGTCTGCTGAGCTACTGAAAGAGCTACAAGCTTCCTGAACTCTCCCATCCCCCAACCATCAGATCCCCAGTGAATTGGCAGAAATCAGCAACTAGCAGCAGCCTGTACCACATCACCAACGCCAGACCCAGCACAGCTGAGCCAAGCTCCACAGCTCAGGGAATGAGGTGGGCACTCAGCATTGGTGAGTTTGGAAGCCACACCGAAAGGTAACAAAGGCCTGCATTGGAAGTGCTAACCTCTCTTTCCAGGTCAGGGCAGGTTATTGGTTACATATTTGTGGTTGGCCTTACCATTTTCAAATAAGCTGAATATGAGGTGTTGAATATTGCTGCCTGTAATACTTTTTAATTTAAAGGGCCTTTATCTTTTGCTTCTGTCATTATTGGGGGCAGGGTCTGATTCCTAGCTGACAAGATTAAGGGTGTGGAACAAACACACCCTTCGGGATTTTGACCTTACAAGACTGTTTGTTTCAATTCCCACACTTGTATACTATGTGCTTGTAGCAGACAGCTTCAGGTTCGCTGAGATGAGCTTTCAGACCAGGCACAGTTATGGAGGAAGGGATATTATTTATTGAAGCTTACAGATCCAGGGGAAGTTCCATAATAACAGAAGCAGCCTCTTGCCCTTCACAGGACCAGGCAAGAGAGAGAAAAAGCCCAGCCGCCAGCTACACAGAGCAAAACTACTGCCAAAAGGTCACACAGCACACTTCAGGAACTCCTGCTAGGCACATTTGCATATCTTTACAATGGAATCTCAAACCCACACCAGTAACACCTTAAGACCGGCCCCCAGTGACATTGCCTCTAGCAAGGTGATTGCAGATGCAAACTATAACTAATAAAACACTGAATATGTTGGGGGACATATATTCAAACTACCACAGTGCTCATGTTAATTGAATGTGTATTTGGCTCAACTGAAGTTTAGAACTTGCTACTAAATTGTTCCACCAGTCCACTACAATACTTGCTTACCAAGCAAAGTCAACAGCTAGGATTACTTCTGAGGTGGACCTGGGTACAAGTGCTACACTTGGCACCTTAAACACATATCCTGAACGTATATAACAGTGGATCTCCACACCTAAGAACACTGCAGATAACTAGAAAACCTAAGCATTAAATCAATCCAGGATGCAAAAGTCACTACATTATAATACAAGAAACACAAAGAATGAAGACAATGCAATACCACCAAAAATTACAAATCCATCAGAATTGTTAACCAATGAGACTGTTTTAAATGAAATTCCTGACAAAGATTTCAAAAGAATGATGATATCTATACTCAAAGAAATGAAAGAAGAAATAAAAGAAGAACTGAAAGCAATCTGAGAAGAAAATAAAGGAATTAAAGAAGAAAACAAACTTTTGAAAGAGATTACAGAAAAACAGTTTAATGAAATAAAAAGGTCTTCAATTCTGTTCTGTTGGTCTATATTCCTGTTTTTATGCCAGTACCATGTTGTTTTTATTACAATGGCTTTGTAGTATAGCTTTAGATCAGGTATGGTGATTCCTCTAGAGGTGTTTCTTTTGCTGAGGATGAGCTTGGATATCCGAGGCCTTCTGCCTTTCCATATAAATTTTAAGATAGTTTTTTCTACCTCATTGAAGAACGAAGTGGGGATTTTTATTGGCATTGCATTGAATCTATAGAGTGCTTTTGGTAAGATTGCCATTTTCACAATGTTAATTCTACCAATCCAGGAGCATGGGAGGTCTTTCCATTTTTTTTGGACCTCCTCAATTTCTTTTTTGAGAGTTTTTATGTTTTCATTGTATAGATCTTTCACTTCCTTAGTCAATATTATTCCAAGGTATTTTATTTTCTTTGTTGCAATTGAAAATGGGACGATGTTAGTTATTTCTTTTTCTGTCTCTTTGTCCTTTGCATACAGAAAGGCTATTGATTTCTGTGCATTGATTTTATATCCAGCTACTTTGCTGAAGGCACTAATCACCTTTAAGAGTTTTGAGATGGAAGTTCTCGGGTCACTTATGTATAGAATCATTCATCTGCAAATAGGGCTAACTTAACTTCTTCCTTTCCAATTTGTATCCCTTTGATTTCTTTCTCCTCTCTTATTGCTTGAGCTAATACTTCTAGCACTATGTTGAAGAGCAGAGGTAAGAGTGGACAGCCCTGTCTTGTTCCTGACCTCAATGGGAATTCCTTCAGTCTCTCCCCATTTAGAATTACTTGGGCTTTAGGTGCTTTATATATAGCCTTTATTATGTTGAGATATAGGCCTTCTATGCCTATTCTCTTCAGTGTTTTGATCATGAAGTGATGTTGTATTTTGTCAAAGGCCTTCTCTGCATCTATCGAAAGGATCATGTGGTTTTTGTGTTTCAGCTTGTTTATGAGGTGTATTACATTGATAGATTTCCATATTTTGAACCACTCCTGCGTTCCAGGGATGAAGCCTACTTGATCAAGGTGGATAATGCTTTTGATGTACTGTTGAATTCGGTTTGCAAGAATTTTGTTCAGGATCTTTGCGTCTATGTTCATCAGAGAAATGGGCCTATAATTTTCCTTTCTTGTGGCATCTCTGCCTGGTTTTGGAATTAGGGTGATACTAGCTTCATAAAAGGAGTTGGGGATCTCTCCCTGTTCTCCAATTGTGTGGCACAGTTTGAGAAGAATTGGTTTCAGTTCTTCCATGAAGGTTTGGTAGAATTCCGCTGAGAAGACCCAGACTTTGGGTCAAATAACTACAGCTACTCGATATTTGACAAAGGCCCTTCCAATGGAGAATGGAGAAAAGACAGCATCTTCAACAAATGGTGCTGGACAACCTGGACAACCATATGTAGGAAAATGAAACTGGACCTGCACATCTCTCCATGCACAAAAATTAAGACCAAATGGATCAAAGAACTTAACATAAAACCAGAAACACTGCATCTACTGGAAGAAAAAAATAGGAGGAAATTTCCGTGACAAAGGAGTGGGGAAAGATTTCCTGAACAAAACCGCAGCAGCTCAGGAAATTAAACAATCACTCAACCATTGGGATCTCATGAAGCTGAACAGATTTTCCACTGACAAACATACTATAACCAAAGCCAGCAGATTACCCACAGAATGGGAGAATATTTTCACCAGCTATACATCTGACAGAGGCCTGATTTCTAGAATCTACAAAGATCTCCGAAACGTAAACAATAAACCGCCAAACAACCCACTCACAAAGTGGGGCAGAGAACTGCACAGGCAGTTCTCAGAGGAAGAAAAGCAAATAGTAAATGCACATTTAAGAAAATGTTCAACATCCCTAATCATCAGGGAAATGCAAATTAAAACAACAATGAGATTCCACCTTACCCCAGTAAGGATGGCTAACATTAAAAAAAAACAATGAAAACAAATGCTGGCGAGGTTGTGGAGAAATGGGAACAAGTTTTCACTGCTGGTGGGAATGTAAAGTGGTTCAACCATTATGGACAGCTATATGGAGACTCCTGAAAAGGATGACCATAGACCTACCAATGGATCCAGTTATTACCTTGTTGGGCATTTACCCTAAAGGCTCTAAAACTCAGACCAGAGACATTTGCTCAACCATGTTTATAGCTGCTCAATTCATAATAGCACAAAGCTGGAATCAACCCAGGTGTCCATCACTAAATGAATGGATAACAAAGATGTGGTATATTTACACTATGGAATTCTATGTAGCAGTAAGGAAAGATGAAATAAGGAAATTTGAAAAAAAATGGTCAAACATGGAACAGATCATCCTCAGTGAGCTCACCCAAGAACAAAGAGATAATCGTCACATGGTCTCGTTTATCTGTCACTCCTAACCTGAATCTATGTGACATGCAGCCAAACCTAACAAACACTCTGAGGACCAGACAAGGGGGAGGGTGGGATGGGGGGAAGGTAAGGGTGGGAGGGAACGAGAGGGTGGGGGGAAGGACAAGGGGCAGGGATACAAGTGGGACCCAAAAGGAAAAGATGCTATAAAAACCTTTACTCTGAACAACAGGCTAAAACATTGATCCTTCAGCAGGCCCGCAGAGGGAACACCCAAATCACAGGAATCTGGAGAGAGCATCATGAAGGCTAACCCTAATCTTGTCCTGCTTCTCTCTCTCTCTCTCCCTCTCACTCTCTCTTCCTACCTCTCCTCTCTATACTCACTTCCTCTATAATATTATCTATCTTTTTCTTCCCTCACCTTTCTAGATGCAGAATTGAAACTCCCAGTGCCAGCATGGGGTTAAACTCCACAATGAGCTCTTGATCCGAGACACCTACAAGGTTACCCACCCCCCAAAAAAAGACAGACTTCTGTCAGAGTTCTTGGTGACCCACCAAAGGTTAATGGTAAGACCCTACTGTCGAAGATAGCATACGTGTGTGAGACCAAACACAGAGAGACCTGGCCAGAACCTGGAAGAAGGTCAGTCCCCAGACAGCTAGTCTAGTACCAGAGGGTGCTACGTGAGCAACTGGGGGAAAATGTCCAACATTGGTCCAAACAACTTGCAGTCTAAGATACCCAGCCGGAAACAACTTGACGTAATGCTCATACAAGTGCAGTAGTGGCAAACAGCCATGGTGGGTAACCAACTGCTCTTGATTTGGCTAACAGATCCACTCAGTGGAATGCAACTCATTGCTGGAACTGGGAAACAAGTCAAAACCAGGTACAAAAATAAGCTCAGTCTCCAAGAGCAAGATACCACCAAATGTGGGCTAGAAGAGAGCCAACGCATACAAAATTCCCTCCAAAACATAGATGGTTATTCCTTCTACCTAGTACTAACTATTCTCTCCGTTGGAGAATTTGCTTATCTTTTTTCAGGTGGACAATGAACCTAAAGGGACGATCAGCTAACCACACCTCACCAGAGCCCCAGCTGAAACCATAGAAAAATGCAGGGGAAGGACAAGAGTTCAGGGTTCATTGCGATCACGACACCAGAAAAAGGCTGAAGAAGATAAACACAGAGAACATCCAACTCCAACTAAGCCAGATATCCAGCGACACAGAGGCTCCCAAAACCTCATCACTGAAACAGAACTAAAATGACCCCAAAGTGGCTCAGGGAAACTCGCAGAAGAGGGGGTAGAAAGATTGTTGGAGTCACGAGTTGGGGCATAATGCACAGATACTGGGACCTACACCCCAGAACTCTTGACTAACCTCACAATGCATGACCCACATTCTGCATTGATGAGGGTCTCTTTGAAAGTGGGAGGACAGGGAGGAGAACAATGGAACCAATACTATGAATATAAAATCAGAATAATATAAATTTAAAAAAAGAAAGAAAAAGGTCATTAGAGGACATGAATAAGGAAGTAGAACTACTGAAGAAAAACCAGGCTGAAATCCTAGCTCTGAAGAACACAGTCAGTGAAATGAAAAACTCTGTGGAAAGTCTCACTAGTAGAATGGATGAAGGAGAGGATAGAATATCTAAACTAGAAGACCAGATGGCAGACCTATCACAGTCCAACAAAGAGAAAGACAAGCTAATAGAAAGGTATGAATGGGAACTCCAAGACATGTGGGACACTATGAAAAGATCAAATATAAGAATTCAAGGTATAGCAGAAGGGGAAGAATTTCAATCCAGAGGCTTAGTAGATGTTTTCCACAAAATCATAGAAGAAAAATTTCCCCAAATTGGGAAAGAAATGCCAATGCAGATACAAGAAGCATTTAGAACACCAAACAGACAAAACCTAGAAAGATCCTCTTCTCGCCATGTTATAATTAAACTACTAAATACGCAAACCAAAGAAAATATATTGAAAGCAGTTAGAGAGAAAAAGCAAATGACCTTCAAGGGGAAACCCATCAGGATCACAGCAGATTACTCAACACAAACTTTAAAAGCCAGAACAGCTTGGAGTGATGTATTCCAAGTTCCTAAAGATAAAAACTGTCAACCAAGATTACTTTATCCTGCAAAGCTTTCTATCCAAATTGATGGAGAAATAAGGACATTCCACAACAAAGACAGGCTAAAGGAATTTATGGCAACTAAACCAGCTCTACAGAAAATACTTGCAGGAATTATTCATGCTGAAGAAAAAGCAAAACACACACAGCAGGAAATAGGAAAAAAGAAATCATACTCAACAGTCAGAACAAGTGAGTAAAACGAAAACCAGGAAGAACTACAAAACAAGAAAAATGGAGAGATCAAATACATATCTTTCAATAATAACTCTTAATATCAATGGCCTCAATGCCCCAACCAAAAGACATAGACTTGCAGTCTGGATTAAAAAGCAGGATCCTACCATCTGTTGCCTCCAGGAAACTCACCTCTCATTAAAAGATAGAAACATTCTTAGGGTGAAAGGTTGGAAAAAGGTATTTCAAGCAAATGGGCCTAGAAAACAAGCAGGGGTTGCCATCCTAATTTCTGACAGGAGAGACTTCAAACCAACATTAGTGAGGAAAGATAAAGCAGGTCACTTTATACTGATTAAAGGAACACTCCAACAGGAGGAAATCACAATCCTAAACATATATGCTCCCAACACGGGGGCCCCCAATTTCATCAAACAAACACTATTGGACTTAAGGTCAGAGATAACTCCTAACACAATAGTAGTGGGTGACTTCAATACCCCGCTCTCATCACTTGACAGGTCTACCCAACAAAAAAATAAACAGAGAGACATCTGCATTAAATGATATCATGGAACAAATGGACCTAAAAGATATATACAGAACATTCCATCCAAATGCTGCAGATTATACATTCTTCTCAGCAGCATATGGGACATTCTCTAAAATAGATCATGTAATAGGACACAAATCAAATCTTAACAAATACAGGAAAATTGAAATAATCCCTTGTATGCTATCTGACCACAATGGGATTAAACTGCAAATCAACAACAAGAAAAACTACAGAGGATACAGAAATTCATGGAGACTAAACAGTACATTACTGAACGATCTATGGGTCATTGAAGAAATTAAAAAGGAAATCAAGAAATTCATAGAATCAAATGATGATGAGAATACAACATACCAAAACCTTTGGGACACAATGAAGGCAGTCCTACAAGGGAAATTTATAGCCCTAAGTGCCTATATTAAGAAATTAGAGAGTTCACAACTAAATAATTTAATGCTTCACCTTAAGGCCTTGCAAAGAGAAGAACAAGGCAAACCAAAAATCAGTAGATGGGAAGAAATAATAAAGGTTAGGGCAGAAATTAATGAAATGGAAACCAAAAAAAAAAAACAATAAAAAAAATCAATGAAACAAAAAGTTGGTTCTTTGAAAGGATAAACAAGATTGACAAACCCTAAGCAAATCTGACCAAAAGAAAGAGAGAAGAGACAAAAATTGATAAAATTAGAGATGAAAAAGGCAACATCACAACAGACACCAAAGAAATTCAGAAAATCATATGGATATACTTTAAGAATATATATGCCTCTAAGTTTGAAAACCTGAAAGAAATGAATGATTTCCTTGATTCATATGACCTACCAAAATTAAATCAAGATGAGATAAATCATTTAAATAGACCTATAACAACCATAGAGATCCAAGCAGTTATAAAAAGTCTCCCAACTAAAAAAATCCCAGGCCCAAATGGATTCACTGCTTAATTTTACCAGACATTCCTGGAAGATCTAACACCAATGCTTCTCAAACTTTTCCATAAAATAGAAAAGGAAGGAATTCTACCGAAATCCTTCTATGAAGCCAGCATCACCCTGATACACAAACCGGACAAAGACAAATCAAAAAAAGAAAATTATAGACCAATCTCCCTCATGAACATACATGCAAAAATTCTCAACAAAATACTGGCAAACAGAATACAAGAATATATCAGAAAGATTATTCACCCTGACCAAGTAGGCTTTATCCCAGAGATGCAGGGATGGTTCAACATATGCAAATCCATAAATGTAATACACCATATAAATGGTCTGAAGCACAAAAATCACATGGTCATCTCAATAGATGCAGAAAAGGCATTTGACAAAATCCAATACCACTTCATGGTGAAAGTATTACAGAAACTGGGAATAGAAGGAACATATCTCAACATAATAAAAGCTATTTATGACAAACCTATAGCCAACATAATACTAAATGGGGAAAAACTTGAAGCTTTTCCTCTAAATTCAGGAACAAGACAAGGGTGTCCACTTTCCCCACTACTATTTAATATAGTACTAGAAGTTTTAGCCATAGCAATAAGGGATACAAATTGGAAGGGAAGAGATCAAATTATCATTATTTGCAGATGATATGATTCTATACATAACAGATCCTAAAGACTCTACCAGCAAACTGTTAGAGCTGATAAACACTTTTAGCAATGTAGCAGGATACAAAATAAACCCACAGAAATCAGTAGCTTTTCTATACACTAACAACAAACATGCACAGGATGAAATCGGGGAATCTATCCCATTCACAATTGCCTCAAAAAAATAAAATACCTTGGAATAAACTTAACCAAGGAAGTGAAGGATCTCTACAATGAGAACTTTAAAAAATCGAGCGACAAATTGCAAAAGACACAAGGAAATGGAAAGACATTCCATGCTCCTGGATTGGAAGACTCAATATTTTGAAAATGCCAAACTTACCAAAAGCAATATACACATTTAATGAAATCCCCATTAAAATTCCAATAGCATTCTTCACAGAAATAGAAAAAAACAATACTAAAATTCATCTGGAAACACAAAAAACCTCGAATAGCCAAAACAATTTTGCGAAACAAAAATCAGGCAGGGGGTATAACCATACCCGATTTTAAGTTATACTACAAAGCCATAGTAACAAAAACAGCATGGTACTGGCACAAGGACAGACAGATAGATCAATGGAACAGAATAGAAGAACAAAATATTAATCCAGGCAGCTACAACTACCTGATTTGTGACAAAAAATGCCAAAAATATTCATTGGAGAAAAGATAGCCTCTTTAACAAGTGGTGCTGGGAAAACTGGACATTTGTATGTAAAAGGATAAACATAGATCCTTGTCTCTCTCCATGCACAAGAGTCAAGTCCAAATGGATCAGGGACCTTAATATCAGACCTGAAACTCTGAAACTGCTAGAGGAAAAGGTAGCAGAAACTCTTCAACATATTGGAATAGGCAAGGACTTTCTAAATATAACTCCAATTGCTCAGGGAATAAAACCACTAATCAACCACTGGGACCTTATGAAATTACAAAGCTTTTGTACAGCAAAGGACACTGTGAATAGAGCAAAAAGACAACCTACAGAATGGGAGAAAATCTTTGCCAGCTCTACATCTGACAGAGGATTAATATCCAGAATATACAAAGAACTCAAAAACAGAATAATAAGAATTCAAACAACCCATTTTAAAAATGGGCTATGGAACTACACAGAGAATTCACGGAAGATGAAATACAGATGGCATATAAACATCTAAAAAAATGTTCCACATCCTTAGCCATCAGGGAAATGCAAATTAAAACCACTTTGAGATTCCATTTCATTCCTGTCAGAATGGCTACCATCAAGAAAACAAATGACAATAAGTGTTGGTGTGGATGCGGAAAAACAGGAACACTCCTACAGTGTTGGTGGGAATGTAAGCTGGTCCAGCCATTGTGGAAATCAGTGTGGAGGTTCTTGACACAGCTAGAAATAGATTTACCATATGATCCAGCTATAGCACTCCTAGGCATATATCCAAAGGACTCTTCTCACTACCTTAGAGATACTTGCACAACCATGTTTATTGCTGCTCTATTCACAATAGCTAGGAAATGGAAGCAGCCTAGATGTCCCTCTACAGATGAATGGCTAATAAAGATGTGGTACATTTACACAATGGAGTTCTATTCAGCAGTAAAGAAAAATGAAATTATGAAATTTGCAGGGAAATGGATGGATCTGGAAAGGATTATACTAAGTGAGGTAACCCAGGCTCAGAAAGCCAAATGTCATATGTTCTCTCTCATATGTGGATCCTAGCTACAAAAGTATAGACTTGTGTGTGAAATGGAACCAATAATAGGTACCAGAAACCAGTAAGCTGGTAAAAGGATATAAGGGAGGGAGGAAAGGGAAGGAATTAAGTGGATGGTATTTCACATATGTAAGTAGAAGAACAGATTGCAGGGAGGGAAATGGCCTAAGTGAGGCCACAGGAAGAGAATGCATAAAAGAAGGGCAGGGGGAGGGTCAATCTAAATTCAAGATAGTGTGAATAAGACTTATGTAAACCTACTTTTTTGAATAATGGCACATCTAGAAGCTGTAGACTGTTACTAGAAAAATTTCAGTGCCTGGGATGGGATACCTTCCAATGAGTTTTTGGCCAAGGAGGTCCCGGTAGCCTCCAAAACATTAAAGGCTTTTGCCAATGCCCTTGGTTTCCCTTGAGAAACAGATAGTAAGACCCTATTGCTGAAGACATCTCTTGCCTGAGAGGCAAGGTCACTGAGAAAGCAAGCTGGTGTGGAGCAGAAAACCTTCTCCCTGTAGACCAGCCAACTGAAAGCTGGAAAAAGCTGCACTGCATGCAGCCCTATGGGAGACAGAAGTCATCATCAGTGAAAACAGTGGACACTGAATATTCAAGTTTGGCCATACAGGCCCAATGACTGAACGGGTGCAATAGTGGCATGTCTACATATAGAGTAACCAACTGCTTCATAATTGGACTGAAGATCCTCTCTATGGGAGGGAATACATACCTGGTACTGAAAAAAACTAAGCAAAAGTCTATGCAGGGGTGGTCATGAGCCTTAGGGGTATAAAGCCTGCTCTTGTCTGACTAAACATATATTTTATTCCCATGAAGCTGCCCTGAAAGCACTACACTTAATGTTCATATTCACATATTAATGCTACTCTCGCTTCTGGTTAGAGAAGCTTCTCTTTTCAGATGGCGATGGCCACTGGGATGACCCAAAAGGCAACATAGTGGTGAGAAGAAGGGATGGAGGAGTGCCCAGCACTGAAACACCTCTTTCACACCCTCCAAGGCTGAGGGACCAATGTGGAAGAGGGGGTGGATAGAATGGAAGAGCCAAAGGAAGGGTATGACCTCTTACAATGCAACTGCCCAGACAGAAATTGGCCTCGATATCCATGACCTTGCAGTGCTTAGCAATACTCTGCAAGACCCTCAAAATAGAAGAAAAGGATGATGTCATCAAATTAAAAGAGAGACTAATGGAGAGAGGGAAGGGGTATGATGGAGACTGGAGTCCTAAAGTGAATGGGGGGAGGGGAGGGAAATATCAGGTTGATTTTTTGTATGCAAGTATAAAAGTCAATAAAAAACAATAATTTTAAAAACCATAAAAACAAACAAACAAACAAAAGGCAAATCATTCCAAGAAC
The DNA here is from genome assembly GCA_036365145.1 of Orientallactaga sibirica. Taxonomy (NCBI): domain Eukaryota; kingdom Metazoa; phylum Chordata; class Mammalia; order Rodentia; family Dipodidae; genus Orientallactaga; species Orientallactaga sibirica. Next base: position 431,883 of record JAEOAD010000022.1, read on the forward strand.
TGAACAAGCTTATTTTACACATTACAGTATTTGTCAATGGAGATGTTTCTTTTCTTAGGAAACTACATTAGAATGAAACTAAGTTAGTATGTTATACATCTTGTTAGATAGTACTAAAGAGGAAAGTCTGAACTTGCTGTGATCTACTATCTTTGTACAAAAGCAACTCATTCCAAGAGCCGAACAAGCTTATTTCAAACAGTACAGTGTTGGGCAGTGAAGATATTTCTTTTCTTAGGAAACTACATTAGAAATGAAATAAAGTTACTCTCTTGTACACCTTGTTAGATTGTACTAACAAGGAAAGTTTCAACTTGCAGTGATCTACCGTCTTCATACAAAAGCAACTCATTCCAAGAGCCGATCAAGCTTATTTCACACAGTACTGTGTTCGGCAATGAAGATATTTCTTTTCATAGGAAACTACATTTGAAATGAAACAAAGTTTCTAAGTTGTACATCTTGTTATATTGTACAACCAAGGAACGTTTGAAACTGCTGTGATCTACGGCTTCGTAATAAAGCAACTCATTTCAAGAGACAAAGAAGCTTATTTCATACAGTACAGTGTTTGAAAATGAAGAGGTTTCTTTTCTTAGGAAACTACATTAGAAATGAAATGAAGTTACTAAGTTGTATGTCTTGTTAGATTGTACTAATGAGGAATGTTTGAACTTGCTGTGATCTACCATCTTCGTACAAAAGCAACTCATTCCAAGAGCCGAGCAAGCTTATTTCATATAGTACAGTGTTCAGCAATGCAGATGTTTCTTTTCTTAGAAAAGTACATTTGAAATGAAATGAAGTTACTAAGTTGTACATCTTGTTAGATTGTACTAACAAGGAATGTTTGGAACTGCCGTGATCTACCCACTTTGGAAGAATACAACTCATTTCAAGAGCTTAACAAGGTTATTTGACACAGAACAATGTTCAGGAATGAAGATGTTTCTTTTCTTAGGAAACTACATTTGAAATGAAAAGAAGTTACTAAGTTGTATGCCTTGTGAGATTGTACTAACGAAGAAAGATCAAACTTGCAGTGATATACCATCTTCGTACAAAAGCGACTCATTCCACGAGCCAATCAAGCTTATTTCACACAGTACAGTGTTCAGCAATGAAGATGTTTTCTTTATTAGGAAACTACATTTGAAAAGAAACGAAGTTCCTAAGTTGTACATCTTGTTAGATTGTACTAATGAGTAACATTTGAACTTTCTTTGGTCTAACTTGTTCGTACAAAAGCAACTCATTCCAAGAGACAAAGAAGCTTATTTCACACAGTACTGTATTCGGCAATGAAGATGTTTCTTTTCTAAGGAAACTACATTTGAACTGAAACGAAGTTACTAAGTTGTAAACCTTGTTAGATTGTATTAATGAGGAAAGATTGAACTTCTGTGCTCTACAGTCCTTGAACAAAAGCAACTCATTCCGAGAACCGAGCAAGCTTATTTCACACAGTACAGTATTTGACAATGAAGATGTCTCTTTTCACAGGAAACTATATGAGAAATGAAACAAAGTTACTAAGTTGTACGTCTTCTTAGATTGTAATAACTAGGAACTTTTGAACTTGCTGTGATCTACCATGTTCATACGAAAGCAACTCATTCCGAGAGCCAAACAAGCTTACTTCAAACAGTACAGTGTTCAGCAATGAAGATGTTTCTTTTCTTAGGAAACTACCTTAGAAATGAAATGAAGTTTCTAAGTTGTCCACCTTGTTAGATTGTACTAACGAGTAAAGTCTGAACTTGCTGAGATCTACTGTCTTCAAACAAAAGCAACTCATTCCAAGGGCGGAACAAGTTTATTTCACACAGTACAGTGTTCGGCAATGAAGATGTGTCTTTTCTTAGGAAACTACCTTTGAAATGAAAGGAAGTTACTATGTTGTACATCTTGTTAGATTGTACTAACAGGGAACGTTTGTACTTGCTTTGATCTACCGTCTTAGTAAAAAGAAACTCATTCCAAGAGCCAATCAAACTTATTTCACACAGTACTATCCAGCAATGAAGATGATTGTTTTCTTAGGAAACTACATTAGAAATGAACCAAAGTTACTAAGTTGTACATCTTCTTATATTGTACTAAAGAGGAAAGTTTGACCTTGCAGTGATATACCATCTTCTTAAAAAGCAACTAATTCCAAGAGCCGATCAAGCTTATTTCACACAGTACAGTGTTCGGCAATGAAGATGTTTCTTTTCTTTGGAAACTATATTTGAAATGAAACGAAGTTACTAAGTTGTACATCTTGTTATATTGTACTAATGAGTAGCGTTTGAACTTGCTGTGATCTACTGTCTTCGTACAAAAGCAACTCATTACAAGAGCCGAATAAGCGTATTTCACACAGTACAGTGTTTGCAAATCAAGATGTTTATTTTCTTAGGAAACTACATTAGAAATAGAACGAAGTTACTAAGTTGTACATCTTGTTAGATTGTACTAACAAGTAACGTTTGAACTTGCTGTGATATACCGTGTTCGTACAAAAGCAACTCATTTCAACAGCCGAATAAGCTTATTTCACACAGGACAGTGTTCAGCAATGAAGATGTTTCTTTTCTTAGGAAACTATATTAGAAATGAAATGAAATTAATAAGTTGTACATCTTGTTAGATTGTACAAAGAAGGAACATTTGAAACTGCTGTGATCTACCAGATTCGTAAGAAAAGCAACTCATTTCAAGAGCCGATCAAACTTATTTCACACAGTACATTTTTCGGCATGAAGATGTTTCTTTTCATAGGAATCTACATTAGAAATGAAGTGAAGTCACTGAGTTGTACATCTTGTGAGATTGTACTAATGAGAAAAGTTTGAACTTGCAGTGATATACTGTCTTCATATGAAAGCAACTCATTCCAAGAGCCGATCAAGCTTATTTCAAACAGTACAGTGTTTGCCAATGCAGATTTTTCTTTTATTAGGAAACTACATTTCAAATGAAGTGAAGTTACTAAGTTGTACATCTTGTTATATTGTCCAAACAAGGAAAGTATGAAAATGCTGTGACCTACCCGCTTAGTAAGTAAGCAACTAATTTCAAGAGCTTAACAAGCTTATTTCACACAGGACAGTGTTCAGCAATTAAGATGTCTATTTTCGTAGGAAACTACATTTGAAATGAAACGAAGTTACTAAGTTGTACATCTTGTTAGATTGTACTAACGAGGAAAGTCTGAACTTGCTGTGATATAGGGTCTTTGTACAAAAGCAACTCATTACAAGAGCCAATCAAGCTTATTTCACACAGTACAGTGTTCGGGAATGAAGATGTTTCTTCTCTTATGAAACTACATTTGAAGTGAAATGAAGTTACTAAGTTGTACAGCTTCTTAGATTGTACAAACAAGGAACATTTGAAACTGCTGTGGTCTACCCGCTTTCTAAGAAAGCAACTCATTCCAAGAGCCGATCAAGCTTATTTCACACAGTACTGTGTTCAGCAATGAAGATGTTTCTTTCCTTAGCAAACTACATTTGAAATCAAATGAAGTTACTAAGATGTACAGCTTGTTAGATTGTACTAATGAGTAACGTTTGAACTTTCTGTGATCTACTGTCTTTGTACAATAGCAACTCCTTTCAAGAGCTGAATAAGCTTATTTCCCATAGTACAGTGTTCAGCAATAAAGATGTTTCTTTTCTTAGGAAACTACATTAGAAATGAAATGTAGTTAATACATTGTACATCTTGTCAGATTTTACAAACAAGGAACGTTTGAAACTGCTGTGATCTACCCGCTTCATGAAAAAGCAACTCATTTCAAGACCTTAACAAGCTTATTTCACACAGTACAGTGTTCTGCAATGAAGATGTTTCTTTTCTTATGAAACTATATTAGAAATGAAATGAAGTTACCAAGTTGTACATTTTGTTAGATTGTACAAACAATAATGCTTGAAATTGCTTTGTTCAACTGTCTTTGTACAACAGCAACTCATTCTAATACCTGAACAAGCTTATTTCACTCTGTACAACATTCAGCAATGTATGATTTTCTTTTCTTAAGAAACTACATTAGAAATGAAGTTACTAAATCATACATCTTTTTAGATTGTACAAACGAGAAAAGTTTGAACTTGCTGTAATCAACCTTCTTCATACGAAAGCAACTCATTTCAAGAACTGAACAAGCTTACTTCACACAGTACAGTGTACGGGAATGAAGATATTTCTTTTCTTATGAAACTACATTAGAAATGAAATGAAGTTACTAAGTTGTACATCCTGTTAGCTTGTACAAATGAGGAAAGTTTGAATTTGATGTACTCAACCATCTTTGAATGAAAGCAACTCATTCCAACAGCTGAAAAGCTGATTTCCCCAGTACAGCATTCGGCAATGAAGGTGTTTCTTTTCTTATGAAACTACATTAGAAATGAAACAAAGTTACTAACTTGTACATACTGTTAGATTGTACAAATGAGGAAAGTTTGAACTTGCTATACTCAACACTGTTCATACAAAAGCAACTCATTCCAAGAGCTGAGCAAGCGTATTTCACACAGTACTGTTTTCAGCAAAGAATGTGTTGTTTTTCTTACGAAACTACATTAGAAATGGAACGAAGTTACTCAGTTGTACACCTTTTTAGATTGCACAAACGAGGAAAGTTTCAACTTCCTCTGCTCAACACTCTTCGTAGGAAAGTGACTCATTCCAAGAGCTGAAGAAGCTTATTTCACACAGTACAGCATTGGGCACCGAAGATGTTTCTTTTCTTACAAAACTACAGTAGAAATGAAACTAATTTACTAAGTTGTACGTCTTGATAGGTTGTAAAAACGAGGAAAGTTTGAACTTACTGTGCTCAAGCCTGTTCGTACGAAAACAATTCATTCTAAGAGCTGAACAAGCTTACTGCACACAGTAGAGTTTTCGGCAATTGGCGATGTTTCTTTTCTTATGAAACTACATTGGAAATGAAATGAAGCTACTAAGTTGAGCATCTTCTTAGGTTTTACAAATGAGGAAAGTTGAATTTGCTGTATTCATCCATCTTCATACAAATGCAACTCATTCCAAGATCTGAGCAATCTCTTTTTTTATTGATGAGTTTAATTTTCTTTTTTTTATTTATATTATTCTGATTTTACATTCATAGTATTGGTTCCATTATTCTCCTCCCTGTCCTCCCTCTTCCAAAGGGACACTCATCAATGGAGAATGTGGGTCTTGCATTGTGGGGGTCGTCAAGAGTTCTGGGGGGTAGGCCCCAGTCTCTGTGCTTAATGCCCCAACTTGTGACTCTAACAATCTTTCTGCCCCCTCTTCTGTGAGTTTCCCTGAGCCGCATTGGGGTCATTTTAGTTCTGTTTCAGTGATGAGGTTTTGGGAGCCTCCGTGTCTCTGGATATCTGGCTTAGTTGGAGTTGGATGTTCTCTGTGTTTATCTCCTTCAGCCTTTTTCTGGTGTCGTGATCACCATGAATGCTGTATTCGTGCCCTTCCCCTGCGTTGTTCTATGGTTTCAGCTGGGGCCCTGGTGAGGTGCGATTAGCTAATCCTCCCATCAGGTTCGTTGTCTATCTGAAAAAAAGTAAGCAAATTCTCCAAAGGAGAGAGAAGTTAGTACTAGATAGAAGGGATGACCATATATGTTTTGGAGGGAATTTTATATGTGTCAGCTCTCTTCTAGTCCACATTTGGTGGTGTCTTAATCTTGGAGACTGAGCTCATTTTGTGTACCTGGTTTTAACTTATTTCCCAGTTCCAGGAATGTGTTCCATTCCACTGAGTGGATCTATTAGCCGAATCAAGAGCAGTTGGTTACCCACCATGGCTGTTTGCCACTACTGCATTTTTATGAGCATTACATCATGTTGTCACCTACTGGGTATCTTAGTCTACAAGTTGTTTGGACCAATGTCGGACATTTTCCCCCAGTTGCTCACGTAGCACCCTCTGGTACTAGACTAGCTAACTGTCTGTGGTCTGACTCTCTTCCAGATTCTAGCCAGGTCTCTCTGTGTTTGGTCTCACACACATATGCTGTCTTCAACAGTAGGGTCTTACCATTAACCTTTAGTGGGTCACCAAGAATTCTGACAGAAGCCTGTCTTTTTTGGGAAACCTTGTAGGTGTCTCGGATCAACAGCTCATTGTGGAAATTAACCCCGTGCTGCTACTGAGAGTTATAAGTCTGCACCTAGGAAGGTGAGGGAAGAAAAAGATAGATAATATAAAAGAGAAAGTGAGTATAGAGAGAAGAGGGAGAGAGAGGGAGAGAGAGAGAGAGAGAGAGAGAGAGAGAGAGAGAGAGAGAAGAGAAAAGAAAAAGAGAAGCAGGACAAGATTAGGGTTAGCCTTCATTATGCTCTCTCCAGATTCCTGTGGATGTTCTCTGTGTTTATCTCCTTCAGCTTTTTTCTGGTGCCATGATCCCCAGGAACGCTATATTCTTGCCTGTCCCCCACATTGCTCTATAGTTTCAGCTGGGGACCTGGTGAGGTGTGGGTGGCAAATCCTTCCTTCAGGCTCGTTGTCCATCTAAAAAATTCTCCAACGGAGAGAGAAGTTAGTACTAGATAGAAGGGATGGCCATAGATATTTTGGAGGGAATTTTATATGCGTAGGCTCTCTTCTAGCCCAACATTTTGTGGTATCTTGATCTTGGAGACTGAGCTCATTTTTTGTACATGGTTATGACTTATTTCCCAGTTCCAGCAATGTGATCCATTCCACTGAGTGGATTTATTAGTCAAATCAAGAGCAGTTGGTTTCCCATCATGGCTGTGTGCCACTACTGCACTTGTTTGCACATTACATCAGGTTGTTTCCTGCTGTGTATCTGATACTGCAAGTTGTTTGGATAGATGTCAGCCATTATCCCCCAGTTGCTCATGTAGCACCCTCTGGCACTAGACTAGCTAATTGTCTGGGGACTGACCCTCTTCCAGATTCTGGCCATGTCTTTCCATGTTTTGTCTTGCACACATATGCTGTCTTCAACAGTACAGTCTTACCATTAACCTTGGTGGGTCATCAAGAACTCTGACAGAAATCTGTCTTTTTTAGGAAAGCTTGTAGGTGTCTTGGTTCAACAGCTCATTGTGGAAGTTAACCGCATGCTGGCACTGGGAGTTGTAAGTCAGCATCTAGGAAGGTGAGGGAAGAAAAAGATAGGTAATATAAAAGAGAGAGTATAGAGAGCAGAGGGAGAGAGAGAAGAGAAAGAGAAACAGGAAAAGATTAAGGTTGGTCTTCATGATGTTCTCTCCAGTTTCTTGTAGTTCATGTGTTCCCTCAGTGGGCCTGCTGAAGGATCAATGTTTTAGCCTGTTGTTCAGAATAAAGGGTTTTATAGTATCTTTTCCTTTTGGGTCCCAATTTGTATCCCTCCCTTGTCCTCCCTCCCACTTCTCATTCCCTCCCACCCTTACCCTCCCTCCATCCCACCCTCCCACTTGTCTGGTCCTCAGAGTGTTTATTAGGTTTGGCCACATGTCACATGGATTCAGGTTAGGAGCAACAGATAAATGAGACCATGCGACGACTATCTTTTTGTTCTTGGGTGAGCTCACTGAGGATGATCTCTTCCATGTTTGACCATTTTTTTTCAAATTTCCTTATTTCATCTTTCCTTACTGCTACATAGAATTCCATAGTGTAGATATACCACATCTTTGTTATCCATTCATCTAGTGATGGACACCTGGGTTGATTCCAGCTTTGTGCTATTATGAATTGAGCAGCTATAAATATGGTTTTCACTGCTGGTGGGAATGTACAATGGTTCAACCAATATGGACAGCTAGATGGAGACTCCTGAAAAGGATGACCATAGACCTACCAATGGATCCAGTTATTCCCTTATTGGGCATTTACCCTAAAGGCTCCAAGCCTCAGATCAGGGACATTTGCTCAAGAGTTGAGCAGTCTTATTTCACACAGTACAGCATTTGGCAATGAATATGTTTCTTTTCTTAGGAAACTACATTAGAAATGAAACGAATTTACTAAGTTGTACATCGTGTTAGATTGTACAAATGAAGAAAGTTTGAACATGCTGTGATCAACTATCTTTGTATGAAAGCAACTCATTTGCAGAGCTGAACAAGCTTATTTCACTCTGTACAGTGTTCAGCAATGAAAGTGTTTCTTTTCTTATGAAACTACATTAGAAGTGAAATGAACTTACTAAGTTGTACACCTTTTTAGATTGTACAAATGAGGAAAGTTTGACTTGTGGTGCTCAACCATCTTTGAACGAAAACAACTCATTCAAAGAGTTGAACAAGCTTATTTCACACAATACATCATTTGGCAATGAAGGTGTTTCTTTTCTTATGAAACTGTATTAGAAATGAAACGAAGTTACTAAGTTGTACATCTTCTTAGATTGTACAAACGAGGAAAGTTTGAACTTGCTGTGCTCAACCCTGTTCGTATGAAAGCAACTCATTCCAAGAGCTGAACAAGCTTACTGCTCACAGTGCAGTGTTTGGCAATGGAGATGTTTCTTTTCTTATGAAACTACATTAGAAATGAAATGAAGCTTCTAAGTAGAACATCTTGTTAGATTGTATAAATGAGGAAAGTTTGAATTTGCTGTGTTCAACCATCCTACTACAAACACAACTCATCCCAAGAGCTGAGCAATCTTATTTCACACAGTACAGCGTTCGACAATGAATATGTTTCTCTTCTTATGAATCTGCATTAGAAATGAAATGAATTTACTAGTTGTACATCTTGTTAGATTGTGCAAATGAAGAAAGTTTGAACTTGCTGTGCTCAAGTATCTTCGTATGAAAGCAACTCATTCAAAGAGCTGAACAAGCTTATTTCACTCTGTACAGCGTTCGGCAATGAATGTCTTTCTTTTCTTGTGAAACTACATTAGAAATGAAACGAACTTACTAAGTTGTGCATCTTTTTAGATTGTACAAATGAGAAAAGTTTGAACTTGCTGTAATCAACCTTCTTCATACAAAAGCAACATCTTCATTGTCAAACGCTGTCCTGTGTGAAATAAGCTTGTTCAGCTCTTGGAATGAGTTGCTGTTATACGAGGACGGCCGAGCATAGAAAGTTCAAACTTCCCTCATTTGTACAATCTGACAAGATGTACAACTTAGTAACCTCCTTTCATTTCTAATATAGTTTCGTAAGAAAAGAAACACATTCATTGCCGAATGCTGCACTGTCTAAAATAAGCTTGTCCAGCTCTTGGAATGAGTTGCTTTCATATGAAGAGGGTGGAGTACAGCTAGTTCAAACGTTCCTCATTTGTACAATCCAACAAGATGTACAACTTAGTAACACTGTACTGTGTAAAGTAAGCTTGTTCAGCTCTTGGAATAAGTGTCTTTCGTACGAAGGGGGTTGATTACAGCAAGTTCAAACTTTTCATGTTTGTACAATCTAAAAATATGTAAAACTTAGTAACTTCCTTTCATTTCTTATGTATTTTCATAAGAAAAGGAACATCTTCATTGCCCAATGCTGTACTGTGTGAAATAAGCTTGTTCAACTCTTGGAATGAGTTGCTTTCGTATGAAGAGGGATGAGCACAGCAAGTTCAAACTTTCCTCGTTTGTACAACGTAACAAGATGTACAACTTAGTAACTTTGTTTCATTTCTAATGTAGTGTTGTAAGAAAAGAAACACCTTCATTGCTGAACACTGTACTGTGTGAAATAAGCTTACTCAGCTCTTGTAATGAGCTGCGTTCTTTTGAAGATGTTTGGGCACAGCAAGTTCAAACTTTCCTCATTTGTACAATCTAAGAAGATGTACAACTAAGTAACTTCATTTCATTTCTAATGTAGTTTCCTAGGAAAAGAAACATCTTCAATGCCGAACACTGTATTGTGTGAAATAAGCTTTTTCGGCTCTTGGAATGAGTTGCTTTCTTAAGAAGCAGGTAGATTACAGCAGTTTCAAACGTTCCTTGTTTATACAATCTAACAAGATGTACAACTTAGTAACTTCATTTCATTTATAATGTAGTTTCCTAAGAAAAGAAACATCTTCATTGCCGAACATTATACTGTGTGAAATAACTTGTTCAGCTCTTGGAATGAGTTGCTTTCATACAAACAGGGTTGAACACAGCAATTTCGAACTTTCCTCCTTTGTACAATCTAAGATATACAACTTAGTAACTTCGTTTCATTTCTAATGTAGTTTCGTAAGAAAAGAAAAACCTTCATTTCTGAACGCTGTACTGTGTGAAATAAGCTTGTTCTGCTCTTGGAATGAGTTGCTTTCATGCAAAGATGTTTGATCACAGAAAATTCAAATTTTCCTCATTTGTATAATCTAACAAGATATACAACTTAGTAACTTTGTTTCATTTCTAATGCAGTTTCATTATAAAAGACACACATTCATTTCTGAATGCTGTACTGTTTGAAATAAGCTTTTTCAGCTCTTGGAATGAGTTGCTTTCATACAAAGAGGGTTGATAACAGCAAGTTCAAACTTTCCTCTTTTTTAAAATCTAACAAGATGTACAACTTAGTAACTTGGTTTCATTTGTAATGTAGTTTTTAAGAAAAGAAACATCTTCATTGCCGAACACTGTACTGTATGAAATAAGCTTGTTCAACTCTTGTTATGAGTTGCTTTCGTACGAAGAGGATTGAACACAGCAAGTTCAAACTTTCCTCCTCGTTTGTACAATCTAACAAGATGTACAACTTAGTAACTTCATTTCATTCCTAATGGAGTTTCATAAGAAATTAAACATCTTCATTGCTGAACACTGTACTGTGTGAAATAAGCTTGTTCAGTTCTTGGAATGAGTTGCTTTTGTACAAAGAGTGTTGATTACAGCAAGTTCAAACTTTCCTCGTTTGTACAATGTAACAAGATGTACAAGTTAGTAACTTCGTTTCATTTCTTATTTAGTTTCCTAACAAAAGAAACACATTCATTGCTGAATGCTGTACTGTGTAAAATAAGCTTGTTCAGCTCTTTGAAAGAGTTGTTTTCATACGAAGAGGGTTGATTACAGCAAGTCCAAACTTTCTTCGTTTGTACAATCTAAAAAGATATACAACTTAGTAATATGGTTTCATTTCTAATGTAGTTGCCTAAGAACAGAAACTTCTTCATTGCAGAACACTGTACTGTGTGAGATAAGTTTGTTCCACTCTTGGAATGAGTTGCTTTTGTACGAAGAGGGTTGATTACAGCAAGTTCAAACTTTCCTCATTTGTAGAGTCTAACAAGGTATACAACTTAGTAACTTCCTTTCCTTTCTAATGCAGTCTCATAAGAAAAGAACACCTTCATTGCCGAATGCTGTAATGTGTCAAATAAGCTTGTTCAGCTGTTGGAATGAGCTGCTTTCATACAAACAGGGTTGAGTACAGTAAGTTCAAGTTTCCTCCTTTGTACATTCTAACAAGATGTACAACTAAGTAACTTAGTTTCATTTCTAATGCAGTTGCCTACAAAAAGAAACATCTTCATTGCAGAACACCGTAGTGTGTGAAATAAGCTTGTTCAGCTCTTCGAATGAGTTCCTTTCATACGAACAGGGTTGATTACAACAAGTTAAAACTTTCCTCGTTTGTACAATGTAACAAGAAGTACAACTTAGTAACTTCATTTTATTTCTAATGTACTTTTGTAAGAAAAGAAACATCTTCATTGCCAAACACTGTACTGTGTGAAATAAGCTTGTTCAGCTCTTGGAATGAGTTCCTTTCATATGAAAAGTGTCGATTACAGCAAGTTTAAACTTTCCTCGTTTGTACAATCTAAAAAGATATACAACTTAGTAACACGGTTTCATTTCTAATGTAGTTGCCTAAGAAAAAAAATCTTCATTGAAGAACACTGTACTGTGTGAAATAAGTTTGCTCAGCTCTTGGAATGAGTTGCTTTCGTATGAACAGGGTTGATTACAGTAAGTTCAAACATTCCTCATTTGTACAACATAACAAGTTGTACAACTTAGTAACTCCATTTCATTACTAATGTACTTTCATAAGAAGAGATACATCTTCATTGCCGAGCTATGTACTGTATGAAATATGGTTCTTCAGCTATTGGAATGAATTGCTTTCATACTAATAGGGTTGATTACAGCAAGTTCAAACTTTTATCATTTGTAAAATATAACAAGATGTACAATGTAGTAACTTCATTTCATTTCTAATGTACTTTCATAAGAAGAGAAACATCTTCATTGCCTAACGATGTAGTGTGTGAAATGAGCTTCTTTAGCTCTTGGTATAAGTTGCTTTCTTATGGAGACTGTTGATTAGAGCAAGTTCAAACATTCCTCGTTTGTAAAATCTAACAAAATATACAACTTAGTAACTTCGTTTCGTTTCTAATGTAGTTTCATACGAAGAGAAACTTCTTCATTCTCAACTGATGTATTGTGTGAAATAAGCTTCTTCAGCTTTTGGAATGAGTTGCTTTCGTACAAAGAGGGTTGATTACCACAAATTCAAACTTTCCTAGTTTGTACAATCTATCAAGATGTACAACTTAGTAACTTCATTTCATTTATAATGTAGTTTCATAAGAAAAGAAGAATATTCATTGCCGAACACAGTACTGTGAAATAAGCTTGTTCAGCTCTTGGAATGAGTTGCTTTCATATGAAGAGGGTTGATTAAAGCAAGTTCAAACTTTCTTCATTTGTAAAATCTAACAAGGTGTACAACTTAGTAACTTCATTTCATTTCTAATATAGTTTTGTAAGAGAGAAACATCTTCATGGCCGAACACTGCACTGTGTGAAATAAGCTGGTTCAGCTCTTGGAATGAGTTGATTTCGTATGAAGAGGGATGAGCACAGCAAGTTCAAACTTTCCTCGTTTGTACAATCTAAAAAGATGTACAACATAGTAACTTAGTTTCATTTCTAATGTAGTTTTGTAAGAAAAGATACATCTTAATTGCAGAACATCGTACTGTGTGAAATAAGCTTCTTCAGCTCTTGGAATGAGTTGCTTTCATACAAAGAGGGTTGATTACAGCAAGTTCAAACTTTCCTCATTTGTACAATCTACCAAGATATACAACTTAGTAAGTTTCATTTCTAATTTAGTTTCATAAGAAATGAAACACTTTCATTGCTGAACGCAGTACTGTGTGAAATAAGCTTGTTCAGCTCTTGGAATGAGTTGCTTTCATACGAAGAGGATTGATTATAGCAAGTTCAAATTTCCTCGTTTGTACAATCTAACAAGATGTATAACTTAGTTACTTCATTTCATTTCTGATGTAGTTTTCTCAGAAAAGAAACTTCTTCATTGCCTAACACTGTACCGTGTGAATTAAGCTTGTTCAGCTCTTGGAATGAGTTGCTTTCATAAGAAGAGGGTTGATTACAACAAGTTCATACTTTCCTCATTTGTAAAATGTAACAAAATGTACAACATAGTAACGTCATTTCATTTCTAGTTTAGTTTCGTAAGAAATGAAACACATTCATTGCTGAACTCTGTACTATGTGAAATAAACTTGTTCAGTTGTTGGAACATTTGCTTTCATACAAAGAGGGTTGATTACAGCAAGTTCATACTTTTCTCATTGTACAACCTAACAAGATGTACAACTTAGTAACTTAGTTTCATTTCTAATGTACTTTCATATGAAGAGAAACATCTTCATTGCCGAACACTGTACTGTGTGAAATATGCTTGTTCAGCTCTTGGAATGAGTTGCTTTCATACGAAGCGGGTTGATTACAGCAAGTTCAAACGTTCCTCGTTTGTACAATATAACAAGATGTACAACTTAGTAACTTCGTTTCATTTCTAATGTACTTTCATAAGAAGAGAAACATCTTCATTGCCGAAAGACGTACTGTGTGAAATAAGCTTCTCAACTCTTGGAATGAGTTGCTTTCGTATAAAAAGGGTTGATTACCACAAGTTCAAACTTTCCTCGTTTGTACAATATAACAAGATGTACAACTTAGTAATTTCATTTCATTTCTAAAGTAGTTTTGTAAGAAGAGAAACTTCTTCATTGCCGAATGCTGTACTGTGAGAAATAAGCTTGTTCAGCTCTTGCAATGAGTTGCTTTCATACAAAGAGGGTTTATTGTGCAAGTTCAAACATTCCTCGTTTGTACAATGTAACAAGATGTACAACCTAGTAAATTAGTTTCATTTCTAATGTAGTTGCCTAAAAAAAGAAACATCTTCATTGCAGAAAACTGAACTGTGTGGAATAGGCTTGTTCAGCTCTTGGAATGAGTTTCTTTCATAAGAATAGGGTTGATTACAGCAAGTTCAAACTTTCCTCATTTGTACAATCTAACAAGGTGTACAACTTAGTACCTTTGTTTCATTTCTAATGTAGTTTCATAAGAAAAGATACATCTTCATTGCCGAATGCTGTACTGTGTGAAATAAGCTTATTTAGCGCTCAGAATGAGTTGCTTTCATACAAAGACAGTTGATTACATCAAATTCAAACTTTCCAAGTTTCTACAATCTAACAGGATGTACAACTTATTAACTTCATTTCATTTCTAATGTTGTTTCAAAAGAGAATAAACATCTTCATTGCCTAACACTGTACTACAAAATAACCTTGTTCATCTCTTGGAATGAGTTGCTTTCGTACGAAGAGGGGTGATTACAGCACGTTCAAACTTTCCTGGTTTGTACAAGCTAACAAGATATACGACTTAGTAACTTTGTTTAATTTCTTTTTTTTAATATTTTTATTTATTTATTTGAGAGAGAGAGAGCGCGAATGGGCATGCCAGGGACTCCAGCCTCTGCAGATGAACTCCAGGTACATGTGCCCCCTTGAGCACCTGGCTTACACGGGTCCTGGGGAATTGAACTGAGGTCCTTTGGCTTTGCAGGTAAATGCCTTAACCACTAAGCCATCTCTCCAGGCCCACTTTGTTTAATTTCTAATGTAGTTTCATAAGAAAAGAAACACCTTCATTGCCAAATGCTGTACTGTGTGAAATAAGCTTGTTCAACTCTTGGAATGAGTTGCTTTCATACGAAGAGGGTTGATTACAGCAAATTCAAACATTCCTCATTTCTACAATCTAACAAGGTGTACAACTTAGTAACTTCATGTCATTTCTAATGTAGTTTCATAAGAAAAGAAACATCTTCATTGCTGAACCCTATACTGTGTGAAATAAGCTTATTTAGCTCTCAGAATGAGTTGCTTTTGTACAAAGAGGGTTGATTACAGCAAGTTCAAACTTTCTGCGTTTGTACAATCTAACAAGATGTACAACTTGGTAACTTCTTTTCATTTCTAATATAGTTTTGTAAGAAAAGAAACATTTTCATTGCCAAACACTGTACTGTGTGAAATAAGCTTGTTCAGCTCTTTGAATGAGTTTCATTCATTTGAAGAGGGTTGATTACAGCAAATTCAAACCTTCCTCCTTTTTACAATCTGACAAGATGTACAACTTGGTTACTTCATTTCATTGCTAAAGTAGTGTCCAATGAAAAGAAACATCTTCCTTGCCAAACACTGTACTGTGTGAAATAAGCTTGTTAAACTCTTGAAAGAGTTGCTTTCATTTGAAGAGGGTTGATTACACCAAGTTCAAACTTTCCTAGTTTGGACAATCTAACAAGATGTACAACTTGGTAACTTCATTTCATTTCTTATATAGTTTAATAAGAAAAGAAGCATCTTCATTCACGAACACTGTACTGTGTGAAATAAGTTTATTCTGCTCCTTGAATGAGTTGCATTCGTACGAACAGGGTAGATTACAGCAAGATCAAACTTTACTTGTTTGTACAATGTAACAAGATGTACAACTTGGTATCTTTGTTTCATTTCTAATGTAGTTTCATAAGAAAGGAAACATCTTCATTGCTGTTCACTGCTCCGTGTGAAATAAGCTTGCTCAACTCTTTGAATGAGTTGCTTTTGCATGAAGAGGGTTGATTAGAGAAAGTTCAAACCTTCATAGGTTGTACAATCGTACAAGATGTACAACTTGATAACTCATTTCATATCTCATGTAGTTTCATGAGAATAGAAACATCTTCATTGCTGAACACTGTAATTTGTGAAATAAGCTTGTTCAGCTGTTTGAATGAGTTGCTTTCATTTGAAAAGGGTTCATTACAGCAAGTTCAAACTTTCATCACTTGTACAAACTAAGAAGATGTACAACTCAGTAACTTCGTTTCATTTATATTGTAGTTTCATGAGAAAAGAAACATCTTCATTTCCGTTCATGGTACTGTGTGAAATAAGCTTGTTCAGCTCTTTGAGTTGCTTTCATACAAACAGGGGTGATTAGAGCATGTTCAATCTTTCTTTGTTTGTACAATCTAACAAGATATACAACTTGGTAACTTTGTTTCATTTCTAATGTAGTTTCATATGAAAAAGAAAGATCTTCATTGCCGTACATTGTACTGTGTGAAATAAGCTTGTTCAGCTCTTTGAATGAGTTGCTTTTGTGCCAAGAGGGTTGATAACAGTAAGATCAATCTTTCCACATTTGTACATTCTTACAGGATGTAAAGTTTGGTAACTTCTTTTCATTTCTAATGTAGTTTCATGTGAAAGGAAACATCTCCACTGCTGAACACTGTACTATGTGAAATAAGCTTGTTCAGCTCTTTGAATGAGTTTGTTTTGTACGAAGACAGATGATTACAGCAAGTTCAAATTTCTTCATTTATACAATCTAAGATGTACAACTCAGTAACTTCGTACCATTTCTAATGTACATCTTCATTCCCGAACACTGTACTGTGTGAAATAAGCTTATTCTGCTCTTTGAATGAGTTGTTTTCATATGAACAGGGTAGATTACAGCAAGTTCAAACTTTCCTCATTTGTAAATATAACAAGATGTACAACTTGGTAACTTCATGTCATCTCTAATGTAGTTTCATAAGGAAAGAAACATTATCATTGCCATACACTGTACTGTGTGAAATAAGCTTGTTAAGCTCTTTGAGTGAGTTGCTTTTGTTTGAAGAGGGTTGATAACAACAAGTTCAAACTTTCCTCATTTGTAAAATCTAACAAGATATACAACTCAGTAATTTCGTTTCATTTCTAATCTAGTTCCATGAGAAAAGAAATATCTTCATTGCCGAACACTGTACTTTGTGAAATAAGCTTTTTTATCTCTTTGAATGTGTTGCTTTCATTCGAAGAGGGTTGATTACATCAAGTTCAACCATTCTTTGTTTGTACAATCTAACAAGATGTACAACTTGGTAACTTTATTTCATTTGTAATGTAGTTTCATGAGAGAAGAAACATCTTCATTGCCAAACACTGTACTGTGTGAAATAAGCTTGTTCAGCTCTTTGAATGACTTGCTTTCATACAAAGAGGGTTGATGACAGCAAATTCAAAGTTTCCTCGTTTGGACAATTTAATTAGATGTACAGCTTAGTAACTTCATTTCATTTCTAATGTAGTTTTGTATGAAAAAAAATCTTCATTGCCAAACACTGTACTGTGTGAAATAAGCTTGTTCAGCTCTTTGATTGAGTTGCTTGCATTGTAAAAGGGTTGATTGCAGCAATTTCAAACTATCTTTGTGTGTACAATATAACAAGATGTACAATTTGGTCATTTCCTTTCATTTCTAATGTAGTTTTGCATGATAAGAAACATCTTCATTTCCGAACACTGTACTGTGTGAAATAAGCTTGTTCAGCTCATTAAATGAGTTGCTTTTGTACGAAGAGCATTGATTACAGCAACTTCAAACTTTCCTCATTTGTACAATTTAACAAGTTGTACAACTTTGTTCCTTTGTTTCATTTCTAATGCAGTTGCATAAGAATAGAAACATCTCCATTAATGAACACTGTACTGTGTGAAATAAGCTTCTTCAACACTTTGAATGAGTTGCTTTTGTACAAAGAGGGTTTTATACAGCAAGTTCAAACTTTCCTCGTTTGTAGAACCTATCAAGATGTACAACTTGGTAACTTCATTTCATTTCTAATGTAGTTTCTTAAGAAAAGAAATATCTTCATTGCTGTACAGTGTCCTGTGTGAAATAAGCTTGTTCAGCTCTTTGAATAAGTTGCTTTCTTACGAAAAGGGTTGATGACAGCAAGTTGAAACTTTCCTCGTTTGTGCAACCTAACAAGGTGTACAACTTGGTAACTTGTTTTATTTCTAATGTAGTTTCATAAGAGAAGATACATCTTCATTGTCGTACACTATCCTGTGTGAAATAAGCTTTTTCTGATTTTTGAATGAGTTACTTTCATACGAAGAGGGTTGATTACAGCAAGTTCAAACTTTCCTCGTTTGTATAATCAAACAAGTTGTACAACTTGGTAACTTCGTTTCATTTCTAATGTAGTTTTGTAATAAAAGTAACATCTTCATTCCTGAAAACTGTACAGTGTGAAATAAGTTTGTTCAGTTCTTTGAAAGAGTTGCGTTCATATGAAGAGGAGAATACATTCCAGCAAGTTCAAACTTTCCTGGTTTGTACAATCTAACACGATGTACAATTTGGTAACTCCATGTCATCTCTATTAGTTTTGTAAGAAAAGAAACATCATCATTGCCGTACACTGTACTGTGGGAAATAAGCTTGAAATAAGCTTATTCTGCTCTTTGAATGAGTTGCTTTCATATGAACAGGGTAGATTACAGAAAGTTCAAACTTTCCTCATTTGTACAATCTAGCAAGGTGTACAACTTAGTAACTTCATTTCATTTCTAATGTAGTTTTGTAAGAAACATCTTCATATCCAAACACTGTACTGTGTGAAATAAGCTTGTTCTGCTCTTTGAAACAGTTGCTTTCATACAAAGAGGGTAGATTAAAACATGTTCCATCTTTCTTCCTTTGTACAATCTAACAGGATGTACAACTTAGTAACTTTGTTTCATTTCTAATGGACTTTCTTAAGAAAAGAAACATCTTCATTGACTAACACTGTACTGTGTTGGGCCCTAAGAGGCCCTGGTGTGAAGCCTAGTGGAAATTTCTAAGCCTGACTAGAGTTTAGCGACCTGTCTTTGGCCTGTGAGGCCTAGTGGAAGCCTGACTAGAGTTTAGCGACCTGTCCTTGGCCTACTTCCGCTTAAGAGTGACTCAGCAAGGCCTAAGCCGAAACTGCCTCCACCCAGCTACTGTTGACGTCGTGAAATAATATTGGCCCTTACACCTTTTTCCCACCCTCTTTCTCAAAACTAATATATACACCCTCTCATTACAATAAAATGAGTTCCTGCCTCGATATGACTCCCAGCTCAGTGTGTTTTTTCTCTCCGGTGTTTTGGGGAAGGGTCTGAGCCACTGACACCCATCTTCCCGCTCAGCCTCAAGAGAAGCCGCAGGCCCGGCTCTCTTCAGCTCTACCTGCCAGTGGAGGGAAACCAGCAGGCTGGTGCCCCATGTGAGGACGGAAAAACACAGAAGTACGCTGACGGGCTAATTGGACTGTGGATGGGTGTACCCTCATAAATTATGAGGTAGTCTTCATATCTAATATTCTAACCTTTACTTCTGTAACTTGTGCTTGCTTATCAACATCTTTTTGCTTCCTTTCTCTTTCTTTTCACTTTCGGGTTGCCGGCAAGCTGCATCTGCAGCACCTGTATTTCTGAATGGGTCATACGTTCCTGGTGGACACACCATGGGGGCAGACCTAGAGGAGACTCACCATGTGGGCAGACCTGGAGGAGACTCACCACGTGGGCAGACCTGGAGGAGACTTTAAACATTTTGCCCCCTCATTTGAGTGGGGGCTCCGTCTCAGAAAACAAAACAAACATGTTGGGGAGATCTACTCCCATCTGTACTGTGTTTGGTATCATTGAGCTGTTACCTAAGGACACAGGCTCATCTGGCCGTCACAGATCTAAATCTAAACTTAATTCTACAACATGTTTAGCTATTTTGGGGGCCTTTATGCTTGTGTTGTACTCATGTGTATTACTGTTGCCCTGATTTTACAAATACTCCTCCTGCAATGTGGCTTAAAGGTAAAACAAAAAAAACCTCCATGGATTTTGAGACAAAACTTTTGTTTAGCCCCATGGATTAGTTCAATCCTCCTTGCCTTAATTGCCAGCCTTAAAGATTTCTCCATGGAGAAGTTCATTTTTGCCCTTAACAAAAACTGTCAGAAAAAACTAAACTGGCTTTTAAAATCTCATTCCTCCCAAGGCCGCCACCCAAACCCCCAAACCGCCACCGGGCCCACTGTCTTTTCAGCCCGTAACCACCGCCTGTGACAATAGTGCTCACAACCACTCCTCCCCCTCTTGAGCCTTAGGAAAAAAAATACAGAGGACTTTATTAAAACTGGATTACTGGCATAAGACTGATTTCAGGTTACTGAGCTACTATTGTCAACCACATTATAAATCTTAAGGAAGGAGGAAAAAAAGTGACCTAACTGCTTTACATTAAAACAATGGAGAAGATGCCTGAGGAAAGACTGTTAAAAATATCTTGGGAGCAGGCGGGAGGTCTGCCGAGAGGCGAATCACCGCCCTTCCCCGCCCCTTGCCTCTCAGCACCCCCTTGATGCTCTTAGCTGAGTGTCCCGCGGGGTCCGAAGTGTTTACTTAAAAAAAAATTAGAGTGTTCAAAGCAGGCCCGAGCCGCCTAAATACCTCAGCTAAAAATAATAAAATAAGACCGCGGTTCTATTTTGTTGGTTTTCAAAACTGAGGCCATGATTAAGAGGGACAGCCAGGGGCATTCGTATTTTGCCGCTAGAGGTGAAAAAACCTGCTTTTCAGGGCTATGATTTATTTCATCCCTAGATTAAGAATATGACTATGTCCTACACACCATTGTCCCACCCTTTGCTGCCTTCCCATTAACGTAGGGCTGGAGGCAACATCCAGGCCCTGGTACCCCACCCCCCTCTCTGATCTGACTTTTATCCATAAGGCAGCCCAGGAGCAGGTCCTTTTACATACAATGGGCCATCCACCTCCAGACTTACTGACCACATTTGCTCACACACTGGTGTGCCTAACTTTATTGCTAATGGGGATTCACAGGTAGACAAATTTATTGCTGTCTCCTCCTTGCCACCCTTAGAACAAGCTATACGTTTACACCAATTGTTCCATCCATCCCCTTAATAATTCAAGCCCGGCTAGCTCAGTTGGTAGAGCATGGGACTAAGCCCACTTCCTACTTAATGTCACTGGGGGCTGGTCTTAAGGTGTTAATGGTGGGTTTAAGATTCCATTATAAAGATATACAAAGTGTGCCTAACAGGAGTTCCTAAAGCTTGCTGTGGCTTGGCTACAATAATTTTGCTCTGTGTGCCTGGTTGACTTTTTTTTTCTCTTTGCTTGGCCCTATGATCTGTAAGCTTCAACATCTCAAAGGCCATCAAAATTTACAAACTGGCTTCTCTGCCTCAGTGTAATACAATCTCAAAAGCTACACGCTTCCACTTATTAACCCACATAAAAAAAAATTGTCCAAACTTACAAATCCTGTCAGCCTTTCCTCCAGGTACCTCCTCTTCAAACTACAGGAGCAAATCCTCAAGGGCTACACCCTAATCACCTTTGACAGATTAATGTTACACACTATTCTCCATTTAAAAAACTTAAATATATTTTTCTCTCAGTTGATACTTTCTCCCATACTTACTGGGCATCGGCACACGCCAGGGAAAAGTCTAAACATACTATTAACCATATGCTTCAATGCCACCCTTAGATTGCCATATCAAGTCAAATTTTCTAATACCCACGGGGCCAGGCCATCATAAACAAAAACAAAATGGGGAATCCCTACCCCCACACGACCAACTAAAAAAGACATTATTAACCCTAAATATTTTAAATTTTTCTAAAGAAGATAGACACTTGTCTCCTTTTCAAAAACATTAGACCTCAGCTGTTACAGCTCTATCTGGGTCAAATAGAGGGACCCATTGACTGGGGCCTGGAGAGGACCAGACCCCCTCCTCACAGCAGGGAGAGGATTTAAATGTGTCTTTTGTCAAGAGGAAAAAAGACCCATTTGGGTACCAGCAAGAGACTTAAAATATTTACCCCAACAAGGGGACAATAACAATCAACTCTCCAGGGAGTGTTCCACCCCTGAGAACTGTGCCTCTATTTCTTCCCCAGGAACGATTGGAGGTATGGATGCTGCTAGACCCAAATGAAGCCAGAAAAGCTCCAGAAATATTTGAAAAAGAGAAGACGGGACTTCCAAGACAACCTGCTGTGGATAGGCTTACATGGCTTTTTTCCCTACCTTCTCCCTCCCCTTGGACCCCTCCTTCTCCTTCTTCTTATCCTCACTATTGGGCCCTGTGTAATTAATAAGATTACACAATTCATTCACCAACAGCTAGAGGCAATTAAACTTCATTAGGTCAAAATACCACAGGTTCACAACTCAGAAGCTGGACTCTTCTTCCACCTAGCATCCATCCCCCACCCTCCATCAAACCAATGACGGGTAAGATCTCAGACAGGCTGAGACAACCTAAGAGAGGTCATGGAGTGGATTTTCAAAGGGCTAGAGGCATGGTACTCAGTGACGGGTAAGATCCCCAGAGGGGGATAACCTAAGACAGGGGCCATGCTTTCCACCGTTCTTACAAAAACAAAAGAGGGAGATGTTGGGCCCTAAGAGGCCCTGGTGTGAGGCCTAGTGGAAATTTCTGAGCCTGACTAGAGTTTAGCACCCTGTCTTTGGCCTGTGAGGCCTAATGGAAGCCTGACTAGAATTTAGCGACCTGTCCTTGGCCTACTTCCGCTTAAGAGTGACTCAGCAAGGCCTAAGCCGAAACTGCCTCCACCCAGCTACTGCTGACGTGGTGAAATAATATTGGCCCTTACACCTTTTTCCCACCCTCTTTCTCAAAACTAATATATACACCCTCTCATTACAATAAGACGAGTTCCTGCCTCGACATGACTCCCGGCTCAGTGTGTTTTTTCTCTCTGGTGTTTTGGGGAAGGGTCTGAGCTGCTGACACCCGTCTTCCTGCTCAGCCTCAAGAGGAGCCACAGGCCCGGCTCTCTCTTCAGCTCTACCTGCCAGCGGAAGGAAACCGGCAGTACTGTGTGAAATAAGCTTGTTTAGCTCTTTGAATCAGTAGCTTTCATACAAAGAGTGCTGATTACAGCAAGTTCAAGCTTTCTTCATTTGTACATTCTAACAAAATGTACAACTTGGTAACTTCATTTCATTTCTAATGTAGTTTCATAAGAAAAGAAACATCTTCATTGCTGAACACTGTACTGTGTGAAATAAGCTTGTTTAGCTCTTTGAATGATTTGCTTTCATACAAACAGGGTTGATTACAGGAGTTCAAACTTTATTGGCTTGTAGAATCTATCAAGATGTACAACTTAGTTACTTCATTTCATTTCTAATGTAGTTTTAATATGAAAAGAAACATCTACATTGGCGGACACTGTACTGTGTGAAATATGCTTGTTCCAATCTTTGAATGACTTGCTTTCATATGAAGATGGTAGATGACACCACGTTCCATCTTTCTTGGTTTGTACAATCTTACAAGTTGTTCAACTTAGTAACTTCGTTTTATTTCTAATGTAGTTTCGTAAGGAAATAAACATCTTCATTGCCGAACACTGTACTGTGTGAAATAAGCTTGTTCTTCTCTTTGAATGAGTTGCTTTGGTACGATCAGGGTAGAGCACAGCAAGTTCAAACTTTCTTCCTAACAAGATGTACAACTTGGTAACTTCATTTCATTTCTAATGTAGTTTCATAAGAAAAGAAACATCTTCGTTGCTGAACACTGTATTGTGTGAAATAAGCTTGTTATATTCTGAATGAGTTCTTTCCTTACGAAGAGCGTTGATTACAGCAAGGTCAAACTTTCTTGGTTTGTAAAATCTCACAAGATGTACAAGTTAGTAACTTCATTTCATTTCTAATGTAGTTTTGTAAGAAAAGAAACATCTTCTTTGCCGAACACTGTACTGTGGGAAATAAGCTTGTACAGCTCTAGGAATGAGTTACTTTTGTACAGTGTTGATTACAGCAAGTTCAAACTTTCTTTCTTTGTACCATCTAGTATGATTGTCAACTTAGTAACTTCATTTTATTTCTAATGTATATTTCATAAGGTAAGGAACGTCCACATTGCCAAACACTGTACTGTGTGAAATAAGCTTGTTCAGGTCTTTGAATGAGTTGCTTTCATAGGAAGAGGGTTGATTACAGCAAGGTCAAACTTTCCTCGTTTGTACATTCTAACACGATATATAACTTGGTAAATTTGTTTCATTTTCAATGTATTTTCGTAACAACAGAAACATCTTCATTGCCAAGCACTGTACTGTGTGAAATAAGCTTGTTCAGCTCTTGGAATGAGTTGCTTTCGTACAAAGAGGGTGGAATACAGCAAGTTCAAACTTTCTTGGTTTGTACAATCTAACAAGATGTACAACTTAAGGACTTCTGGTCTAGATGGCGGCCACCTAACCTCACCTCACTTCACAGGGAAGTAAAGACAAGAACACTTAAGGTTAAAGGGACCTTTTTAAAAGGGTTTGCTGGCTCCTGCATGCTTCCAGATGGAGGCGGTTGATGTGCAAAATAAGGAATCCACTGATTCCCATGCTCTCGGCAGGCACCAGTGCCTGACAGGTCCCTCCAGACCTGCTTAAGGCCCCTGGCCGGCCAGAACCCAAGCACCTTCGCAGCCAGTCACCAGGTCTGTGGATCCACTGAGTGATACAGATTCGTCCCACTTCTCGCTCCACAGCCAGAGCCCCTGTGTGTGCCATTGCAGTCAGGTGCCTGTGTCTTGGGTCCGCTGAGTGAGACAGATTCGTCCCACTTCTCGCTCCCCAGCCAGAGCCCCTGCGTGCACCATTGCAGTCAGGTGCATAGGTCTGCTGAGCCACTGAGCGAGACAGATTCGCCCCACTTCCCACTCCCCAGCCAGAGCCCCTGAGAGTGCCATTGCAGCCAGGTGCCTGGGTCTGTGGATCTGCTGAGTGAGACAGATTCATCCCAATTCTCGCTCCCCAGACAGAGCCCCTGTGCGCGCCATTGCTTCCAGGTACCTGGGTCTGCGGAGCCTTTGAGCGAGATAAATTCAACCCACTTCTTGCTCCCCAGCCAGAGCCCCTGTGCGCACCATTGCTGCCAGGTGCCTGGGTCTGTGGAGCTGATGTGCGAGACAGATTTGTCCCACTTCTCGCTCCCCAGCCAGAGCCCCTGTGTGTCATTGCAGGCAAGTGCTCTGGGCCTGTGGAGCCACATCACATGCCTTGGATCTGTGGAGCCACATCACGGGTCAAATCCCACCCATTCCCCATGCCATCACAAGACAGATTCCATTGAGCTGGTGTGAGCTTCATTGCTGCTCTGATCTGTCCCTCGATGGCCAGAGCCCCAAGCACCATCCCAGGTCAGGTCTCGCTGGGACTGCCTGAGCTGCATCAGGCCCCACAGGGCCTGCCTGAGTCCAATCACCAGTCAGGTCCCTCCTTCACCTGCCACAGCTGGTCAGGTCCCACTAGACATTCCTGAACCCCAACACTGGTCTGGTACCTCTGTCACTGGCCAGAGCCCCAACAGTCCCAACATTGGTCAGGTGCCTCACCAGCCTCCCTGAATAGCATTGCCAGTCAAGTGCCACCCCCACCCACACACAGCAGATCAGGGATCCAGGGTAGTAGGCCA
Source organism: Orientallactaga sibirica (assembly GCA_036365145.1). Classification (NCBI taxonomy): domain Eukaryota; kingdom Metazoa; phylum Chordata; class Mammalia; order Rodentia; family Dipodidae; genus Orientallactaga; species Orientallactaga sibirica. The sequence goes on from JAEOAD010000022.1 coordinate 457,481, forward strand.
ATGTTCCCACACTACAATCCCTGAGCCCAACTAGGGCAGTTGCAGTCCCCTCTCCTTCCCACCTCGGATAGACAACATGGGCCAGCAGGCCAGTGTCCGCCACCCCAGCCTATCAGAAATCCAGGGGCCACCACCCTGACACTCACCACTGCGCCCCACCCCAACACACCCCAGGGCAGCAGGCTAGCATTCCACACACTAGGCTTCCTGAACCAGTGTGATGCACAGACCATAGCGAAAAAGGAATAGCATGAAAAACCAGATACAAGTAAATCCAGCTAGACTATCCAGTCCCACAATGGATGTCTCGAATCAAATAATAGAAGAGAATTAGAATCAGAACCCCAAAATGAAGAGACAAGCTATGCAACCCTGGCCAAGCAAATAGCACAACTCTCAGAGCCAATAATTGTATGAATGTTATCATTGCTAGATTACACCTAATAGAAAAGAACCAGGAAGGGTTCCAAAGACAGTTAAATGATCTGAAGGAGAGTGAAAAAAAAAGAGATCCTCAACAACCAGATAGCTAAGTTCGATGAAGACATTAAAAAAAGCAAGGATGAATTCCAAGAAGCATTAAGAAAGTCAGAAAATGACATGAAAAGGGAACTAGACATAGGGTGCAAACTATACATTAAAAAAAAACAGTAGAAAATATGAACCAAATTGAACAAACCCAAAAACTCGATAGAAGCTCTTAAGAATAGAGTTAGCCAAGTAGAGGATAGAAACTCAGAACTGGAAGACAAAACAGAAGAAACAGTTCGTGATTCCAAAAATTTCAACAAGTTCAAAAATTACTGTGAACAGAACATGAGGGAAATGTGGGATACATTAAGTGACCAAACATTAGGATCATGGGCATACCACATGGGGAAGAAACACAGACTAAAGGAATGGAAAGCTTATTCAACAAAATAATTGAAGAAAACTTTCCCACTCTCTCAAGAGAAAATCCCATCAAGTTACAAGAAGCTAGAACTACAAACAGACTTGACCAAAGGAGAAATTCTCCAAGACACATTATGATGAAGACTCTAAACACCAAACACAAAGAGAAAATCCTAAAGGAAGCTAGGTAGAAACAAAACTTTACATATAAAGGAAACCCCATAGGAATTACCTCAGACTTCTCAATGGAAACCCTAAAAGCCAGAAGGTCCTGGAATGGAACACTACAAACTCTAAGAACCCATGGATTTCAACCCCAACTACTCTACCCAGAAAATGTATCCCTCATAATAGATGGTGAAAGAAAAACTTTCTATGATTGAACTCATCTTTACAAGTATATGAACACAAAGTCAAACCTACAGAGAGTGCTTCAGGGAATTCTTCACACAGAAGAATCAAATTACCAATCTCAAGTGCCCCCAAGAAGCAGTCCACATTAACAAAAAGAAAAAGAAACACAAAGACCAAAAAACAAACAAACAAACAAAAAACCCCACCAAACCACATAATCCACCACAATATGGCAGGTATTAAATCAAACCTCACAGTTATTTCCCTGAATATTAATGGCCTTAATTCACCCATCAAAAGACATAAGCTAACAGGGTGGATCAGAAAACTAGACACCTCAATCTGTTGTCTTCAAGAAACTACCTCCACACTAAAGACAGACACCTCCTCAGGGTGAAAGGGTGGAAAATGATATTCGAAGCAAACACAAATTTTTTTTTTAAAAAGCAGGCATAGCTATACTTATATTGGATAAAATAGATTTCAAACTAAAAAAATAACAAAAAAGACAAATATGGCCATTTGTTACTTATCAAAGGAACAATCCAACAAGAGGATATCACAATCATCAATATCTACACACCAAACACAGGTGCACCACAATACATAAAGCAAAAATTACTTGGCAACAAAACAGAAATAACCAGCACCATCATAGTTGGGGACTTCAATACTCCACTATAAAAAATGGATAGATCATCCAAACAGAAAATTAATAGGGAAGTAAGAGAGCTCAGCAACACCATAGAGCAACTAGACCTAACAGACAGATACAGAACATTCCACCCAAAATCTACAGATTACACATTCTTCTCAGAAGCCCATGGAACCTTCTCTAATACAGATCATATTAGGCCACAAAGCCCGTCTCCATATTTTCAAGAAAATTGATGTAATTTCCTGCATGATATCAGACCACAGTGCTATAATGCTGGAAATTAACAACTTTTAAGCAATAAATGGGTTGTGGATGAAATAAAAAATGAAATTGCAAAGTTTCTAGAATTCAATGACAATGAGAACACATAATGCCAAAACTTATGGGACACAATGAAGGCAGTCCTTAGGGGAAAAATGATAGCACTAAATGCCCTCATAACAAAAACAATAAAAAAAATCAATTACCTAACCATCCACCTAAAGGCATTGGAAAAACAAGAAGAAGCCAACCTGAAAAGCTCCAGATGGAAAGAAATAACTAAGATCAGAGCAGAAATTAATGAATTGGAAACTAAGTGGACAATTAAGAAAATTGATGAAACAAAGAGCTGGTTCTTTGAAAAAATTAACAAGATTGATACATCCCTGGCCAATCTGATCAAGCAAAAAAAAAAAAAAAAAAAAGGAAAGAAACGCTTCAAATTAACAAAATTAGAAACAAAAAAGGAGAGATCACAACAGACATGAATGAAACAGGAAGATTTATCAGGACTTATTTCAAAAACCTCTACAAAACAGGACAATATGGAGGAAATGGATGAATTCCTAGACACATACCACCTACCAAAGCTAAGCCCAGAGCAGATCAATCTCCTAAATAAATTATCACACCCTTTGAGATTGAAGAGGTAATCAAACACCTCCCCAAAAAGAAGAGTCCAGGACCAGATGATTTCTCAGTTGAATTCTATCAAACCTTCATGGAAGAACTGAAACCAATTTTTCTCAAACTGTGCCACACAATTGGTGAACAGGGAGAGATCCCCAACTCCTTCTATGAAGCTAGTATCACCCTAATTCCAAAACCAGGCAGAGATGCCACAAGAAAGGAAAGTTATAGGCCCATTTCCCTGATGAACATAAATGCAAAGATCCTGACCAAATCCTTGCAAACTGAGTTCAACAGTACATCAAAAGCATTATCCACCTTGATCAAGTAGGCTTCATCCCTGGAATGCAGGGGTGGTTCAACATATGGAAATCTGTCAATGTAATATACCACATAAAAAAGCTTAAACACAAAAACCACATGATCATTTTGATAGATGCAGAAAAGGCCTTTGACAAAATACAACATCACTTCATGATCAAAACCTTGGAGAGAATAGGCATGGATGGCCCATATCTCAACATAATAAAGGCTATATATAAAGCTCCTAAAGCCCAAGTAATTCTTTTTTTGTTTGTTTGTTTGTTTGTTTGTTTGTTTGTTTGTTTGTTTTACAAGGTAGGATTTCACTTTGGTCCAGGCTGACCTGGAATTAACTATGTAGCCTCGAAATCACTGGATCCTTCAACCTCTGCCTCCTGAGTGCTAGGATTAAAGGCGTGTGCCACCATGCCTGGCTTCTCCAAGCAATTCTTAATGGGGAGAGACTAAAAGAGTTCCCACTGAGATCAGGAACAAGGCAGGGGTGTCCACTCTCACCTCTGCTCTTTAATATAGTGCTAGAAGTATTAGCTCAAGCAATAAGACAGGAGAAAGAAATCACAGGGATACAAATTGGAAATGAAGAAGTTAAGTTAGCTCTATTTGCAGATGACATGATTCTATACATAAGTGATCTGAGAACCTCCATCTCAAAACTCTTAAACATGATCAGTGCCTTCAGCAAAGTAGCAGGATATAAGGTCAATGCTCAGAATTCAGTAGCCTTTCTGTATGCAAAAGACAAAGATACAGAAAAAGAAATAACTAACATTGTCCCATTTTCAATAGCAACAAGGAAAATAAAATACCTTGGAATAACATTAACGAAGGAAGTGAAGGACCTATACAATGAAAACATAAAAACACTCAAGAAAGAAATTGAGGAGGTCCTACAAAAATGGAAAGACCTCCCATGCTCCTGGATAGGTAGAATTAACATTGTGAAAATGGCAATCTTACCAAAATCACTATATAGATTCAATGCAATGCTGATAAAAATCCCAACTTCTTTCTTCACTGAGATAGAAAAAACTCTCAAAATTCATATGGAAAGGCAGAAGGCCTCAGATATCCAAGCATATCCTCAGCAAAGGAAACACCTCTGGAGGCATCACCATACCTGATCTAAAGCTATACTACAAAGCCATTGTAATAAAAACAACATGGTACTGGCATAAAAACAGGAATATAGACCAATGAAACAGAATTGAAGACCTGGTCAAATAACTATAGCAACTTGATATTTGACAAAGGTCCTACCAATGCAGAATGGAAAAAGGACAGCATCTTCAACAAATGGTGCTGGGCAAACTGAACAACCATATACAGGAAAATGAAACTCGATCCACACATCTCACCATGCACAAAAATCAAGTCCAGGTGGATCAAAGACCTAGATATAAAACCAGAAACTCTGCTACTAATGGAAGAAAAAATAGGAGGAAACTTCCACGAAATAGGAGTGGGAAAAGACTTCCTGAACAAAACCCCAGCAGCTCAGGAAATTAAACAATCACTCAATCAGTGGGATCTCATGAAGCTGAAAAGCTTTTTCACTGACAAACATACCATAACCAAAGCCAGCAGATTACCCACAGAATGGGAGAGAATTTTCACCAGCTATACAATTGACAGAGGCCTAATTTCTAGAATCTACAAAAAACTCCAAAACCTAAACCATAAATCATCAAACAACCCACTCACAAAATGGGGCAGAGAACTGCACAGGAAGTTCTCAGAGGAAGAAATACAAATAGTAAATGCACATTTAAGAAAATGTTCAACATCCCTAATCATCAGGGAAATGCAAATTAAAACAACTATGAGATTCCACCTTACCCCAGTAAGGATGGCTAACATTAAAAAAATAAAAAAACAATGAAAACAAATGCTGGTGAGGCTGTGGAGAAATAGGAACAAGCTTCCACTGCTGGTGGGAATGTAAAATGGTTCAACCACTATGGAAAGCTATATGGAGACTCCTGAAAAGGATGACCATAGACCTACCAATGGATCCAGTTATTCCCTTATTGGGCATTTACCCTAAAGGCTCCAAGCCTCATATCAGAGACATTTGCTCAACCATGTTTATAGCTGCTCAATTTATAATAGCAAAGAGCTGGAATCAACCCAGATGTCCATCATTAGATGAATGGATAACAAAGATGTGGAATATCTATACTATGGAATTCTATGTAGCAGTAAGGAAAGATGAAATAATGAAATTTGAAAAAAAAATGGTCAAACATGGAACAGATCATCCTCAGTGAGCTCACCCAATCACAAAAAGATAATCATCGCATGGTCTTGTTTATCTGTCGCTCCTAACCTGAATCCACCTGAGATGCTGCCAAGCCTAATAAGTACTCTGAGGACCAGACAATAGGGAGGATGGGATGGAGGGAGGGTGATGGTGGCAGGGAGCGAGAGGGTGGGAGGGAGGATAAGGGTGGGGGGATACAAATAGGGACCCAAAAGGAAACGATAGCATAAAACTCTATATTCTGAACAACAAGCTAAAACATTGATCCTTCAGCAGGCCTGCAGAGGGAACACCTGAACCAAGGGAAACTGGTGAAAATGCCATGAAGACCAACCTTAATTTTCTCCTGATTTACTCTCTCTCTCTCTCTCTCTCTCTCTCTCTCTCTCTCTCTCTCTCTCTCCATCGCCTCTCTATACTCACTTTCTCTTTTATATTATCTATCTTTTTCTCCCCTCACCTTCCCTAGGCGCTGACTTATAACTCCCAGCAACAGCACGGGGTTAACTTTCACAATGAGCTGTAGATCCAAGACACCTACAAGGTTTCCCCAAAAAGACAGATTTCTGTCAGAGTTCTTGATGACCCACCAAAGGTTAATGGTAAGACCCTACTGTCGAAGACACCATACGCATGTGAGACCAAACATGGAGAGACCTGGACAGAAGCTGGAAGAGGGTCAGTCCCCAGACAGTTAGCTAGTCTAGTGCCAGAGGGTGCTACACGAGCAACTGGGGGAAAACAACTTCCAGTCTAATATACCCAGCAAGAAACAACCTGACATAATGCTCAAACAAGTGCAGTAGTGGCACACAGCCATGGTGGGCAACCAACGGCTCTTGATTTGGCTAATTGATCCACTCAGTTGAATGGAACTCATTGGTGGAACTGGGAAATAAGTCAAAACCATGTACAAAAAATGAGCACAGTCTTCAACCAAGATACCATCAAATGTGAGCTAGAAGAGAGCCTACCCATATAAAATTCCCTCCAAGCTATCTATGGCCATCCCATATATCTACTACTAACTTCTCTCTCCGTTGGAGAATTTGCTTATTTTTTCCTGATGGACAACGAACCTGAAGGGAGGATCAGCCAATCACACCTCACCAGGGCTCCAGCTGTAACCACAGAGTAATGTGGAGGAAGGGCAAGAGTTCAGCGCTCTTGGGGATCATGACACCAGGAAGAGGTTGAAGGAAATAAACACAGAGAACAACTAACTCCCACTAAGCCAGATATCCAGAGACACAAAGGCTCCCAAAACCTCATCACTGAAGTAGAGCTAAAATGACCCTAATGTGGCTCAGGGAAATTTGCGGAAGAGGGGGCGGAAAGAATGTTAGAGCCACAAGTTGGGGTATTATGCACAGAGACTTGGCCTATCCCCCATAGCTTTTCACAATGTGTGAACCACATTCCACATTGATGAGGGTCCCTAGGGAAGAGGGAGAACAGGGAGGAGGATAATGGAGTCACCACTATGAATGTAAAACCAGAATAATATACATAAGAATAAATAAAATTTAAAAAAAGAAAATTCAAATTAAACTACTTTGAGATTCCCTCTCACTTCAGAATGGCTACCATTAAGAAAATAAATGACAATAAATGATGGTGATGATGTGGAAAAAGAGGAACACTTCTACACTGGTGGTGGGAATCCAATCTGATACAGCCATTGTGGAAATCAGTGTGGAGGTTCCTGAAACAGCTAAAAACAGATTTACCATATGACCCAGCTCTACCACTCCTAGGCATATATCCTAAGGACTTGTCTCACTTCCTTAGAGATACTTGTTCAACCATGTTTATTACTGCTCTATTCATAATAGCTAGGAAATGGAACCAGCCTAGATGTCCCTCAACTGATGAGTGGATAATGAAGACGTGTACAATGGAGATACACAATGTGTATACAATGGAGTTCTATTCAGCAGTAAAAAAAAAATGAAATTGGGAAATTTTCAGGGAAATGGATGGATCTGGAAAAGATTATACTTAGTGAGGTAACCCAGGCCTAGAAAGCCAACTGTCGCATGTTCTCTCTCATATGTGGACCCTAGCTGCAAATATTTGGACTCCTATGTGAGTTGGAATAAAACTCAGTAGCAGAGGTCACTAAGCTAGAAAAGGGATATAAAGGGAATAGAACAGGAGGGAGGGGCACTTAATAGGGTGAATATATATATACAGATTCCTGGGAGTGGTAAGGCCTAAGTAAGGTCAGGGGAAGAGATTGAGTAAAGGAATGGTGGGGGGAGGGCTAATCAAAATCTAAGAGAGTATGAATAAGTCATATGGAACCCTGCTTTTTTGGACATTGGCACACCCAGAAGCCATAGATTGTTACTAGAAATTTTTCAATGCCTGGGATGGTATACCTTCCCATGAGTTGTTGGGCAGGGAGGTCCCTGATATCCCCCCAAAACATTACAGCCATTGCCAAGGATCTTGGTTTCCCACCAGGAATAGATAGTAAGACCCTATTGCTGAAGTTTCCACATATTTGGGCTACAAGATCACTGAGAAATTCTGCTGGAGCTGAGCCAAAAACATCCTCCATGTAGACCAGCTGACAGAAAGCTGGAAAAAGCTATGCTGCGTGCAGTTCCATGTGTGAGAGAGAAATCACCAGTGGAGATAAAGAACAGGAGTCATTGCAAGCCTTAAATTTGGCCAGCTAGGCCAAATCAGCCAATGGGTGCAAGAGTGGCATGTCTGTTAAGGGGAAACTAACTGCTCTCTGATTAGACTTGAGGCCCACTCCTCAGGAGGAACTACATGCCTGATATTGAAAATCTACAACAAGGGAAGTCATGAGCCCTAGGGGTGTAATGTCTGCTGATGTCTGACTAAATGTATATACTATGCTCACCAAAATGCCCAGTAAGCACTTCCCTTAATGTTAATACCTATATATTAATGCTACTCTCACTTTTTGTTAGACATGCTTCTCTTTTCAGATGGCGGTGACCTTGGGATGACTTAGACGGCACCATATTGCTGAGAAATGACAAAGGAGTGCTCAGCACTGAAGGCTGAGCTTACAAGGCTCAGAGACCATTGCATAAGTGGTGGTGGAAAGAATGTAAGAGCCAAAGGAAGGGTAGGACTCCTTCCAATGTACTCCTCCAGACACAAAGTGGCCTGTACATCCATGACTTCACAGTCCAAGGCACTACCTACCGAAGACCATTATAATAGGAGGAAAAAATGATGACATCAAAATAAGAGAGACTGATTGAGAGGGGGAAGGGGTATGAGGGAGAGTGGAGTTACAAAAGGGAAATTGGTGGTAGGGAGGGAATTACCATGGTTTATTATCTAAAATTATGGAAGTTGTTAATAAAAAATACTTGGGCAAGAGAGATGGCTTAGCAGTTAGGGTGTTTGCCTGCAAAGCCAAAGGACCATGGTTTGACCTCCCAGGACCCACGTAAGCCAGATTCACAAGGTGGTGCATGCATCTGGAGTTTGTTTGCAGTGGCTGGAGGCCCTGGCAGGCCCTGGCATTCTCTCTCTCTCTCTCTCTCTCTCTCTCTTTCTCTCCCTGTTTGTCTCACTCTCTCAAAATATTTAATTAATTAATTTTTAAAAACTTCAACAATATTTGGTCATATTCTGACCTGATGACAATAAACATCTCAAAGGATCGCCTAACCATAAAGGCAAAAATTATATCTTGTAGTCCTCAGTAAATGTGACAAGAATATGGATAACTTGCCTTCTGGTAAAAATCCATTGGAAAATCAGAATATTATTTGGATGAAATAAAACAAATGTGGAACCAAATGTCAATTTACTTAAGTAAAGAACTGAATTTCTTACTGCACAAGAAGACAGCACTTGCAGTTCACCAATACAATCTCTATTGGAATTATTTCAGATGAGTGGACAGGGTTTTACATGTTACAGTGAAAACTGTGGTATATGTGATGTTTTAGATATGTAGGAGGAATAAAGTTCAAATAATCTGTTGTGCACATTTTTTCTTCCCCTTCAACTTCGACATTTGTTGGCTTTTAGTCTTTAAACTTCCTTTCAAAAATGATAAGGATCATATTCTTGAAATTGTTACAAAATGTATTGTGATATGGGGCTGGAAGGATTGCTTAGTGGTTAACATGCTTAACTGTGAAGCTCAAGGACCTAGGTTCAATTCCCCAGGACCCACATAAGCCAGATGCACAAGGTGGCACATGCATCTGGAGCTAATTTAAAGTGGCTGAAGGTCCCGGAGTGCCCATTCTCTCTCTCTCTCAAATAAATAAATAAATATTAAAATATTTTTAAAAACTGAAAGAAATTGGTATATTTGAAACAGGTTTGCTCAATTTGGTTAAATGAGGATTTCAAACAAAAATGGCTTATAATCTTGGCTTCATAATATAAGTTGAACTGCAATTTGTCGACTGAACTTGGAGTACTAACCCTGAAATGAAAGTTACTTATGAACTATCTCTTAGTTCTATACTTAACTAAAATATGTCTTCTAAAGATTTTAATTCAAACTCATAGGGGAAATTCAACCATACAGTTCTTTGTCCATATCTTTTAGTTCATCAAGAATACTTTCTAAGCAACGTGAATTACATTTCTTGTGTCGTACTATTGTGTCCTGCAATCATTATGCTACCTAACTTAGTGAAGAAAATCAAATAAAATTAATTTAGGAACTAACTCCCAATGTTGAAAATAATGAAAGAATGATAATTAGATTTGGTATACTTAAAGTGGAAATTTACAATGAAAAGGGTACTTTTGGTACATGTTTGTGCAGATTGGTTAAATGAAGAGTTTTAACAAAAACAGCTTATAATCTTTGTTTCATACATTAACATGAATGGCAATTTGTATGTTACCAAACTTTGAGAACTAATCTGAAATGAAACTTATGAACTAGCTCCTAGTTCTATGCTGAACTAGGAATGTTAATACAAACTCATAGGAGAACCTCAATAGTATATACATCTTTATCTGAATTACATAGTTCATCAAGAAGCCTATGTAAACAAACTGACTTACACTCCTTGTATCATAAATACAGTGTTCTACATGGAGAGACATGCTAGAATTCAGATGAAATCCAATTCCCAGGCAGCCTGTCTAGTGCTGAAAAGTCCTACATGAGCTACTGGGGGAAAGTGAGCAACAATGGTGCGAGCAAGCTACTCAGAAGCAACCAGCCTGACAAGAAGTACACAGCAGTGCAATGGTGGCACACATATCTGCTCAATGTAAAGGAACCCACATCTGGAACTGGGAAGCACGTCAGAATCCCATGCAAACAAAGATTATTCTCTCCAATGTCAAACTCCCACTAACATTTGGCTAAAGGAAGGGCTATAACTGTAAAAATCTCCCTAAATTAATAATGCTTATCCTATTAAACCTATGCTGACTTCACTGTCCAATGAAGAATCTGTTTGGCTTTCTCAGAAGATAAACACATTTCAGACAAGGCCCAGGTGAAACCACAGAGGAATTGGGTAGACAAGCAAGAGTGCTGCTTCCTTGGTGAACCTGACAATCAGCACCAGGGTGAATGAGACAGATGCTGAGGATACACAACACGTACCAAAGCAGAAATCCAGAGGCTCCCAAGAGCTCATCACTAAAGTAGACTTAAAACACACCCACAAAGCCTCATGGAATTTTGCTGAAGAGTGGGTAGAAAGATTGTTAGAGCCACAGGTTGGCATTTCTTACTCAGAGGCATTTGCCTCTTGCCAATGACTGTTGCTACCACAATGCATGACCCACAACCCCATGTGGAATTCCTGAAACCCCACTGAGGAGGGCCACTGGCACGATGGGAACAGGGAGGAAGGAAAAGGTGGTGTGAACACATGATAGATAGATAGATAGATAGATAGATAGATAGATAGATAGATGGATGATAGTATTTTCTTAATAAAAATAAATCTATTTTAAAATATGGTGTTTTGTGATCATTATATTACCTAAATTAGTGAATAAAACAGAAATGAATTTTACTTATGAGCTAACTCCTGTTACAAAGAACAAAAGAATGATTTTTAGACTTGTTAAACTAAAAGTCAAGACTTTGGGCTGGAGAAGATGGCTTAGCAGTTAAGGAATTTGCCTGCAAAGCCAAAGGACCCTGGTTCAATTCCCCAGGACCCATGTAAGCCAGATGCACAAGGAGGCACATGCATCTGGAGTTCATTTGCAGTGGCTGGGGGCTCTGGCACATCCATTCTCTCTCTCTCTTTCTCTCTCTACCTCTTTCTTTCTCTCTCTCTCAAATAAATAAATAAAATATACTTTTTAAAAACTATTTTAAAATTTATTTTTAATTGAAAACTTCCTTAATTGTAGACAATATCCCATGGTACTTCCCCCCCACACACACTTTCCCTTTTGAAACTCCACCCTCCATCACAACTCTCCTCCTCTCAATCAGTCTCTCTTTTAATTTTAATGTCATGATCTTCTCCTCCTGTGAGGTTGTGGTAGTTTGACTATATGTCCCCCAATATATTCAATGTTTTATTAGTTATAGTTTGCATCTGCAATCACCTTGCTAGAGGCAAGGTCACTGGGGGCCCGGTCTTAAGGTGTGGTGATGGTTTGAGATTCCATTGTAAAGATATGCAAATGTGCCTAGCAGGAGTTCCTGAAGTGTGCTGTGTGACCTTTTGTCTGTTTTTTTGCTCTGTGTGCTGTGGTGGCTGGTTGGCTTTCTCTCTCTTGCCTGGTCCTGTGAAGAGCAGGCTGCTTCTCCTGCCTTTATGGAACTTCCCCTGGATCTGTAAGCTTCAATAAATAATATCCCTTCCTCCATAACTGTACCTGGTCTGGAAGTTCATCTCAGCGAACCTGAAGCTGTCTGCAACAGAGGTCATGGATATTCAGGCCTTTTTGTGTCTGGAGGAGCACATTGTAAGGAGTCCTACCCCTCCTTTGGCTCTTACATTCTTTCACCCACCTCTTCCACAATAGACCCTGAGCCTTGGAAGGTGCATAGTATACACATTTAGCCAGACACCAGCAGACATTACACCCCTAGGGCTTATGGCTACCGCTGTTGTAGGTATTAAGTATCAGGGATGTATTCCTTCCCATGGAATGGGCCTCCAGTCCAATTAGAGAGCAGTTGAGTTTACCCCATAACAGACATACCACTATTTCACCAGTTGGCTCATTTGCCTGGCTGGCCAAATTTAGAGCTTATAGTGTCCGCTGTTGAGTGTCTTCACTGGTGTTTTCTCTCTCTCCCATTGAACTTCATGCAGCATAGCTTTTTCCAGATTTCTGTCAGCTGGTCCACATGGAGGAGGCTTTCAGCTCAGCTCCAGCAGGATTTCTCAGTGACCTTGCAGCCCAAGTATGTGGAGTCTTCAGAAATAGGGTCTTACCATCTATTCCAGGTGGGAAACCAAGGGCCTCAGCAATGGCCTATGTTTTATGGGTATCTGTGACCTTTCTGGCCAACAACTCACTGGAAGGTATCCCATCCCTGGCACTGAAAATTTTCTAGTAACAATCTATGGCTTCTGAATGTCCCATTGTCCAGAAAAGCAGGTTTCCATATGACTGATTTATATCCTCTTCAATTTTGATTAGCCCTCCCTCCACCTTTGCTTTACTCAGTCTCTTCATCTGACCTCACTTATGCCTTTCCACTCCCATTAATCTGTTCTACTTACATATATACAATACCATACTATTAAGTCCACCCTCCCTTCCCCCTTTATTTTCCCTTTATATCCACTTTGTAGCTTATATCCCTCTGCTACTGAGTTTTATTCCAACTCAAATAGAAGTCCAATAATTTGTAGCTGGGATCCTCATATGAGAGAGAACATGTGACATTTGGCTTTCTGGGGTTACCTCACTGAGTATAATCCTTTCCAGATCCATCTATTTGCCTGCAAATTTAAATTTTTTGTTTTTATTTTTATTTATTTATTTAGTGGAGAGTGAGAGAGAGAAAAAGAGAGAGAGAGAGAGAATGGGCACACCAAGGCTCCAGCCAGTGCAAACAAACTCCAGATACATGTGCCACTTTGTGCATCTGGTTTACATGGGTACTGGGGAATCAAGACTCAAACCAAGGTCCTTAGGCTTCACAGGCAAGCACATAACTGCTAAGCCATCTCTCCAGCCCCTCCTACAAATTTTATAATTTCATTTTTCCTTACTGCTGAGTAGAATTCCACTGTATAAATGTTCCACATCTTCATTATCCACTCATCAGTAGATGGATGTCTAGGCTGGTTCCATTTCCTGGGTATTGTGAATAGAGTGGCAATAAACATGGGTAAGCAAGTATCTCTAAGGTAGTTAGATGAGTTCTCAGGATATATGCCTAGGAGTGGTATAGCTAGGTCATATGGTAAATCTATTTTTACCTGTCTAGGAACCCCCACACTGATTTCCACAATAGCTGGATGAGATTGCATTCCCACCAACAGTGTAGAAGGGTTTCTCTCTTTCCACATCCTCACCAGCATTTATTGTCATTTCTTTTCATGATGGTAGCCATTCTGACAGGAGTGAGATAGAATTTCAAAGTAGTTTTAATTTGCATTCCCCCGTCTAAGGATGTAGAACATGTTTTTAGAAGTTTGTACACCATCTGTATTTCTTCTTTTGAGAACTCTCTATTTAGGTCCATAGTCCAGTTTTAATTTGATTGATTTCTTATTATTTAGTTTTTTGAGTTCTTTGTATATCCTGGATATTAATCCTCTGTTAGATGTATAGCTAGCATAGATTTTTCTCCCATTCTGTAGGCTGTCTCTTTGCTCTATTTCAGTGTCCTGTGCTGTATGATGATTTGTAATTTCATAAGGTCCCAGTACTTGATCAGTGGTTTTATTTCCTGAGCAACTTGGGTTATATTCAGAAAGTCTTTGCCAATACCAATATGTTGAACAGTTTCCCCTACTTTTTCCTGTAATAGTTTCAGAATTTCAGGTCTGTAGTTGAGATCTTTGATCCATTTGGACTTAATTCTTGTGCATGGATAGAGATAAGGATCTATTTTCATCCTTCTACAGATACATATCCAATTTTCCAGCACCATTTATTGAAAAGGCTGTCTTTTCTCCAATGAATATTTTTGGCATTTTTCTCAAAGATCAGGTGGTTCTAGTTACCTGGACATACTTCTGGGTCCTCTATTCTGTTCCTTTGATCTACATGCCTGGTTTTGTGCCAGTACAATGCTGTTTTTGTTACTATGACTCTGTAATATGGGTTAAAATCAGGTATGGTGATACTACCAGCCTTATTTTTGTTGCTCAAAATTGTTTTAGATATTCAAGGGGTTTTTTTGTGTGTGCTTCCATATAAATTTTAGGATTGTTTTTCTATTTCTATGAAGAATGTCATTGGAATTTTAATGGGGATTGCATTGAATGTGTAGATTGCTTTTGGTAATATTTCTATTTTCACAATATTGATTCCTGCAATCCAGGAACATGAGATGTTTTTCCATTTCCTAGTGTCGTCTTCAATTTCTGTCTTGAGTGTTTTAAAGATCTCATTGTAGGGCTGGAGGGATGGCTTAGAGGTTAAGGCATTTGCCTGAAAACCAAAGGACCAAGGTTTGAGTCACTGGACCCAGGTTAGCCAGATGCACAAGGGGGCACATGTGTCTGGAAT